>JAVTVY010057346.1:0-312343 GCA_036873755.1 Hanleya hanleyi | reverse complement strand
CCGGATGAACCACGGCGCGCGGCGACTGGCGACTTTTGACTTTTGGAATTCTCAGGACTTTTTTTCAAGTGCGCATGCCCGGGGAGCATCAATTATCGGAATATTTTGTTCGAAACATGCTGTCATTTAATTTAATTTTAAATCTCTTCCTCGTGCATAAAAATACATAATTTCTAATGAATGAACTCTCCAGCTACATCTGATGTTATGTGACTAATTTTGAAGATGTAAGCTATCTGTAATAATTAATATAGTTGTTTTTTGAAACAAGTTCTTTTTAATGCAATACGCATATAGGGCAATCTAATTTTGTCAAATGTGCAGATATTTTTTTTATTAAAATACTCGTTATCCGTTTCTGTGCAGAACTTGCATACTCTCGTTATTATCTGCTGGTATATTTTAAAAAGTCAACACCAAGACAACATTTTCAATCGTTTTTTTTTATCTTTTTTTTATATAAGTGCCTATATATATTTATAAAACAGCATATCGTTTTCAATTCAGAATGAATCGCTTTGAAATTGTTCCTTATTTAAGATACAATAAAGCACTCGACGCGGGAATTTTGTTTTACAAGATAAAAGCAACGTCAACTAATATGCTGTATGAAATATTAAGAAAGCGAATAGAGCGTCATCGTCATATTGATTAAAACAGTAAGAAAAAATGCTAACATTTTCTCTGGATGATTGAATTTCTCTCTTCGTAAGTTTTATGTGAAAACGGGCGATATCTTTGTATACGAGATCCTTTATTGCTGTTTTAATCCATAGAGCGGCTCTTTGTTGGGTTGATATTTCCTGTATCACAAACCCTACAAACCATCAAGACCCTATTTTTAAAGATGAAAAGACGTATTTCTTTCAACAGTTTCCATATTTTTTTACTTCCTCAAATTCTATGAGATCGCGACTGTGATTTATGATATTGCAACTGCATAATTGATGCTCCTCGGGCATGCGCACTTGAGAAAAAGTCCTGAGAATTCCAGAAATCAAAAGTCGCCAGTCGCCGCGCGCCGTGGTTTGTCCGGCGAGTGGCGCGCGGCGAGTTTTTCCAGGTTAAGAGATAGAGCGAAACTCGCCGTGTTTTACGGCGGGTGGCGACTGGCGAGTTTTTTGCAGGTTAAGAGATAGCAGAAAGTCGCCAGTCGCCGCGCGCCGGAGATGTCCACGGCGCGTGGCGAGTGGCGAGTTTCACTACAGTCAAAAGTCGCCAGTCGCCGTGCGCCGTGGTTCATCCGGCGAGTGGCGCGCGGCGAGTTTTTCCAGGTTAAGAGATAGAGCGAAACTCGCCGTGTTTTACGGCGGGTGGCGACTGGCGAGTTTCTGCAGGTTAAGAGATAGCAGAAAGTCGCCAGTCGCCGCGCGCCGGAGAGGTTCACGGCGCGTGGCGAGTGGCGAGTTTCTAAAAGTCGCCACGCGACGCAAACTTGGCCCAAATAGAACACCATAAAGAGGTGCATGGGAAGAATTTCTTCGTCACTCGATGCTGACCGGCAATATCACATGTAATATAAATCTTGTAATATCTTCGTGTAACTTATATAGTTCAGATGATCTCTACTCGGTGTTGATCAGTTAACACAGCTGGCGATCAGATCTCAAAATCCTGTTACTCGCACATGGGCGTTTCTGAGTTTTTGTCTGCAATATTAATCCTATCTGATCTGGGCGATTTGGGACCAGTCAAGTCCTGGGGAGGCCATTTCAGCTCCCCTAAATATGTTTCTTACCCATTGAGCCAGGGAACTGAAACTTACCACACTCTACCCTTTGGTAAAGCTTTACCAGAAAATGTAAAAAATCCAAGATGACCGTTATGATGACGTCACAGTGACGTCATTTTCGAAAGATTTTGGTCGATTTTTCGGTCAGATTTTTAAAATGTTTTACTTATGTTTTCTTCGCAAAAACTGCATGATCAATTAGTAAATAATAATCTGATGTGAAATAAAATTCCCTCCACATGAATTTGACATCAACCGTTGACCTAAGGTCAAGAAACTAGTCCCGAGAGTTGGGGTGATATGCAAGAGGTGGAAAAACAAAGTTAAATAACGAGTTTTGTCCTCTTTGGCCGACCACATTTTAAATATTGGGATGCCATATCTAAATAATATATACGGATACAAATTGGTTCAATATAGTATGTAAATGATCTGAATGGGGATAACAAATATTAACCCTACCTGGCCATTTCCGAAATGGCTCTCCCTTACCAAACTTTCTGCGCTATCTCCGGAACGACAAAAAATGGAGAGGTGAAACTCCGTGACTTTATAGTTTATCATATTGGTGTCGTTTTGAGCCTATTTGTATGACCCCCCCCGAGCAGAGGATCATGGGTAAATTCAAGATGGAGCCCACGTGGGGTACCAGAAAAGTGATGTTTTCGTCATATTTCTTCAAAATTTCTGCTTTTCCGCGATGAAAAGTGGACAAAAACTATTTTATTTCACATCACATTAATATTTACTAATTTATCATGCAGATTTTGCGGAGGAATTGCATAAATAAAAAAATCGGAAAATCGGACCGAAAAATGCCGTTTTTGAAAATGACGTCTCTGTGATGTCATCGAAGCGGCCAGCTTCAATTTTTTATATTCTCTGGCTGAGCTTGACACAAGGGTATGGTGTGGTAAGTTTCAGCCCCCTAGTTCAAGGGGTAAGAGAAATAATTAGGGAAGGGGTGGACGGGAGGGGCATTTCGGCCCCCCAGGCCAGGATACGTCCCAAAAAGCCCAGCCCAGATAGGGTTAATTTGATGTAGCATTGAAATATTCGATGCAGTATCTAAAAAATATGTATACGGATATAAAATAATTCGATATGATATCGAATTAAATTGTATGTGGCTGCAAAATAATGAATGTCAACACGTAAAAAAGCTCTGTGATTGGTTAAGAATATGTGTCTATACCAAATGTCGATTTTTGTCCCCTACGGTCAAACATACACGGAGATACCACGGGCGTTGCGCAGCGCAGCGGTTATTACATACTGGAGGCTGAGCTTGAGGTATTGTTCTGTCGGGGACCAAATATTTGGTATAGTATTTTAGGGCATTGTATGGTAGGAGTTGTCTCCCCTGCACCGGTGCTAGATCTCGGTGTTGCGCTATGCACATGTTTCTCCCGTGCCCCAGTGAAATTGTTATTTTTGTTCTGAGGACACATTTTCATGAGATGAGATGTTTATTCATGTAATCAGATGATATGCCTATGTGCTAGTAATTTTCCTTTGTAATCTAATATATGTGTGATCCGATATAGGCAAATCAAGTCGGAACTATATTTTGTAATCCGACCTATATGCATAGGTGATTAGGCGGAGATATGAGCGCGCAAGAGAAAATCAAAGTTCACTGTGTTTAGGAAGCTTGTGGTACACGGTTTCACCGTTTGAGCTTGTTAGTTCGTGTTTGGACCATTTTGTGATGTTTTGGTCTTTTACTGATTTGAGTCAGTTTGTGACGAATTAGCGGTGAGCTCGTTAAGGTATGTAGAATGCTGATTTTCTTCATAATTCATGTATTTGTACCTGTAAGCTGACGAAATCTGAACTCCGTGTGACCTCTATTCTATAGTTTCTCGCCAAATGCATCCATGGTCTACATTCAGTACATCCGGTCTAGAATTAGCTCTCGTGGCACACATAAGTTGTGAACTAATCATACTATTAATTTCAGCAATTGAATAAGTGAATAATAATACTGAATATGAATATTATTATGCTGATCTTCGATTTAATCTATTATTTCCTATGAGCTATTTGTAATTGTGCACATCAGTAAATGTCACACATTTTATTATTCATATATATCGGTTGCTTGATCAGAAACATTACATCAAATTATGTTATGTAAATCTGTTCAATTGTTGTAAATTCCTATGAAACTAAGCGCTGAGATCGATTTATTGTTACGCGTTAGATTTCTAAGTTACATGGGTTAGTTCCTCTTTGTTTATTCCCAGCTCTGATGTCGCAGAGTGTGGATGTGCCTTCAACCTTGGCACATGTATTGTAGGACCCAAGCTTCCATGTATAGCAGTGTTGGTACCCAGGTATGCTTCAGTGATTTAGAACCATCATTAAGTCTGGTGCTATCAATCCGATTTGGTTTTGCTATAACTGTGAATTTTGTCTGCATTTCACAGGTTTGATATGTGTATACATGTACTGAGATGTGTATACATGTATGATTTCGCTGATTTTTTTCTGTGAATTTCATCTGCATTTCACAGGTTTGATATGTGTATACATGTACTGAGATGTGCATACATGTATGATTTCGCTGATTTTTCTTCTGTGAATTTCATCTGCATTTCCCAGGGTTGATATGTGTATATATGTACTGAGATGTGTATACATGTATGATTTTGCTGATCTTTTCTGTGAATTTCGTCTGCATTTCACAGATTGGATTTGTGTATGCATGTACTGAGTTCTGTATACATGTATGATTTTACTGAACCCTTTGATCTATTTCCATGAGATAATGAGATTTATTGATTGACTGTTTATTTAGATCTTATCATTGACACATCAAATTCGTCAACCATTTCACGATTCAACCACACATCACCCGTGCATGTGAACTGTTATATGATAGTGGTCATTGATTGTATTGCTGCATGCTTACCCCCTTGTAGATATGGCTACAGCAGCAGAGATTGCACAGGCAATTACTGCCTCTAATGATGCTTTAGGTCGCACATTATCGACTGCATTTCGCCACCTGAAAATTCAGCCCTCTCCCGCAGTCAAACTTAGTAAATTCTATGGTCATCCTCGCAAACCAGGTGATTTGACCCTTAAGGAGTGGTTAGAAGAAGTTGACATCTATTCTAGGCAACTAGGTCTAACTGGTGATGATAAAGCCACTGTTATCACAGACCACTTAGCTGGTCCTGCTAGGGAAGAAATTTTATGCTGTACACAAGCTGTGCGACAAAATTTTGCACAGGTTATTGATGTATTAAGGAAACGTTTCGGTCCACCAGAAAGTGTACAACCTCTTAACAGTTCTTTTCATACACGAATACAGTTAGAGGATGAAAGTTTGGCTGATTACAGCCGAGCTTTAATGCGTTTATACTCTAGAATTGAGAATGCCGCTAAAGATGCGGAAGAGAAGGCAGCATTGCATAGACTAAGGGAAAATGCACTCAAGGAACAGTTTGTGCGTGGTGCACGTGATGGGGCTACACGGAGAGAACTCCGTCGCATTGAAATGGCCTCTAGTGATAAAACCTTCTTAGATATGCGTGATGAAGCATTGTCTTTCTTTAGAGAAAGTGAAAATCGTAGTAGATTTAAGGGTAGGGCAAGGGCTATCACTGTAGAGTACTCGGATGAGGAAGAACCTGAGAATGAATGGGGTATCAAAGTAGTGTTGAGAATACTACTAGTAAGAGAGGAGAATATTCTTTGAGTAGTAGCAGTAAAGGAGATTATGTTTCGAGACACCCCATAGTCCAACAGCTAGTTACTGGGCAAAGTCAGCTTCTCGAAGGGTCCTGGTGATCTCGGATCATGTGGTTTGATCCCCCATAAGATCAATCTTGTTGACGACCAGCCTATTAGTCTGCCATTCCGAAGAATATCACCAAATGTGATGGAAGAGGTTAGGAAGGAATTACAGCGACTCTTGAACACTGGGATTATTCAGAGGTCATCCAGCCCCTATGCCAGCAGCATCGTACTCGTTCGGAAACGTGATGGGTCTCTCCGTATATGCTTAGACTATCGACGTCTAAATGCTAAGACCATTCGAGATGCATTCCCACTGCCTCGTATCGAGGAAACGCTAGAGGCTTTGACGGGATCTACTGTGTTTTCTTCTCTGGACCTAATGCATGGTTACTTTCAAGTGCTCATGGACCCTGCATCTGTACCCAAGACTGCCTTCCGTGTTCCATGGGGCTTGTTCGAATTTCTCAGGACGCCACAGGGTCTAACTAACAGCCCTAGCACGTTTCAGAGAATTATGGAACACATTTTCGGTGACATGAACCTGCGTGAGATTATCCTCTACATGGATGACATTCTGGTGTTTGCCTCCTCCTTTCCTGAACATTTGGATAGGTTGGAGAAGGTGTTGGAAAGGCTGATCAAGCGTGGTTTAAAGCTGAATGGATGGAAATGCAAGTTGTTTCAGGCAATTCTGCTGTATTTGGGGCATGTCATCAGTGCTGCAGGAATTTCTGTGGATCCAGGGAAAGTGGAGCGCATCCAGAATTGGCCTACCCCAAAGAATGGGAGTGAGTTGCGATCCTTTCTAGGGCTCGCTTCATATTACAGAAGGTTTGTCCCTGGCTTTTCTAGCATTGTGGCTCCTCTCCACAAGCTAGTTGCTGAGCATAGTACACCTGCAAAAGCAGGGAAACGTCCCTCCAGTGTTTGGGAATGGTCCGAGGAAGCAGAGCAGGCTATGGTCACCTTAAAGCACAAGCTGACCACAGCGCCAGTCTTGGCTTACCCAAGTTTCGACCGTGGATTCGTGCTGGAAGTAGATGCTTCGTTTCGGGGATTAGGTGCCTGTCTCAGTCAGTATGATGACAGCGGGAATCTACACCCTATAGCTTATGCTAGTAGAGGGTTACGGGGTGCGGAAGCCAATGGATCAACATACTCGAGTTTCAAAGTGGAGCTGTTGGCCCTAAAATGGGCTGTGACGGATAAATTTAGGGAGTATTTGATGGGGTCCCATTGTATTGTCTACACGGATCACAACCCGCTAGCACATTTGGGGACAGCCAAATTAGGAGCATGTGAGCAGCGTTGGGTAGCCCAACTAGCCCCATTCAGTTTAGAGATTAGGTATCGTACTGGCCGCTCCAACAAGTGTGCCGATGCCTTGAGCAGATATCCGATGAGCATGGACAGTGCTGAAGTTGAAGCCACCGTCCAGAGCATAGTAGAGACCGTGTGTGTTCCTAGTGACGTCAGAGAGCTGATGCCTCAGGAAGAGATGGTAACCGATGGTGACGTTCTGACCGAAACTCTGCCTGCAATTCTTCCGTCGTATACGCATGAGGAGCTTGCTAAGTTACAACAGGAGGATGATTTGCTGAAACTGGTGTGGGAACTGTGGCTTATTGGTTGGCAGCCAGGTCAAGAAGAACCTTACTCTGATGTTCCAGGACTTCGTGGGTGGACCAAGGAATGGTCAAGACTGATCATGCTCCATGGAGTGCTGTACAGGGAGGTGGAAGATGATGTTCATGGCAAGATCAAGCAACTATTGGTGCCAGAGAAGTTACAGTTATTGATGATCCAGAAGTTACACGATGAGTGGGGACACCAGGGACGTGAAAGGACTATCTCTTTGCTGAAAGCTCGCTGTTTTTGGCCCGGTATGTCTACTCAAGTCAAGAGATACATTAAGCAGTGTTTTCATTGCACGGTGTCCAAGGCTCCGTCGCCTAAGGTGAGACCACCTTTACGCCATTTGCTAGCCTTTCGTCCACTTGAACTCGTTGCGATGGACTTTCTCAAGGTGGACCGTGGGAAAGGTGGGTTTGAAGACGTTCTTGTAATCACTGATGCATTTTCGAAATTTGCGCAGGCGGTGCCCTGTAGAAATCAAACTGCAGTGGTTGTGGCAGCCATGCTGAGAGACAACTGGTTTGTTCGATATGGAATCCCGCAACAATTACATTCGGACCAGGGCCGAAATTTCGAGGGCGATATTGTTGCTGAGCTGTGTAAGCTATACGGTGTCCGGAAATCTCACACGACCGCTTACCATCCACAAGGCAACGGCCAAACAAGACATTGTGCGGCTTGATAAAATCTCTTGACGAAAAGGATCGCAGATCGTGGCCCGAAATGCTGCCTCATCTTGTGTATATTTATAACTCAACCCTCATCGAGTCACGGGTGTGTCGCCATTTGCTCTAATGTTTGGCAGAGAACCCCTGATTCCGGTTGATCAGATGCTAAGTAGGTCTCAAGGAAGTTGGGACATAGACTTCATTAGTTCTCAGGCTGATTTCATTCAGCGTGCGTGGGCCGCAGCCAAGGCAGGAATTATCTCTTCCGGAGCTCGAGATAAAAGGCGCCATGATAAGAGAGCGAAGGAAGATTCTCTGAACATTGGTGATCGGTTGCAAAAGTGTGGGTTCAAGGGTAGGCATAAGCTACAGAATCATTTTCATCAGGATTCATTTGTGGTGGTCAAGTTTAATGTGGAACGGGATCTTTATCTTGTCAGACCCTCCTCGGGAGGAGAATCTAAGTGGGTTAATCGCAGGAAGCTCGTTAGGGATCCGCGAAATGATGTAGTTGCTCCTATTGACATGGAGTGGCTTCCTGTAGAGGAGTCCTCTGATGAAGAGTCTGAAATTTCTGACGATGATTTCTCTTTGCATTTGCTTTATGAACGTGATGATTGTGAGGACCGTGCGGATCAACCCTTTGCTCCACGTAGGTCATCGCGAGCAAATCTAGGTGTTCACCCCAACCCCTACAAGTTACCCAAGTCTACATTAACCTGATTTGATTATGGTAGGATTTAAGGCAAATAACCTCAAGTTTACTATATTGGCTTGATTATTTAAAGCCACCGAGGTCGGCTGGCTTAAAAGCAGGGAAATATGTCGGGGACCAAATATTTGGTATAGTATTTTAGGGCATTGTATGGTAGGAGTTGTCTCCCCTGCACCGGTGCTAGATCTCGGTGTTGCTCTATGCACATGTTTCTCCCGTGCCCCAGTGAAATTGTTATTTTTGTTCTGAGGACACATTTTCATGAGATGAGATGTTTATTCATGTAATCAGATGATATGCCTATGTGCTAGTAATTTTCCTTTGTAATCTAATATATGTGTGATCCGATATAGGCAAATCAAGTCGGAACTATATTTTGTAATCCGACCTATATGCATAGGTGATTAGGTGGGGATATGAGCGCGCAAGAGAAAATCAAGGTTCACTGTGTTTAGGAAGCTTGTGGTACACGGTTTCACCGTTTGAGCTTGTTAGTTCGTGTTTGGACCATTTTGTGATGTTTTGGTCTTTTACTGATTTGAGTCAGTTTGTGACGAATTAGCGGTGAGCTCGTTAAGGTATGTAGAATGCTGATTTTCTTCATAATTCATGTATTTGTACCTGTAAGCTGACGAAATCTGAACTCCGTGTGACCTCTATTCTATAGTTTCCCGCCAAATGCATCCATGGTCTACATTCAGTACATCCGGTCTAGAATTAGCTCTCGTGGCACACATAAGTTGTGAACTGATCATACTATTAATTTCAGTAATTGAATAAGTGAATAATAATACTGAATATGAATATTATTATGCTGATCTTCGATTTAATCGATTATTTCCTATGAGCTATTTGTAATTGTGCACATCAGTAAATGTCACACATTTTATTATTCATATATATCGGTTGCTTGATCAGAAACATTACATCAAATTATGTTATGTAAATCTGTTCAATTGTTGTAAATTCCTATGAAACTAAGCGCTGAGATCGATTTATTGTTACGCGTTAGATTTCTAAGTCACATGGGTTAGTTCCCCTTTGTTTATTCCCAGCTCTGATGTCGCAGAGTGTGGATGTGCCTTCAACCTTGGCACATGTATTGTAGGACCCAAGCTTCCATGTATAGCAGTGTTGGTACTCAGGTATGCTGCAGTGATTTAGAACCATCATTAAGTCTGGTGCTATCAATCCGATTTAGCTTCTTATTCGTCATTGTTTACAATTACATAAATCATGGTAATTATTATTATCTAATAATTATTGATTGCCTCATCCCAATTAAAGGGTATACCAAGAGTCTAATCTGAACTAAATTTCTTTTCATTGATTACGGTATTGCATATTAAGTAATGGATTAATTAACTGATTATTGGTTCCTGAATTGTTTATTGTTTGATGTACAATAACATCATACATGTAACTCATATACACATGTAACTGCAGACATTTGCCAATCCATTGTATTATTGTCCATTTCGGGGTTTTCTTTCCATTGTCCTTTGATTATCTGGTTTTCATCAGTCCCCCTAAAAGACTGTATTGTCGTTGGACAACATCAGATGTTACATTTCGACGCTTGTATTCTGTCATCACATTCCATCCTGAATAAACTGTGATTGATATATATTTTCCTGATTGGCGGACTTCATCGTCCTTTCATTGTTGACGTGACCCTACGACAGTTCGAATGCCGCATATATCTACAATTTTATAACACTTGTGTCTATAACTACATGTACTTGCTAACCGTGCAATTATTGAGTGTTTTAGCACGGTTGTGTGAAACTTACATGTTTCAAGTACAGATGTTCATTGGGAGATTCTATTTTACAAGGCGAGAGAGAAAGGTGTCGTCTGCTTCATACAATCGAATAAACATACAAATAAATTAGTTTAACTGCTGGTTTCATCGTGAAATTAATTAACAAAGCGACACAAATAGACCTAAATCCAAGTATTCCCACAGAGCCTGGCTCAGCAGATGGAATAACTCTCCATTTGAGAGACCACATAAACTCGTTCGCTGACATTGATTCGATGCCAAACGAGGCGGGAGCATCGTGTCAATATCAGTGGACGTTTTTTTTCAAGAAAGGGGAGAAAAGTTGGCACAGTTTGAAATAGGTTTTCAAATTTTCAATCTTTGTTCATAATCAATTCGGGTAGTGCAATAGAATAGAAATAATGTTTTCATAGGCGTGCTCAATGGTTATTTTACGCAGTTATCATGCCCACAGTAATTACACACGGTAGCACGTGGTCTAATAAATAAACATTATTCCGAAACAGTATCCCAATATAGCATCATTTCAAGACAGTGTAAACCGTAAAGATAAAAGAGTTTACTCTCGCCAAGAAATCTGGCGGTTAGGGGGTAGTAAATCAAAAGATTGTGCCGTGCGAAGATGTTAATCTCCGTGAATTGAATGTCAATCATTCTCAGATAGAAAACGTAGAAATTGTCGTGATTGGCTTATTATGCGATCTCGTAGAATATCGGCGACCATTTCGCACGAAGTTTTCATGGCGTTACGTCTAGATGGTGTTCCCTTGATTTACCATCTTTGTTTACCCAGATTGATTAATATAGTGAGCTCAAAGCTTCGAGAAAAGAAACGCTCCAGTTTGCAACGAATACGTTTACACGCATTCACAAAGGTGTCGAATCGCGCGAGAACTAATCCGCCAATTCCACTTCTTCTTACGAAGTGCACTGCACTGCGATTCACACATTAAGGTGCGCGATTGGCTTATATTCTCTCGCAACTATTTAGAATCTAATTAGCAAAGCTGCTAATTTGCAGATATTTTCTAGGATACTTTGCTATTGTTATAGCCTTGGGGGGCATTTTGTGACATACAAGCTCGCTCCAATTCAATGTTTGTTAGGGAAAATCTATCTGTAGATATTTGAACTTGTTAGCATTTGATTAATTTCGTTTGCATGTATTTGTATTATTCATTGTCCTAGCTTACCTTTGAGGCTTGTCCCGTAAGTGGCAAGTGTTGTCAAACAGTGCTGACGAAAGAGTTCAGTCATGTTGGTTACATGACCTTGGACAGTGACCTTGTGTGAAATTCGCCAGTTCGTGTATTTGGAGGGTTATTTTCCTGTTTATTACTGATATTTGAATACCCCAATGACTGTTTTATACTGTTATAAAATTAAGAGTTTGCATATGTTCTGATTCAGTCAGTTATGCATGGAACTATTTTGTGACATCTTCATGCGCACTTCGTCTGCTATATGTAGTTCCGTAGTCAGAAAACCAATTTTCTCTGAATTTCACCGATTTTTCCTGTTGAATATTCACTGAAGTAAGTATACCTACTTACATGAAAAGAACCATAAACATCTGTAGAAATTTCTGATGATATTTTCAGCGATCGATGGCTAGAACATAACTATTATTTTTATTGTCAAAGTGACACCTTTACTCAGTTCAGCATATATGTATCGCCATATTGTTGTTTTTGCTGTGTCAGTGTCTTGTTGAGGGAGCGGTGATATTTATACAGCTCTTTTAGTAAAAGTAACTATATAGCTAATAACTATAATTAAAACGCTCCCATTTGATGTTTAGAGCTTCCTCTAAGTTTACGTAGTTCTCAGTAAATCCGTAATTGTTGTTCCGGGAGATGGCAATCCAGAGTTGGAGCTCAAATGTATTCCCTTGCGCGATTGGTTGATTTCGACCATGTGACCACTACTCGGACTATAAATACCGGGCGATGGCGGACTATCGCCAGATGGCTGACCGCCTTAGTCAGAGTAAGACTTATCATCACACCAGTTATCAGAGTGGTATTTTAGTATTGCAAATACTAAAATAGGTAATGGTTGAGGAATAAAGATTCAACACAACAACATTGACTACAACATATAGATCTTTATATATCAACATAGACGACTACAACATAGAACAACCTACAATATATATAATATAGATCTATATATATCAGCATAGAACTGCAATATTGACAGACTACAAAGAAAGATCTACATTTCTCAACCTAAATTTCCCTGATACAACCTACATACGATGAGTGTGATGAAATATGAATTATTCTTCAGAAGGATATTTTGACATTAATTCTTCAACTCCAATTACTGGCAGCCATCTCCCACCACACCGTCTGAAGTTCTCTCAGCCTTGTTTAATGCAATGTCATTGTATGGGAATTCGCATTACACAAGTAGTATAGAAGGAGCAAATTCAGTCTCATTGACCAATTGGTAGTAGTATAGAAGGAGCAAATTCAGTCTCATTGACTAATTGCTAGTAGTGACCTTTGGAGGTAAAAATATATTTCCTGTTCTTCAACCACTATTAAACAGAGTGACCTACTATTATTACTAGTGACGTTGGGGCAAGGTCACTGGACTCTCAGTTGTACATTACCATGCATTTGTTGACATTGACTGACCTTGAATATATAATAAACACAAGTTTACTTTAGAAGTTGGATTTTCGTCTTGTCTTTGATATCCCCTTGTTGATATTACATGGGTGGTGCAACAAGGTTCCAGAGTTACTCCCCTCTGCCATAGTTGGGAACTCAGCAAACAGTGAGATTAACGGATATATGTTCATTTGGCCACAACTTCTACAAGAGACTTGTTCAACTGATAATATTTCGCAGTACTGCATTCGCCTCCCTGACACATCTAGACCTTAGACCTCTCTTGCATACTGCGGATATTACACTGGTGTCAGAAGTGGGATGTTGTAATTCTAAACAGCATCCAGTGATACGAACCCTGAACGGTGTGGTGGTCATCTTTAAATTTGCCATTCTCAACAGAAGTCATGACAGAGAGTCCAGATATCGAAGTCACATTTCATCCTCGAATATGTAAAGGACATCAAACTGGGCATAGTGATTATCTACTATGCGACGTGCCAGAGAAAAATGTTTTGGAGGCAGAAGCAGACTCTGACAACGAAATACCTAACCCCGAGGTTAGGGAAGAAGCATCACTGCTAGATCACAGTCAGAATTCAAATGGTGGAAACCACAGTGGCACCCCTGGTCCAGCTGCGAGACAAAACCCTATCATGGTGGACAACTGCACATTTCATCCATCACACCTTCGGCTAAAACCCGAGTCTTATAATGGGAAAGATGACTGGGAAGAGTATTTTTCACATTTCTCGGACTGCGCCGAGCTTGGTGGTTGGACTGAAAGGGAAGGTTCTTGCTTTAGCAACCAGCCTACGAGGGCCAGCTAGGACGTTCTATATTGGTCTTTCGTCTGAGGATAAAAGATCATTTCGAATATTGTCGAAGAAACTAGAGGAACGTTTTGGTAGTAGTCGCCAACAGAACAGGTGGCTCTCGAGACTGGAAGCCAGACGTCGAAACCAAGGGGAGACAATCGCTGCTCTTGGTGATGATTTGCGACAAATGGCGCAAAAGGCCTATCCAATGCTGGATGCTCGGGCCCAGGAGGCACTCGCATTGAACCAGCTGTACAAATCTATCGATTCAGAAATGAAATGTCGTTGTATTGATAAAGAATGTCAGTCAATCTCCAGTGCAGTGGAGGTGATTGAACGCTTCGAGGCTATCCTGGGAACCCCTAAAGGAAAACTGCAGCCTGTAAGAGCTGCTAATCCTGCCCCAACAGGACAGAAACAATTCAACTTCCCAAATAACAAATTTAATTCAGCCCCAATGGAAGCTCTAGTTCAGCGTCTAGAAAGGCTGGGAAATGGAAAGCCAAAAACATTCAGACAATTTGAGCAGAACAAGAAGACATGCTTCATTTGTGACTCACCTCACCATTTTTTCCGACAGTGTCCAATTAGGATTTCTTCCCAAGAGAATCGTCAGGATGAAACAAATCCGATGGACTTTTCGGAAAACGAATACCCGTCAACACACTAGCTCGCAAGTTGACGGGAGTGGAAAGGCCTGCTGAAAATTCCACATCTCTCAGTGGTGATCAAAACAATCAGATGAGCTATCGAGGTATATCACGTGTTGGCAATTTGTCCAGGAAAATAGCCAAATGGGACAATGGTCTCTTCACCTCTTGTCGTATAGGAGGTCTGGACAAGCCAATACACCTACTAATCGACAGTGGTTCTACCATTACTCTGCTATCCAGATGTGTTTATGAAGAAATTGATGAGGACCATAAACCTCCATTATGTCAATCTAACAACAGCATTCTTGGAGTTAATGGCGGGAAGCTCCAGCTTCACGGCAAAATCACTCTGAGATTGCAACTGGGAGATGAAATTTACAGTCAGGCCATGGTTATCTGTGACATTACCACAGAGGGAATTTTAGGACAAGATTTTCTCTTGGCCCATGTCATAGAGATTGATTACAAGTGGTTGCGACTGAGAACCGCTCATCAGAACATCTCTTGCTGGATTGGTGGGGAAGCAGAGATGAGCTGTCAAGTACAAGTGCATCAAGTGACCTGTGTTCCACCTTGCTCAGCGGGTTGGGTAGCAATTGACATCCCAAAGAGGGAACACCTGGCTCCGGCAGGGGTGGTTGAACCATCAGTTGAGCTTTTCCAGCGGAAAGGGCTGCGGATGATTCAGGGAATAGTTGATACTAGGTCTCCCCATCAACTTGTTAAGGTGGTGAATCACGATGATAGTGAAGCCATCCTCTATCCTAGCACCAGGCTTGGAGTATGTCGGTCATCTTATGACATGAAGATGTCATTGGAAATGACCAGTCTATGTAGAGTGGCGAGGAATGAAGCAGCACCAGCTGGCCTTCCAGAGAACTTGGAACTTTTATTGATCCAAAGCTCTGCTCATCTGAATGAAGCAGAAATACAGTCATTTGCTGAGTTGCTTTGTAGATACGGAGGTGTATTTTCTGCTTCTTCAGGAGATTTGGGCAGAACCACTAAGGTAGAGCACCAAATTCACACTGGTTCTGCTCGACCTATTCGACAGCCACCAAGACGATTGCCTCTCGGCAAACGCCAGATAGAGGAAGAGGAGTTGAAGAAAATGAATGAGAGAGGCATAATTGAACCTTCCAATAGTGCATGGGCCTCTCCTATTGTGCTATGCACAAAGAAAGATGGTACAACACGCTTCTGTGTAGATTACAGACGTCTGAATGACGTCACTACGAAAGATGCGATCCTCTACCACGAGTTGACGAGTGCCTTGACTCACTGTCAGGGGCAAAGTGGTTCAACTCGATGGATGTAAACTCTGGCTTCTGGCAAATTGGAATGGCCAACGAAGACAAAGAGAAGACAGCATTTACCACGACACACGGGTTATACCAATTTACTGTTATGCCGTTTGGCCTGGTAAATGCACCATCCACATTTGAAAGACTGATGGAGAATGTTCTGAGGGGGTTGCTGTGGGTGGAGTGTCTTTTGTACATAGATGACATAATTGTCCCTGCAACTGATTTCAGGCAATGTATACAGAGACTAGAGCACGTTTTTGAACGTCTACTGGAGGCTGGGTTGAAGTTGAAACCCAGTAAGTGTACCTTCTTCCAGAAAAGTGCAAAATTTCTCGAGCATATTGTCTCTGAAGATGGAGTTCAGACTGACCCTGAGAAAATATCAGCAGTCATTAACTGGAACCGTCCACAGGCACGCAAACAAGTTAGGAGCTACCTTGGCCACTGCTCTTATTATCGGCGCTTTATCCAAGGTTTTGCCAATATTGCCAGGCCACTCCGCAGACTGACAGAGGCAAAGACAAACTTTGAGTGGACATCAGAGTGTGAAGAGTCCTTCTTAGGACTGAAGGAAGCTCTGACAACGCCACCAATCCTCTCATATCCAATGATTGGGTGTCCATTTATATTGGATACAGATGCTAGTGATGTGGCTGTGGGTGCTGTCCTCTCTCAAAGTCAGGATGACTCAGAACGTGTCATCGATTACATGAGCAAATTACAAGCGTCTAGTCCGTCATTCATAATCCAGCCGTCGTCCATTAGAGAATATCCGCGTCCATAATCCAAAGACCTATTCCATTTTCCACATAACAGTATTAGCACCAAATTCAAAAAAACAATCATAGTATACATAAACATAGGCTTGTTTCCTGCAAGAGAGAAGCGGTCAACAGTTTACAATGATGCCGGCAAGACATCATGATGTTCCAAAAATATCAAATCCGTATCGCTGATCAGTATTCTTAATCCATAATATTCGTTATAGAGTCGTCATCTAAAAAAAGGATGTATCTCAGTCACGCTTTGATTGTGACTGTTCATATGAGTACCATGAGGATCTTGAAGTACATGGGTTCATACGGCCCCTAGCCTCGGGTTAAGCGGAATTAGACACAAGTTACGAAACGTAGCGCCATAGATCTTGCACGCTACGTTCGTACTTTGCTATCAGTATGCGATATGTATCGCCAAATTTGAGAAACTTTGAGTGGAGGCGCTTGGTGGAATAGCCCTGTTTTATAAGTTTCTGCAACAATGTTTGTGACGTTGATTAAAATCATCACATTTAACACAGGATCTAGCAAATGCTACTAAGCGAGATATGTATACGCCATATGCAGGTCCCACTGGAATGTTACTATCCAGAAAGGGATAGTTTACGATGTCGAAATTGTAATCATCTCTTTTGTCATAAAGTCGACGAGGAAGAATGCCCGCTTCATTTTTATAGAGATATAGATCTAAATATGATGTGCCTGTAGGGCTATCTGTAGTTTCCTTCAAATCCAGTGAAGGTGGATATATCCTTCACTGCGTCATTTATATAGCGATTATCCACAGCGAGAAGATCGTCTATATAGCGTTTGGTGAATGAGAAGGAACGGGCTTTGAATGAATCAGTTTTTGAAAGCGCCTGCATATAGTCATATTCATAAGAGAACAGATACAGGTCAGCCAACATGGGTGCACAATTAGTACCCATTGGAATACCTATATGCTGCTGATATATTGTGTTGCCAAATTTCACATAGATATTTTTAATGAGAAATTCAAGCAACTCTATAAACAAAGAAACATCCATGAATGATATCTCTTGTATGTAGTAGAGCTAAAGAATGCTTTATGGCTTCCGACATTAATATATCTACGATCAGTTTTCTTGAACACAGATACTATTAATGAACTTATACGGTCAATAAGGTCTGATGAGGGATTGTAGTATAGAGAGTCGAGAAATCCCATGTGGATACGTCTGTACGGTATGTGACCTTTAGCATCAAGTTCTTCCGTAAGACATTTTGAATTTTTAAATATCCACATACATTCAACACCAGAGTTCTTAGAAATAGTAGCGCAATACCTTTCCCAAAATGCTTTTACCTCCTGAAGGGCCCTCGTCAATAGGGTTGAAAGAAGCTTGGTGGTGCAGCTTCTAGAACCAGCTATGAATCTAGCTTTGTATGGTGATTTATGCATTTTGGGAGTCCATTATATTTTTGGTATGTCGTTATGATTGATTGGAAGACAAATACCTCTTTCCCTGAGAAACTTTTTGTGATTGTTAAATAAATCTTCCAGAGTAAATGGAGTTTGGGAGTAAGTAGACGTATTTGATGAAGATATGTCTACACTCAATTCTTTAACCAGCACCTGGTAATAGTAATATTTGCATATGAATATTATATTATTCGGAGCTTTGTCTGCTGGGACTATGACGAATTTACTCTGGAGATTTGCTAGAACTTCTTGCGAATTGAGATTTCTCAGAACTTGTTTTGCTTGGGGAAGAGTACTTCTGTCAATATGGCGGATTGTTTCAACGACCTTGCTCTTGGTGAGGTCCAGCCAATCAACGAGTACTGTAGGTTCAACTTTTTCTCGCTTAGACCAATCAATAACGTACTGTTCCAATGCAGACAGGACTATCTTCTGGTCGGCCTTCAGATTTATTCTTCTCGGCTCTCTATATTTAGGTCCCTTCATCAGGAGTAATTTCAGATCCTTATCACTCACCACATCAAGGTCACCAGTCACAATATGTTTGCATGGTGTATAGATAAAGTTCGACGATTCACAATCACAACTATAGCCTCCTGACGTGTATAAGTTCCAGTCAAACTCCTGGACAGCATTGGAGTAATTGAATATTTTGGTGGCTATAGATTTAGTGTACTTATATGAAATGCAAGGAGGTTCTGTGAACTTAAAATAGTTTGGTACAGCGTTGCAGCAATGACAAAACCAGAGGGATCATATTGTGTTACCAGGAAGGAACTTTTGGCAGTGATTGTAGCCCTAAGGAAGTTCCACCCAAATCTCTATGGACAGCATGTTTTGTTGCGCACCGACAATGCGGCAGTTAGTTGGATAAGGAGTCTTAAGACCCAATCTGGTCAAGTGGCTAGGTGGCTGCAAGGGTTGGGAACATATGACCTGGAGGTAACACACTGACCAGGGCGTAAACACAACAATGCCGATGCAATGTCAGGGAATCCTTGTAAGTCATGTGCAAGACCGAATGATAGAAATAACGAATCAGACGATGAGGAATGTTACGGTCCTTATGAAGACGTCCTCCCTGTGACTGACTATCACTTGTCTCACTGTTCAGATGCTGATGAGGAGAAAACAGTGGCAGTTGCCAGAGTTACTACAAGGAGTCAGCGACCTGATGTAGGTGGGTTGAAACAGGATCAGGTCATCCTTGATGACTGGTCCCCCGAGAAAGTCTGTCAACGACAACTAGAAGACAAGGACATTGGTCCAATCATGATAGATATACAGCAGGGAAAGGAGAGACCCGAGTGGTGCACTATCTCTCACCTTTCCTCTGGGCTCAAAACTATATGGCGGCACTGGGATAGGTTGGAACTTCATGGAGGGATGCTCTACAGACAGTGGACAGATGACAACAATCACATTGTCTATCAATTGTTGGTGCCCAAAAGCTGTAGAGAAACCGTTCTGAAACATTACCATGACATTCCATCAGCTGGTCATTTGGGAATGGAAAAAACTCTGAGCAAAGTAAAACATGCTTTTTATTGGCCTGCCATGAAAGCTGATGTTGAAAGATATTGCATCCAATGTGATTCTTGTGCCGCTCGGAAGCGACCAAGGGATCAAGGGAAAGGTCCTCTCGGGTCATATCTAGTTGGGGATCCCATGGAGAAAGTGGCTCTGGACATCTTGGGCCCTCTCCCATTGACGACAAAAGGCAACATATATGTCTTGGTAATAACGGACTGCTTTACCAAGTGGGCCGAAGCAGTGCCACTCCAAAACCAAGAGAGTCAAACTATTGCTAAAGCCTTTGTAAATGAGTTCATTTGCCGATTCGGTACACCTTTACAAGTTCACTCTGATCAAGGCACTAACTTTGGATCTCAACTGTTCAAAGAAGTCTGTGACCTCTTACAGTTGGACAAAACACGTACCAGTGCATATAGACCACAGGCCAACGGTGCCGTTGAGCGATTTAACAGAACGGTAGCTACTATGTTAACCATGTACTGTGAGAAACGGCAGCACACGTGGGACGAGTATCTGCCACAGGTCATGATGGCTTATCGTGCTTCTAAACATGCTACCACGGGGAAATCTCCGAATATGATGGTTCTTGGTAGGGAGAACATCCTCCCCATGGAAGCTGTAATAGGGCGTCCTGAGGTGGAGGATGACGAAAGTCATGATTTGTGTCAGTACACATTTGACCTTCAGTACGCTCTCAAGGAGGCCCATGCCATAGCTCGGTTGACACTGAAGAAGCAGGCAGAATACCAGAAGAGACACTATGACCTGAAGGCCAAGAAGCAGCCACTAAAAGCAGGTCAAGCTGTTTGGTTATACTGCCCAGTGCGGAAGCCTGGAGTTTGTCACAAGCTCTCGTCTAGATGGGAGGGTGCATTTGTAATCACAAGGAAACTTGATGATGTTAGTTACGAGGTGAAGATGTCTCGCAAACAGCAACCAAAAGTGGTGCACCTTGATCGCTTGATGGTGTACAAAGGGCGCCACCCGCCCAAATGGTACACCTCAGCTAAAATGGCATAGACTGCTACATTTGATGCCATCTGCTGAATAAAGATTTGGATGAGCTTGCAGGGAGTATCACTGACGGATGGTCAGCACAAGCAGCAAAAAGTTGCTGATTAATACAAAAGAGGTTTTCCGTGTCCCTAAAATGAAGTAGGGAGGACTGAACAGAGATTGTTGTCAAGGGGGAAGATGTACTGATGATGTTTGATGATGCTATGTTGGGCATAGCATGGCAATTGTGATTGCCAATTCATGGAGCTCCAAAACTATGGCATACTGGAGTTAGCTAGGGACTGATCACCCCAAATCTGACGAGAATCCAGCTGCCCACCCTCTGGTGTTCCCCGACACAATTAGTCTGTTAGTTTAAACCTGTGGATAAATTGTAGGTGCTGGTAATGTGAGTTCCCTATACAAGCAAAATTTTAAAAGATTATAGAGATGGCTGACAAATGTATATGCAGAGATGGCAGGTGTTCTAGAAGAATGGGAATTGAGATCCCTTTTGTTGTACTTGTAGACAATGCCTTCCACTGTACGCCATAACTGTTGGAAGTGTGTGGAGATCTTCACCACGAAAAAACAGCTGAAAACACACATGATGTCGAAGACACACTACTCGTTGGAGGTGGTCTGTCCATTCTGTATGGAGGAGAAAACCTTCCGGCGCCAAATTGACTTGAAACAACATGTGGAAAGTCTGATTGGACTCCCTAAGGACATTTGGTCGGAGCCAAATGGTGTTTGGTTTGCAGTTCATGCTGATGATTACCATCGCCTGGTCACTCCTCCCAATTGGACGGAACGGATATCCACTGTTGCCAGGCAACTTATCAGGAGTTGGGTTGACAATTGTAGGAGGCCCAGTCGGAATATTAAACAATGGGAGGATGGGTGGCATTCAATGGTTCGAACTCGGCATGTCTCCCTAACGAAATCTACCATCAAGAGTGCTGTGTGTCAACCAAGTCCAGTGAAACAACCAAGACTGGCAGATCAACCATATAACCCTGAAAAGACGCCAGCACCTCAACCTTTAAGGGTCGTGGACATCCAAATGAAGCCAACGCATATCTGGGCTTGGTTAGTTGGCAGGAATATTGCCAATTTATGGTATGGTGTTACTCTCTCCTCTGCCATTTACAGTGAAGTATGCAGTCATTAACGAGAAATATGGTGCTCCTTCAAGCTGAAACGGACCTGTCCAGACCTAGCGGGGATGGGTACACGGTTTCCACCAGTTTTGCCCGTGTGTCGAAGGATGTTGGTGCAGCACTGAGAATTAAGGTATCCCATATCACGGAGCTGAAACGGTGGATCAAGCCAGTAATGTCGCTCATCACCTTTGACACAGATGGAGAGACTCCTTCTGCATCTGCTGGGATTGGGCTAATGGATATGTCATCATCAAAGGCCTCAACACCAGACAGCTGGGAAAGCATCTGCCTGAACAACCACTCTCATCCTCCATGTCAACAGAGCCTTCCACCATGCCATTAGAGTCATTGCCATCTGTTTCAACAGAATCTATCCTGGAATTCTTACCTGCAGAACCAGTAATAATGCCTCTTAAGCCATCGCCCAGACCAGTCTTATCTGCAGTTCAATCTCCTATGCAGACTTCTGGACCACTGGACTTCGCTCAGCGAAGTAAATGAGAGACCAGCCAATGATCGAGGTGAAGCCCGTGACGTGCCAGCCCAGAGCAACGACCAAGCTAGAGCCAGGAACGTACCAGTCCAGATCAATAACCAAGCTAGAGCCAGGAATGTACCAAACCAGAGCAAACTTCGAGCTAGAGCCAGGAATGTCCTAGAGTACGGATGCATGCCACTCTTGCCTCCAGCCAGACGTGAGTGAACACTCCTGGGCAAGTCATTCTTAGAGCAGGTGGACAGGAGAGGCCATGGCCACCAGTAAACTGGGCCAAGTTGGACCCCACCCAAAAACTTTATCACTGGGAATTTGTGGCTATGATGCTGGAATGGAATCGGAAGGAGGCTGTCACCCTAAGCTTACAGGACTTGTTGGACAAATACAACATGTTAGCTCTGCCTGGCACAGCCACGCCAAGGGTTCACTCAGTAGAGGGCAAAAGTCTGGTTAAGGCAAGACTCTACAATTACCGGACTATGCAACAAATTGCCCCAACTGGAAGTGGTGCACTTCTACCTGAAGTTGCAGAAACGTTAGTCCTGATGATGGAGTCAATGCGAGGAGTCAGACAGACTAGCACCGATGAACTATGCGATGCGCTAATGTGGATTAGCCCCTTCGACTGGAGCCAGCCCCTACATTGGACGAATAATTGAACTGTGTATTTATTATCTTCAGGTCTATGTAACAACAGGAGTTGTTAGAATTTTGGTAGGGGAGGGTGTTATAACCTTGAGGGGAGGGGGGCATTTTGTGACATACAAGCTCGCTCCAATTCAATGTTTGTTAGGGAAGATCTATCTGTAGATATTTGAACTTGTTAGCATTTGATTAATTTCGTCTGCATGTATTTGTATTATTCATTGTCCTAGCTTACCTTTGAGGCTTGTCCCGTAAGTGGCAAGTGTTGTCAAACAGTGCTGACGAAAGAGTTCATCCATGTTGGTTACATGACCTTGGACAGTGACCTTGTGTGAAATTCGCCAGTTCGTGTATTTGGAGGGTTATTTTCCTGTTTATTACTGATATTTGAATACCCCAATGACTGTTTTATACTGTTATAAAATTAAGAGTTTGCATATGTTCTGATTCAGTCAGTTATGCATGGAACTATTTTGTGACATCTTCATGCGCACTTTGTCTGCTATATGTAGTTCCGTAGTCAGAAAACCTATTTTTTTCTGAATTTCACCGATTTTTCCTGTTGAATATTCACTGAAGTAAGTATACCTACTTACATGAAGAGAACCATAAACATCTGTGGAAATTTCTGATGATATTTTCAGCGATCGATGGCTAGAACATAACTATTATTTTTATTGTCAAAGTAACCTACCCCCGACTCACCTTTACTCAGCTCAGCATATATGTATCGCCATATTGTTGTTTTTGCTGTGTCAGTGTCTTGGTGAGGGAGCGGTGATATTTATACAGCTCTTTTAGTAAAAGTAACTATATAGCTAATAACTATAATTAAAATGCTCCCATTTGATGTTTAGAGCTTCCTCTAAGTTTACGTAGTTCTCAGTAAATCCGTAATTGTTGTTCCGGGAGTTGGCAATCCAGAGTTGGAGCTCAAATGTATTCCCTTGCGCGATTGGTTGATTTCGACCATGTGACCACTACTCGGACTATAAATACCGGGCGATGGCGGACTATCGCCAGATGGCTGACCGCCTTAGTCAGAGTAAGACGTATCATCACACCAGTTATCAGAGTGGTATTTTAGTATTGCAAATACTAAAATAGGTAATGGTTGAGGAATAAAGATTCAACACAACAACATTGACTGCAACATATAGATCTTTATATATCAACATAGACGACTACAACATAGAACAGCCTACAATATATATAATATAGATCTATATATATCAGCATAGAACTGCAATATTGACAGACTACAAAGAAAGATCTACATTTCTCAACCTAAATTTCCCTGTGTGATGAAATATGAATTATTCTTCAGAAGGATATTTTGACATTAATTCTTCAACTCCAATTACTGGCAGCCATCTCCCACCACATCGTCTGAAGTTCTCTCAGTCTTGTTTAATGCAATGTCATTGTATGGGAATTCGCATTACACAAGTAGTATAGAAGGAGCAAATTCAGTCTCATTGACCAATTGCTAGTAGTATAGAAGGAGCAAATTCAGTCTCATTGACCAATTGCTAGTAGTGACCTTTGGAGGTAAAAATATATTTCCTGTTCTTCAACCACTATTAAACAGAGTGACCTACTATTATTACTAGTGACGTTGGGTCAAGGTCACTAGACTCTCAGTTGTACATTACTATGCATTTGTTGACATTGACTGACCTTGAATATATAATAAACACAAGTTTATTTTAGAAGTTGGATTTTCGTCTGGTCTTTGATATTCCCTTGTGGATATAACATGGGTGGTGCAACAAGGTTCCAGAGTTACTTCCCTCTGCCATAGTTGGGAACTCAGCAAACAGTGAGATTAACGGATATATGTTCATTTGGCCACAACTTCTACAAGAGACTTGTTCAACTGATAATATTTCGCAGTACTGCATTCGCCTCTCTGACACATCTAGACCTTAGACCTCTCTTGCATACTGCGGATATTACACTATTTAGAACGAGATGCTAATTATACAATATAGTCTGTTTCCCCCCAGACAAATCCACCGACAGCAATATGCCCCTGCATCGATTCAGCTGATCGTAGGCATAAATGTTGAATGAGAATTCATTGCACTACCAGATAAAACTTGCTGAATGATCGACAATGTTCGAGTCACTCACACGAGGAACTCCAACTGATTCGGGTGAACGAGAATATCGTTCGACTTGTCCGTGACGTCCATGGCAGCTTGTACCCTAGTGAGGTCGCCGATAACGCTCATCTTCCATGAACCAAAGTCATCATAACCTGTGACGTGACATGACGTCAAACGCTGAAAGGCTCTTTCTTTAAACTGTCATCGAGACAAAGTTTCACGCGAGCACATTCCATTCTTCACAGTTTGCTCATACTGAGAATGTCGACGTTTTCCGTTTCGAAATACACGAAAGATCTGCATGAAATGTAGACTATATATATATATGCGAAGCTGAGCTCTTGTTCCCCAGAAAGAAACAATATATTGTCTAATTAGCACTTTGATAATCGCATCTAAATTGCATCGATTCGCACATCGTGGATACTTAATATATTGTCTATTTAGCGTAGATTTGCAGATTCAATTTCACACTCCGGCTTCACAATATATTGTCTAAATAGCACTGTGACAATTGAATTTAAATTGCACAGATTCCCACGTCGCCCAGACTTAAATGAAAAGTAGATTGACATATCATTTCCATGTGATTTCTTTTAAGATTAACATGATTAATGACCGAGGCCAGTTGTATAGCAAGTTGTCATGATACTGTTAATATGCCTGCTGCAGAAGTTGAAACATGCAGAAAATTTTATATTTTACTGTGTACATTCTAATCATGGATGTTTGTATTAAGCAGGATGTTTAAGACATAAAATTATGTAACAGGTCTTCAACCAGTTTACTCTTTTCTCTTCAATTCTCTCTCCATATGCGGATTAAGCTCTTAACTGGCCTGGGTTGCAACCATGAAATTTAGCAAAACTTTGATCCCTGCAAGAATATAGCTAATGTATTTACAGACAAGTTCTTCTGGGAGAATGATAAAGGGTAAACATACCCTGGCCATCGCATGCCGGAATATCGCGTGACGAAATGTCCTGATACCATATATAACACAATGCTATTTTATGGATAACAACTTTTGTATCCTGTACACAGTATTTGTGTATGTATCACTGTAAATCGACAGGTGAAGCAGCTTCTTGTGTTAATAATGTCAATGGACCCAATACCACCCATTGAAGAGACAAAGACACGACTATAGCGCCACTACCGGAGGAAGAAAATGTCAATGCGAATGATGTGTGATAAATCATACAAGATATAATTATATGATTTTATCACGTAAACGCAATGCACAGGTATCTAATATCATTTTTGTGGAAGAAGGTGATCAAAATTACATGTACCTATGACATGATATATTCATTGCGAAGATAAGAATGTAGCATTAGATGTAGCGTGGAGCAAAGATTATGGTTAAACAATATACCAGGGAGAGTCCAGGTTTTTAGTTTTCGTGATTAACGCCCTTTATTAGTATTGTTGTTATGGTAACAATATGCCATTGCTCGGTTCAACAATCAAAGGTGAAGCATTGCCATGAGCGACATTGCCATTACCATTTCTGTAAGTCCGAGAGGCGATTCATCGCCTCTCGCGATAGCACTGCAAGTTTCAAAACCACCCCTTGGATGCACTCACAGGTGACTATAGTTATTTTTTTAGGGAGATAGTTCCTAAAATCTGCACGGAATATCATCAAATTTTTGTCAACCTTTTATCATTTGAACGCAATTCCTAGTGTCAAATGCCATTTGGTTCTCACGAGAACTGTTCACATAATGGTTTTATAGTGATTATAACAATATGGCATTTCTAGGTTCAACAAAAAAGGGATATCCACATTCAATTTAGTTGTTAAGGATTTACTGCTGCATAGATAATATTATTGTTATATTAACAACATATCATTTCTGGGTTCAACAATAGAGAATGAAGCATGATCGATAAGGTTAAACCGCTTTGTGAATATATGTTAAATAGAAAGTATATTAAGTCTTCTTGAATTGCGAATATATTCAATTTACATGACATTATCAATGCTCTAATTAGACAATATATTGCCTCCCATTCAACAAAAAAATGTGCATGAATAAAATGTACTTGCGAATCTACGCTAAATAGACAATATATTAACTTACCATGACGCGCGAATCTACGTTAAAATGAAGATAATAATTCTCCCAGGAATCGGCGAGAACAAGATCAGATTGCGAATCTACGCTAATTACATGATATATTAACTTTCCAGGAAGTGCAAATCTATGCAATTTAGATGATAATTACATAAAATGCTATTTAGACAATATATTGTCTCTCATCCATAGAAACGAGTTGCCGAGATCAAATCGTTTTGCGAATCTACGCTAAATTGAAAACAGTAATTTCCCTGAAATCATTCTCCCGATGTCAATTCTTCCAATGTCAATTCCCAATTCTGAGTTTGTAACCTAAAAGTCGGTGAAATTACAAGCGTCTAGTCCGTCATTCATAATCCAGCCGTCGTCCATTAGAGAATATCCGCGTCCATAATCCAAAGACCTATTTCATATTCCACATAACAGTATTAGCACCAAATTCAAAAAGACAATCATAGTATACATAAACATAGGCTTGTTTCCTGCAAGAGAGAAGCGGTCAACGGTTTTCAATGATGCCGGCAAGACATCATGATGTTCCAAAAATATCAAATCCGTATCGCTGATCAGTATTCGTAATCCAAAATATTCGTTGTAAAGTCGTCATCTAAAATATGATGTATCTCAGTCACGCTTTGATTGTGACTGTTCATATAAGTGCCATGAGGATCTTGAAGTACATGGGTTCATACGGCCCCTAGCCCCGGGTTAAGCGGAATTGGACACAAGTTACGAAACGTAACGCCATAGATCTTGCACGCTACGCTCGTATTTTGCTATCAGCATGCGATATGTATCGCCAAATTTGAGAAACTTTGAGTGGAGGCGCTTGGTGGAATAGCCCGGTTTTATAAGTTTCTGCAACAATGTTTTCTGAGGTTGATTAAAATCGTCACATTTAACACAGGATCTAGCAAATGCTACTAAGCGAGACATGTATACGCCATATGCAGGTCCCACTGGAATATTACTACCCAGAAAGGGATAGTTTACGATGTCGAAATTGTAATCATCTCTTTTGTCATAAAGTCGACGAGAGAGAATGCCCGCTTCATTTTTATAGAGATAGAGATCTAAATAAGATGTGCCTGTAGGGCTATCTGTATAGTTTCCTTCAAATCCAGTGAAGGTGGATATATATCCTTCACTGCGTCATTTATATAGCGATTATCTACAGCGAGAAGATCGTCTATATAGCGTTTGGTGAATGAGAAGGAACTGGCTTTGAATGGATCGGTTTTTGAAAGCGCCTGCATATAGTCATATTCATAAGAGAACAGATATAGGTCAGCCAACAGGGGTGCACAGTTAGTACCCATTGGAATACCTATGGCATATGCTCTGCTGATATAATTTGTGTTTGCACCAAATTTACATAAGATGTTTTTAATGAGATTCAAACAACTCTACCAAACAAAGAAACATCCCATGAATGATATCTCTTGTATGTGAGGTCGAGCTAAGGGCTTTGAAGCTTCCGACATTAATATATCTACGATCAGTTTTTTCTTGGGAACTACAGATACTATTAATGAACTTATGAATAATAGGTCCTGATGAGGGGATTGGTATGGGGTCGAGAAATCCCGCTCATGGATACATGCTGTACGGTATGTGACCTTTAGCATCAAGAGTTCTTAGACATTTTGAGTTTTCAATATCACATACATTCCACGCCAGAGTTCTTAGAAATAGTGGCCCAATACCTTTCCCAAAATGCTTTTACCTCCTGAAGGGCCCTCGTCAATAGGGTTGAAAGAAGCTTGGTGGTGCAGCTTCTAGAACCAGCTATGAATCTAGCTTTGTATGGTGATTTATGCATTTTGGGAGTCCAGTATATTTTTGGTATGTCGTTATGATTGGTTGGAAGACAAATACCTCTTTCCCTGAGAAACTTTTTGTGATTGTTAAATAGATCTTCCAGAGTAAATGCAGTTTGGGAGTAAGTAGATGTATTTGATGAAGATATGTCTATACTCAATTCTTTAACCAGCACCTGGTAATAGTAATATTTACATATGAATATTATATTATTCGGAGCTTTGTCTGCTGGGACTATGACGAATTTACTCTGGAGATTTGCTAGAACTTCTTGCGAATTGAGGTTTCTCAGTACTTGTTTTGCTTGGGGAAGAGTACTTCTGTCAATATGGCGGATTGTTTCAACGACCTTGCTCTTGGTGTCATTTTCAATAATTTTATGCACACTACTTTCTTCGCTATCAGTTTCCGGAATGTTTTTGAGGATTACGTTTGTTTTCTTCTTTTCGATTTGGAGAATTTCCTGAATTTCATCCCTAATATTGACACTTGAGGCTGCTTTTGTTCCGGAATCTAACTTTCCTCCACATTGGAGAGCCTTGACTTAATTGCATCAATTTCACTGGACAGTGTTTCGTGACTAGACTGAAATTTTTGTACAAACTTGAGAGCTTTTTCTGCATGACTGCTGAATTCAAAACAGTACCAATGGACTGATGGATTGTCCTTGGCTAGAAAGTCATACACCTCTTTCGTTACATTTTGGCAGGACGAGTGAAACCATAGAGTTATACCATATCTGGCATTATACCATATCTGTGCTGTATTATACCATATCTGTCCAGTGTATACAATATTTGTCATGTATCATACAATACCTCTCTTGTGTTATGCCATATATGTGCTGTGTTATACAGTATCTGTCCTGGATTATACAATATCTGCCCTGTATTATACCATATCCGTGCTGTATTATGCAATATCTGTCCTGTGTTATACCATATCTGTCCTGTATTATATCATATCTGTGCTGTATTATACCATATCTGTCATGTAGTGTAACATATTTGTCCTGTACTATACAATATATGTTCTGTATTATACAATATATGTTCTGTATTATACAATATATGTCCTCTATTACATACCATATCTGTCCTGGATTATTCCATATCTGTCATGCATTATACCATATCTTTGCTGTACTGTACCATATCTGTCTTGCATTATGCCAAATCTCTGCTGCATTATACCATATCTGTCCGGAATTCTACCATATCTGTGCTGTATTATACCATATCTGTCCTGTATTATACAATATCTGTCCTGTGTTATACAATGTCCTGTTCTGTACCAAATATGTCCTGTATTATACAGTATCTGTCCTGTATTATACCAAATCTGTGCTGTATTATACCATATTTGTCCGGTGTTGTACCATATTTGTCCTGTATTATAAAATATATGTCCTCTATTATACCACATTTGCCCTGCATTATACCATATCTGTGTTGTATGATAACATATCTGTCCTGTGCTTACAATATTTGTCATGTATTATACAATATCTGTCCTGTATTATACCATATCTGCCCTGTGTTATACAATATCTGTCCTGTGTTATACAATATATGTTCTGTTTTATACCAAATATGTGCTGTATTATACAGTATGTCCTGTATTATACCAAATCTGTGCTGTATTATACCATATCTGTCCTGTATTGTACCATATATGTTCTGTATTATACAATATTTTTTCTCTATTATACCATATCTGTCCCGGATTATACCATATTTGTGCTGTATTATACCATATCGGTCCTGTATATACAATATTTGTCATGTATTATACAATATCTCTCTTGTATTATACCATATCTCTGCTGCATTATGCAACATCTGACCTGGATTATACAATTTCTGTCCTTTATTATACCTTATCCGTGCTGTATTATACAATATCTGTCCTGTATTATGTCATATCTGTCCTGCATTATACCATATCTGTGCTGTATTATACCATATCTGTCATGTATTGTAACATATGTCCTGTACTATACAATATATGTTCTGTATTATACCATATTGATCCTGTATTATACCATATCTGTGCTGTATAATACTATATCTGTCCTGTATTTTACCATATCTGTCCAGTATTATACCGAATCTGTGCTGTATTATACCGTATCTGTTCTGTATTATACCATATCTGTCCTGTATTAGACAATATCTTCCCTGCATTTAAGAAATAAATGTTAGCTTTCCGTCCTCTAACTGCTCAGATAATGGGCGGTAAAACGGAATTGGCCATTGGTTTACACTGTCCATGTACCGGTAATCTATCCATACGTATCCTGCCCATGTACATGTACTTTGAGCAAGCCCATGTACAAAACTTCTGCGTATGCTCATGTACATGCACTCTGCGCAAGTTCATGTACTCTGTGCATGTCAATGTACATGTATTCTGCGCATGCCCATGTATTCTGTGAATATCCATGCACATGTACTATGTGCCTGTACATGTAATCTGTTCATGTATATGTACTCTGTCAATGTGCATGTTCCTTGTCCATGTAAATGGGCATGTCATTCTACACGTACTCTGTTCACGTCCATGTATACATACTCGGTTCAAGTTCATGTATATACTCTCTGTCCATGTCGCTATATAGCTGAAATATTGCGGAATGCGACGTTAAACCTTAATTCTCTCTCAATGAACATGCACTCTGTACAATGTCCATGCACAGGTAATCTATCCATATACATGTTCCTTGTCCATCTTCATGTAATCTGCGCATGTTCATGTAGGGGCCTACATGTAATCTGCGCTTGTCCATGTATGCTGTGCATATCCATGTACATATACGGTGTGCATGAACATGTACTATATGCCTGTACAGGTAATCTGCCAATGTACATTTTCCTTGCCCATGTAAATGTACTGTGTACGTGTTCATGTACTCTGTTCATGTCCGTGCATACATGCCCTGTTCATGTCCCTGTACATACACGCTGTCCATGTCGCTATATGGCTGATATATTGCTGAATGCGACGTTAAACCTTAAGTCTCTCTCTCTCTCAATGAACATACACTCTGTCCATGAACATGTTTCTTGTTTACCTTGTGCCACATCGTCAGTCTAGATTATGTGGCTGTCGGAGAAGGGAACGTGGCTCATATAATGCCCCATACAATTTCTCAGTACGGCTGGCGAGAGTTTGGTTTTGAATGCAAGCACCGTGTTAGCGGAAACTGCTGCAGCTGGTAGACGATTCCAAGCATTTATGATGCGCACGGAAAAGAAGAATTTTCGGCTGTTGAAGTGCACTGTCGGTTTCTCAAGTTTGAGGACGTGGCCCCTAGTTCTCGACTCCTGGGATAGTTTGAATAGACTGTGGCCTGTAATGTCCATATCCTTTAATATTTTAAATGTTTCAATGATGTCACTGCGCAACCTGCGAGTTTCGAGGGTTGTAAGTCCAAGAGATCTCAACCTAGCTTCGTATGGAAGCTCCCTCATACCAGGAATCATCCTCGTCATGCGACGTTGTACTGTCTCTAACATTTGGATGTCTTTTTGTGGTAAGGGTTCCAGACTGGACTGCAGTAGTCGAGGTGAGGCCGGACAATAGACCTATACAACGGTAGGATTGTCTCCTAACGTTTATATGTAATATTTCTGAATATAATGCCGAGTATTTGGTTAGCTCGTTTTGAGGCTCCTGAAACATGACTGGCAGGTTTTAAGGTTTTATTAATGATGACACTCAGATCTTTCTCCTCATCGACAACAGTCAACTGGTGGTCCCCCGTAGTATAGCCGACATTACGATTATTGTATCCCATGTGTATGACCTTGCACTTGTCCAGATTGAAAAGCATTAACCAGTCCTTAGACCACTGCAGAAGTGTGTTGAGAGATGCTTGTGGAGTTCTGACATCTTCTTCACTGGATGTGACATTGAAGCACTTGGCATCCTCAGCAAACTTGAGGATATGTGACTGCACGTATTCGTCGATATCGTTGACAAAAATAAGAAACAGGGTTGTCCCCAAGACACTACCTTGTGGTACTCCGCTAACTACAGGCTTCCAGTGAGAACTATATCCACTTAGACATGCCCTCTGTTGCCGGTTGGACAGCCAGTTGTCTATCCAGTCAATATTTTACCACGGATTCCGTGCGCACCAGTTTTCATCAGAGGACGTTGGTGTGGAACTTTATCAAACGCCTTTTGAAAGTCCAGAGATATAATATCAACTCGATGTCCCTGGTCGACGTAGTCTGTTACTGTGTCCAGGAAGGTTAACAGGTTTGTAATACACAAACACCCTGAACGAAAGCCATGTTGAGTATCTTTCAGTATCTGATGGTCCTCAAGATGCTTGACTATTGTGTCTCTGTTAATGGCCTCGAGATATTTGCAGACATGTGAAGTTAAACTGATTGGTCTGTAATTTTCCACTTTACTCCTTGAACCTTTTTTAAAGATAGGTGAAACATTTGCATTTTTCCAGTCCTGTGGTACAAACGATTGGTCCAGACTAGCCCTGAATAATAATGACAGTGGTCAACAGATTTGCTCAGCTGTTTCCGATAGTATGGAGGGAAGGATACCATCAGCTCCTGGAGCTTTACCAGGCTTCAGTTTGGTTAGCTTGGTTCGGACCATATTTGGAGATACTTCGGCATCGTTGAGTTCCATGTCTGGAGTGCTAGGGGACATCTCGATAGGAGTTGGCAGATCGATGTTCAACTGTGAAAACTGAAGAGAAATATGCTTTTAGAAGTTCCGTTGTTTCGCCGGTGTCAGTAGTAACATCGCCATCTGCATTCTTGAGAGGTCCTACCGTATCTTTCGTCTTCATTTTGGATCTGGTCGAAGTTCCTTTTCGCCTTTCTAACTTCTGCTGTTGCTTTATTAAGAGATTGTTTATAGTTTACGACTCGTTTGGTACTTTTGCCAAAGTCTGTATTTTCCTCGCAGTGCTTTTCTTGCGCGTCTTGTCATCCATACCTTGTCTCTCTTGGCCCAACACACACTTGGTGGGTATATATTTGTCGATTTCGGTTTCCAATTTTTGGCGAAAGGTAGACCACATATCGTCAACTGATTTATCTTTCAGTTCGTCAGCCCAGTCAGTTACTTCCAAAGATTTTCTAAGGCCCTTAAAATCAGCTTTCTTGATATCTAGCACGCGCCTCTTACTTTTCTGGATGTTGACTGCTATATTAGTTATACAGGTTAGACCATAATGGATACTTTGCCCAAGCCGATCATATACGTTGACAGCTTCGACCATTGATGGGCTCGGAAGATAATATTAGGTCATTGGTGCTACCATGGACACATGTAGGGGAATTGACATGTTGAGTGAGAAGACAGTCCTGTATAAGATCGAGAAATAACTCACCCCAGTGATCATCAGCTGTTAGGGGTATCCAGTTTACTGTTCGCTGGTTGAAGTCTCTCGGGATAATAACATGGTCGGAGCTGACATCTCTAATAAGGTCATACAGGCGCTGATCATCATCTTGATTGTTGGCAGTGCTTCTATAGCATACACCCACTGTAAGTGTAGTGGCGGGGCCATTGATAGGGTTACAGGTTATATCACACCAGATGGAGTCCACATTATCATGGTCAGAAAGTGAGTCGTTCCTGGTTGATACAATACTGTCATTTACATATAGTAGAACTCCACCACCACGGGTATACCGGTCATCATTCCTGTCTTTCCTAAATATCTTATATCCTTTTAAACTGAGTTCAGCATCAGAGATATTAGGAGTAGCCCAGCTTTCTGAAAAGCCTATTATGTCTGATGTAAATTGATTTACTACCGTCTCAAATTCCATTCTCTTGTTCATTAGACTTTGAGCATTTGCATAGAAGTTCGGTGTTGCATGTTTCTTTTGGGGTCTGTGATTTTTCACTGGTAGTTGTATGGTTTGTTCTGTGGATTACGCGTGAGTCATCATCAATACATGCAGGTGCTGGGACGATGTCAACAATAACACTGGGTGCACTGAACAACGGTGCTAGAAGACTGGTGCATGAACAATTTGTGCATTTGGGGCATTCGAATTTACATCAACGGCTGTGGTGGAAGGGGTGGGGGGGATAGTGGCTCGTCTATCCTCACTATCTTGCCCCGAGAAATCTTCAGGTTTTTTCACCTTTATTCTTTCTTTCTTTTAGGTCATCCTGGAGTCTTTTGTCAGCTAGCTGCTGCTTCCTTGTTAGATCTGGGCTTACAAATACATCCTTGAACGAGCTGTCATCCTTAGCGAGAGACTTGGGTTTCTTGAGGATTTTTCTCTTCATGTCTAGTGATTTAAGTACAACTTTCAGTGGTCTAACTTTATCAGCAGTACTTTCACCCAGTCGTTTGGTTCCTAGCACTTGTATGTCTGGCAGTTGCATGTCCTTTTCAATAATTTTATGCACATTACTTTCGTCGCTATCAGTTTCCGGAATGTTTCTGATTACGTTTGTTTTCTTCTTTTCGATTTGGAGAATTTCCTGAATTTCATCCCTAATATTGACACTTGAGGCTGCTGCTGTTCCGGAATCTAACTTTTCCTCTACATTGGAGAGCCTTGACTTAATTGCATCAATTTCACTGGACAGCGTTTCGTGACTAGACTGAATTTTTTGTACAAACTTGAAGAGTTTTTTCTGTATGACTGCTGCATTCAAAACAGTACCAATGGACAGATGGATTGTCCTTGGATAGAAAGTCATACACCTCCTTCGTTACATTTTGGCAGGACGAGTGAAATCATAGAGTACAGAGCTCACATTGAAGGCCTCTGTCGTTATCGTCGACAGAATCTTTACATGTACCGCAAGATGAATCAATACCAGATTCATCGGAATCGTCATGCGTTAACTTCCTTGCGGTTTGAGATTGTTTAGAGATGGCTGCCTTTGACTTTTTTTCGCTGGGTCGCGCGAACGAGAGTCCGCCATTTTGTATTTTTTTGCACGGGCTGACTTCAGACAGCTGATCGGCAATATAACAGAAATTCGGGAAATATAACGAGCCCACAACTCCAGACCACCGACAGCACACACAAAATAACTAATTGAAATAAAACATTGACTTCCAACACTACACTATGTACAAGAAAGAAAACAACTTAAGAAAAACTGAAAAGGTTCGGGAGACATCAGCTGGAACAGCCTTCCTCGCCGCCACCAGAACCGGAAGTCTTGTACATGTACACGTCGCCTGTCCATGTACATGTACCCTGTACATGTACACGTAATCTGTGCATATCCATGTACATTGCGCATGTCCATCAACATGTAAACTGTCCATGTGCATGCTCTCTACACATGTCAATTCACATGCACTCTACGCATGTCCATATACATGTACTGTGCATCCATGTCCACGTACTTGTGCCTTGCGCATGTTCATATTCGTGTACTCTGTTCATGTCCATGTACATGTACTATGCGCATGTTCCGGCACATATGCGTTGTCCATGTACAGGTACATGTACTCTGTGTATGTACACGGGGGAGATAACTCCGGGCTGTCACGTGACTGGAAATGACCATTAACCATTGGCATGATGTAAAGACTAAATTGACTCGTTTGACCATTGACAGGCTAAAGTGAATCTTTTGACCTACTTCCGACAGGGGGCGCCACCTGTCTTGTGACGTCACTTCCGGTTCCGGCCACGTGACCGGAAGTGACCATTGACCCCTGCGCATGCGTTACCGGATATTAGCAATGGTGCACAGGAGTCAATGGTCTCTTCCGGTCACGAGACCGGAACGGAAGTGACGTCACAAGACAGGTTAAACTGGTTCTTATCGACCTACTTCCGACATGGGCCACCACCTGTCTTGTGACGTCACTTCCGTTTTGGGTCACGTGACCGGAAGTGACCTTTGACCCCTGCGCACCATTGTTAATATCCGGTAGGGCCGCTCACCGTCATCGTATAAGGATGCTCTATCCAACGGTCTAAGTTTCGGCTCAATGATCCCTCCCGTTCTTAGAGATATAGAGACTTTTTCCAAAATCCGTCTAATTCATCCTATGACGTCATCATGGCGATTAAACGACGCGTCTTTCTCCTGGGTATCCAACGACGTAGGTTTCATCTCAGTAGCCCTTCCCGTCCCAGGGATGTGGAGATTTTAATAAATAAATACAAAAAAACGAAATGTTGTTTTGGTCGAAAACGAGATCTCTAAGCTTTAGGCGTATAATTACTGATTCTGTCTATTTAACGAGTATATCTTAATGAAGTTTACGGGGAAAACAGTCGCCTCAGCTCAGTATGGGTCACAGAACCAGTCGTGCGTGACGAAGTTCGTAGTATATATACGCAGCTGTCCTCGGGTTATAACGTTCTATATATAGCCCAACCTAGAACTCCGCAGTGAGCTATAGGTAGGTCGATGGATCGCGGACGTGGTGACCCCTCGTGCTATAGATACGGTCCGGTGAGCAGACATCCCTTCCGGGCTATAGTTACAGCCCTATGAATAGACGATGAGCACCGCACATCCAGGCTATAGGTATAGCCTTTTAAATAGACGATGAACACCGCCCTTCCAGGCTTTAGGTATGGCTCTACAAATAACCTTGAACACAGTTAAAAACCTCGGGCTATAGATGTGGTCCGCTGAGCACCTATCAGGTGTTCTATCAATAGACGATGACCTAGAACGTTCCATTTATATATAGATGACCTAATTATGACGTCACCGCGACCTACTTTTGACGTCAGCAGCTTCCCGGATTCCCTGCGTTAGAACTGTCTTTTCATGTTCAACTGGTATTGAAGATATTAAGGAGGCTATTGAAGCCGTGGTACATAACGACCATAGAGAGATATGTATTTAACGGTATAATTAAAGATTTCCCGATACTTGAGGGATTCGGGGCGATTGTATCGTTTGTTTCTATATAGCGATACATATATAATATTATAAGTTCAGGTAGCAGCGAATAGTTCGGTTGAAGATTCACGCGAGTTACCCGTGTCAGACGCGGGGGTATCGGTTCACATTGGGGAAACAAATGGGTGCATTACTTTCTTTTGTCTTCTAATTATGTAGCTTAACTTCAACATCTATTCACACGTAAAAGTAATTTACTTCCTATCCAAACCTTACAGAATTCGGCATTGAATTATCGGATTCTTTCTCCTTGCCCACGGAAATTGCGTTATCCGTTTGGATAATGCGACCATTACGTGACTGTATTATTGCGCCTTCGTTTTCCAGCGAACGATGAAACGATGACAAACAAAGAAGGAAATAAACACAATAGTTTTCTGTAAAACGAACAACTTCGTTCATTGCAGAACGAACCATTGAGTTGAATGTTTTTTCAATGAATTTCCACGGAAATCAAAACGATGGGTGTAGAACGACTAGGTTTTTTTTCACTATTTCTTAACGAACGAAGCAAAAATGATAAATGGGAACGGTCCCTAATGGGCAGATTAAGTAAAACATGTACTTTCCGTCACTGGCACATTTAACTTTAAATTAACATGTTTAACTTCAGTAAGCATTAATCTATCCCATACACATGTTACAAATCTAAGGACGGATTAAGTAGCAGTAAAAGCGTATCTGGTGTCGTATTTGGAGATAAAAACTCTTGCTGGGACGCAAGAGCGTTTCGGCCCCTTGATCAGCAAGAGTTATCTGCCCCTAAATGCGTTCCAAGATGCGCTTCAGTCACTTCAATGTTAATTGACATCTCTGGGAATGTCCGGTAATCTATATGCATAGGGGTCAAAGGTCACTTAGTCACTTCATTTGTAATTGGCATCTCCGGGAATGTCCCAATCCAACCGTGCCCCAGACACTTCAAGTTTATAGGCATAGCAATATATAACCTATGCAGCAAGAGAAGGGGAATCTCCATGACCCTGGTGAGATTCGAAACGGCAGTGCGCGCACCAAGGGCAGACACGTTGTCTTCGCGGCCAGGAGAGATTACAAACTAGGAAAGGTTGAAAATACCTTGATATACCTTGGTCCCCGGCATATACTTCAGCACTATGTCCAGCCTAATTGGGGAACCCACTCATGGATATTTTTCTTTACAGTATGGAGTGTGAAATTTTAGTTTTGTCTGCTTAACGCTGTAGAGTACGAAGTGAAGGGTCTCGAGGCCATTGCTTGACTTTCGCTGAAAAGTCCCGACTGCGTGTCCGTAGTACACAGGCAGGTCTGGGGTAGTCGTTTTAGGGTGGAGATGGACCATCTGTGGTCCAAATGGGGGGTCATAATAAAGCGCTTGTGGGGTAGAGTCCGATTGAATTGGTGAGTAGTTGAAATACATTAAATTTGCACATGCGCAGTCAGGGAATTGTGGAAAAGTGGCCTTCGAATGGACGTGTTGGGGTCGAGATGGACCACCCGTGGTGCGAATGGGTCGTATGAGGTGTCATATTGGAACACTCGTGGTGGAGAGTCCGACTGGGCCGATGTGTATTGGAGATGTCGTCAATCGGCACTGACGCTGTCAGGGAATTGTGGAAAAGGGACATTTGAATGGAGGTGTTACGGGTAGGGATGGACCTTCCGTGGTCCGAAGGGGCCATGTGAGTTGTCATCTGGAAGCACCCGTGGTGGATAGTCCGACTGGACTGATATGTAGTGGAAATGTCGTCAATCTGCATGCATGCGCAGTAGAAAAAATGACGTTTTTGGGGTCAAGATGGACCATCCGTGATCCAAATTGTTTGTTGGTTGGTTGTTTGAAGTCTAACGTCGCACCTAACATTATTGGTGATCCAAATTGGTCATGTGAGGTGTCATATTGCAGCACTCGCGGAGTAGAGCCAGATTACTCGGAGAGTAGTAGAGAAAGGGTAGTTTCGAATGTGCGATGGAGCGCATTTGGAGAGATGAGCACCTTAGTCGATCTGGTTATCTGATAGCGTTATCTCAGCTTTTAGGAGTGAGTAAATGAATGAATGAATGAACGAATGAGTGAGTCGCTGACTGAATAAGTGTGTGAGTGGATGTATGAGTGAGCGATTGAGTGAGTGAGAAAGAAGGTGGTCATATAAGGTCTTTTGTAAACCATTAGACTCAGGCTGTATCCACCCCCTACATTTTGAGACCATGACATAGAGAGATGAGAACAACAACCACAAACGTATTGTTTATTACACATTTATTATCCCTTCATTACATCACATCTAACCCGGGAATCGCGTTGGGTGTGTTTACATAATGGTATGGTCGACTGTTTTTATCCACCCAGAAGCCGCCATTTGAGAAAGTTCAATCTTCGGCCATGGTCGCTCTTTTCTGTTTGTCCTAAGCAGTCCAGAATAACATTTCCTGGCACAGCTGTTTGTTCCGGAACAGGTTTACTTTGATGGACGTAACACAGTAACGCCCGCCAACGCCTAGCTTAATGCTTCAACGCCCTGGTGAAATAGCTTAGAACCTCTGATGGGGTCTAGATATCCCAAGGAATTGACACTAATTCACCGAAATGTAGTGACGCCCGCCAACGACCGTCGTTAGGCCGTAATGCCCGTCTCAAATCCTTAACGCTCTATCTTAACGCCTTAACGCTCTATCCTAACGCCTTAACGCCCTCGCTTGACTCTTTAACGCCGTATCGTAGTGCCTGAATGCATTATCGACCATCCAATCACAGGAACATGCTTTGATCATTATTGCTAGACCCTCGGTGGAAGTGACGTCATCACCGGAAGTGACGTCATCACCGGGATTGACGCCATAACCGGAAATGACATCATCGCACGCCTGTGCGCTCCCCTGGTGGTGCCGCCTGTACGCACCTGTTGACTATATAGCTAACAAGCTATATCACATCACTCCCAATCTGATTCCACTCAATAGGACACCTCACACGACCCATGTGGAGCAGGGATGTTCCATCTCCACCCCAAAACGTTTCTACCGCGCATGCGCAGATTGACGACATTTCCAGTTGACCGAGTGCTCAATATGGTACCTCGCACGGCTCATTCAGACCTCGGTTGGTCCATCTCTACCCCAACACGTCCACTCAAATGACCCTTTCTCGCAATTTCCCGACTGCGCGTCGTAGGTTAATGGCGTTTTCACTACAAACCAGTCCAGTGCGACTCTCCTCCGCGAGTGCTTAAATATGACACAGCACACTACCCATTCTGACCAGGGATGGTCCATCTCGACCCCAAAACGTTCACTCAAATGCTTCTTCTCCATTGCGCATGCGCAGATTAACGGCATTCTCACTACACATCTATCCAATCGGACTCTCTTCCACGAGTGCTTCAATATGTCAACCACACAGCTCATTTGGACCACGGATGATCCATCTCTACCCTAAAAAATCCATCTGACTGTTCGCCACGCATGCGCAGTCAGAACTTTTCAGCGAAAGTCAACCAATGACCTCGAAACAGAAAGCGTAAGGCAGAAATAATAAGATGCCACATTCCATACTGTAAGGAAAATATCCATCAACGGATTCCCCATTTGGCAGGATATAATGCTGAAGTATATAAAGATTTTCTTAACCTTTCCTATTATGTACCGTACGTGCTGCTGTTCGCCATAGCAACAGGCCAGCCTTTTGTTAGCGCACTGCTGTTTAGAATCCCATCAGTGTCACGAGGATTCACTTCTCCCGCTGCATGGGCTATGTATTGCAATGTATGGGATTTCCCTTCTCTCGCTGAATAGGCCATGTATTGCTATGCATATAAACTTGAAGTATCTGGGGCAAAGTAGAATGCCCTTAGATGCCAGTTAGCATTAAAGTGACTGAGTGACTTTTGATGATCAACAATGGAGATTACCGGACATTCCCGGGGATGTCAATTAACAGTAAGGAAACTGAATCCCATTTAGGTCGTATTCAGGGTCTGATAAGTCTTGCTGATCAAGGGTCCGCAAATTATCTGCCCCTAAATACGGCGCAAGATGCGCTTTTATTACTACTGAAGTTTATATCTATCTTCATGAGGCAACAGGGAGGGCATTCTCTGATAATGACCACAAACTTCGTACATATGGTACACCTGCTTGTAAGAGAGCAGATCTAATGCTGCTATCTTCAGATATATCTGAACTTTGTCCTCTAATATCGGAAAAATGATATTTAGCCATGATTTTGTTAGGTATGTCATAATAAATTACTATATACGTTAATTATTCTGTTGACCACCAGTGTCTGAAATAAAATATTATTATTATTATTATTTGCACATGGCTCGTAGTCGACGTTTATTTATGCTAAAACTGAATTGAATTGTGACTGATCAGTAGCTGCCAAGGTCATATCAGAGGTCGGGTTAGACTGAATAACTAAAAACGTAGACAATTTTTGAAGTTGGGGGGGGGAGGGGGGCTTCAGAGGGGGTGAGTATGAGAGGGGAGGGGGTATCCTCGCAGCATAGAATAGTTTTGAAAATTGATGGTAAATAGGCGCTCACTGAGGGCATTTGTGCAGTCTAAGATTGTAATAATTGAACTTTTAATTTGTGCCAAAATGTCTTATAACAATGGCAGTAGTACGGAGAGGTGAAATCCTTTGTCATGTTTGAGGCTGAAGTGTGAGGCTGTTGCGGAGTCGAGTGGAGCTGACGTCAATTCTGGTCACATGACTTCCGGGTTAAAGGTCACATCTGGGTCAAGGTCACGTCTGGGTCAAAGGCCACACCCGAGTCAACTGTCATTTTCGGTCACCTGACGGCCCAGCAAGTGTTATCTGCCCCTACATAAGACCTCAGAAGCCGTCCTTTGAGAAAGTTTAATCTTCGACCAGGGTTTTTGGCCTAAGTGTCGTCGGGCAGTCCAGGATACCGTTGAGGCAGCATGTCTCAAAACAGTTGTTTGCGCATTCTGATCGCTTTTCCAGTGCCTCGGTGGGTGCTAACCCCATGCCCTCTTCAAAGTGACGCTGAGGCCAAAAGCGACCCTGGCCGAAGATTGAACTTTCTCAAACGGCTTCTGATTGGGCAAGAGCATATTTGAATTGTAAACACACCAACGTGGGTATGATGTACTGGAGGGGATAATAAAATGATTGACCTGTCATCCTTGTTGTTGTTGTTCTCTCATCTGTCTACATCATGGCGTTAAGACGCAAGGGGTGGACACATACTGAGCCTAATGGTGTACAAAGGACCTTATATGACCACTCACTCACTTACTAACTTTCACTGACTCTAACTCAATAACTCACCATCGTTAGTGCGTCAACGCGTTAAGTCGGACGTTGGGCACGCCTCACTCACTCACTCACTTACTCACTCATACACTTTTGTACACATGAGGGAGAGGTTACTCTATCATGGTAGATCAACCCACATCATCAGTATGCCTGAGATCATGAGTTCGGGATACACTCCAGGGTCCATGATTCGCCCCCCCCCCCCTTATAAGTTAGTGTATAAGGGTAGCCATGTCTCAATGGTGCATCTCAGCGACGCTGCACTTTGTCGACTATATTTGTATAGCTGCTCGCCGCACGCGGGGGTTTACGTATTCCGTTTTTTATATTTTTTTTCTGGAGAAACTTACATACACCCGCTAATCCAGTCTGCATGCTCGGCTGGTCACGATCCTCCGGGAACCATATTAAACCCTCTAGACCTGGTTGATAGGGGTTTTCCCTAGTTTAGGGGTAAAGTCCGTGTTTCCGGATTTTTCATTTCGGAGAAAACATGCACCCACCCATGACTTGATCGGCATCGAAGTGCGCTTCACACGGATACCCTCCTCGACCCAGCACGCCCAATCTGGGCCCACCTCGACCTCAAAACATCCATTCCAATGCCCTTTTCTCAAATTACCTGTCTGCGCATGCGCACCATTACGTTAATTCTACTCCACACCGGTCCAGTGGAACGCTACCCCATGAGAGCTTCAAAATGATACCCGACACGATCCATTGGGACCATTATATGTCCACCTCGACCCCAAAACGACTTTCATAATGCCCTTTTCCAACAATTCCCTATCTGCGCATGCGAAGAATGTTTGAAAACGGACGACACATTTGTTCCGTCGGATGGTCTCCCACGAATACTTCACGATGACACCTCACACGGCCCAATCCGACCACTATTGATCCATCTCGGCCCCAAAACGTCCATTTAAATACACTTTTTCTACTGTACATGCGCCAATATTCCCATCCCACATTCATCCAGTTGGACGCTTCCCCACGAGAGCTCGAGAGCTCGAGAGCTTCAAACTAATACCTCAAACTACCCAATCGAACCACTGTGGGTCCACCTAGGCCCCAAAACGTCCACCTCGATCTGCCTGCCTACTGCGCATGCGTCATCAGAACTTTCCAGCAAAATTTAACGCATGGCCTCGAGACCCCTCCCATCGTGTTCTACATCGCGAGATGAAGACAACAAGGGACCAGACCCCATACCGCAAATATGTCAATGAGTGGGTTCCCCATTGGGCTAACATTGTCCACTGCGCAGGAATGAATATAGCATGTCCACCCCAGACCTGCCTGAATGTTTCAGTGAAATTCAACCCTTGGTCTCGAAACCCCTCCCATCGTGTTCTACAGCTCGAGACGGAAAAGTCAAGGTGCCACCCCCATAGTAAAATCCACCAGAAAAAGAAAAAAATGACCACCCCAATCATGCATTTCCCCGAGATTAACATAGGAAGTCACTTGAGTCTTATGTAGCGGGAGATAACTCTTGCTGGGCCGTCACGTGACCGGAAAGGACCTTTAACCCGGATGTGACCTTTGACACGGACGTGACCTTCGACCCGGATGTGACCCTTTGACCCGGAAGTCATGTGACCGGAAGTGACGTCAGCTCCACGTGACTCCGCATCAGCCTCACACTTCAGCCTCCAAAATGATAATGAATTTCACTTCTTCCTACTACTAATGGCGCTCATCAGAAAAATAGTCATGGAAATACACAGATACAAGCGGTGGTAAAGTAACATGAGTTTGTCTACGTTGAAAACTTGACTGTGCATTCAATCGCCCACGCTGATGTTAGCAATCTAATCCTGCCACATATTCGATATTGTACTCCGGCCAACAAGATTCTGGTTCCGTTCTTAACACACATTAAAGTTCTCACGCTGGGGCGAGATATTACCAAGTTGCCAGTATGTATTTGAGATGGACACTCAACAATCATAATACATGTTGCACAGGAAATGTACTCTATGTCGAGTAGAAATTGTCAACACAAAATAGTAAAACTAGATCGACAGTTTATTTACGCAACACTACCCTGAGTTAAATTTGCTCTCGCTCTCCCATCGTTTGGCATGTATTTGCATCGAAGAACCTACTATTATTTAATCGATGGGATATTATCATTTTAATATAACTGTCCTCATTCACCCCCAAATGGCAAATAACACCTCCAGCTCACACTTATAATGAAAGAGATAAAAGATATGTATATGATGTAATTAAACGTTTTTTCGGTTTATTTAGCATTTTATCATAGCATAGGACTAAAATGTATAGGGTATAATCGTTTAGCTCTTTAGACATAGATTTAAAGAAAATATCTGGCGGGCCATACCCCGTCACCCCCAACGTTTGGCTTGGAGTAAGGATATGGCCAGGTTTCATAAAACGAGCTATAATTACCCTATAAGCTACTGAACTTCAAAGGTTATAACAAATGGGTAACAACTACATAATAATACTACTTTAGGAAACATTGATGGAATCTGCAACCTCAAATGGCACCAGCTGAATAGGACGTATGTATTGAAACTGGACTAAACGGCCGGCAAGAATTGATTTTCCGTTTATGACGTCATAGTGACATCCTCAGGGGATTTTGTTAATTTATGTTTACTGGTTTCTATAAACAAGAACCTAGACGTAGTGTGTGGAAAATTTCAGCCCTCTAGCAGGAAGAATGATAAAAATATGCGAGGAACCATAACCCACCCCCCATATTTGGGGTAAGAATTTGGGCGGGGTAGGGTTCCGAAAGTGTGCTATAACTACCCTTAAGTTGCCGATCTACAACAGTTATCACATATGGCTAACATCTACATAGAAATTCCTCTTCAATGAACTTGAATCGAATCTACTATGCAGAGTGGTACCAGCAGAATTTGAAAAAAATCAACTTGAAAATGGACAAAAATGAGACAATAAACTGCCCACTGGGTTATTACGTCACTATGACATCACCAAATTATGTGAGATAATGTTTGCCTCTTTAAATAGAAGAGTACATATGCCCGAAGTGTGGGAAGTTTTAGATCTCTAGAGGGAAGTATAAGAAAAATATTCCAGGGACCATACCCTACCCCTCAACTTTGGATTTAGAACTGGGGAAGGGGTAGGGTTGAAAAGGGCTACTTAAGCTACCGATCTGCAACGGTTATCACATAAGTAGTAGGGAGAGTGCAGATACTAGCCCCTTTTCCAGGGAGGTAAATCTTGGTCCCCTTTTTTCCAGGTTAAAGGTATAGGGGACGCCCCATCGCCTTTCACCCCTGGGGCGCCAGGGGGCGCCACCAGCTCAAGGTCACGTGGAGGTCAAAAGTAGTTCCGGCAACCTGTAACCTTTGTATTCCTCCGCGGACAGAACGTAGTGCCATGTCAACCAAGTGACTTCCAATGTTAATGTATATGGGGAATGCCTAAAAAGAGTATCGGAATAGACGTTTTGTGACAGGGGTGGGTCCCTAGTGGACCGAATGGGTCGAGTGAGGTGTCAAAGTGAAGCGCTCCTCTAGGGCCATTCAGTCATGGGTGGGTGCATGTAAAATTAGGATTTTTTGCCGAAACTATAAAAAGCGGAACACGGACTTTACCCCCAAACTAGGGGAAAACCCCTATCAACTCTAGTCAAAAGGGCTAATATCGGTCTCCGGGCTTATCGGGGCCTGCCTATCAAGTTAATGGGGTGGGTGCATGTAAAATTAGGATTTGTCCCCGAAAATATAAAAAGCGAAACACGGACTTTACCCCTAAACTAGGGTAAAACCCCTATCAACTCTAGCCAAAAGGGCTAATATCGTGCTCCGGGCTTATCGGGGCCTGCCTATCAAGTCAATGGGGTGGGTGCATGTGAAATTAAGATTTGTCTCCGAAAATATAAAAAGCGGAACACGGACTTTACCCCTACAATAGGGGTCTGTATTATACAATATAAGGGGAAATGGCTGTATGGGGTATGGGGATGGTCAATTTTTTTCGTGGGTTTTACTATGGGTTGTGGGGTCTCGTTTTTCTCGTCTCGCCAAGAAAAACACAATGGGAGGGGCCCCGGAGCGAAGCGGTGAAATTTTTGGAAAAAGTCACCGAGGTCTGTATATGGGCCTATAGGCTGGCTATATGGGGGTATAGGTTCAACCTGGGAAATTCACACACGTTCATTGTGATATGGGTTGCTTGGATTTGTTTTTCACGTCTCGTCATTTAGAACACGATGGGAAGGGTCCCGGAGCGAAACGGTGAAATTTTTGGAAAAGTACCATATAGCCCATATAGCTCCATACTGGCTCTGGAGATATAGGTCCATCCTGGGAAATTCACACACGTTCATTGTGATATGGGTTGTGGGGTCTTGTTTTTCTCGTCTCGTCATTTAGAACACGATGGGAAGGGTCCCGGAGCGAAACGGTGAAATTTTTGGAAAAAGTTCACCGAGGCCTGGGTAGGCCCATAGGCTGGCTATGGGGTATAGGCCCAACCTGGAAAATTCACACACGTTCATTGTGATATGGGTTGTTTGGTCTTGTTTTTCACGTCTCGTCATTTAGAACACGATGGGAGGGGTCCCGGAGCGAAGCGGTGAAATTTTTGGAAAAAGTTCACCGCGGCCTGGGTAGGCCCATAGGCCTATACTGCATGGCTATGGAGGTATAGGTCCATACGGGGTGAACGTTTTGGGGTCTAGGTGAGCCCCTTATGATCCTATGGTGTCGTATGAGGTTTTATTTTGAAGCTCCCGTGGAGTTTGTAATGTATCGACTAATGGTTCGTCCGTGTGCAATAGTCTGCGCATGCGCAGTATGGCCGTAGTATAGAAAGCAGGCATGTTGGGGGGTATGTGGGGGGTGTGTTTGGGGTAGAGATGGACCACTATGGGTCCAAATGGGTTGTGGGAGGTGTCAAAGTGAAGCTTGTGTGGGATAGAGCCAGAATGGCGTGTTTTTAAGTGCAAGTCGCGTCAATCTGCGCATGCGCAGTTGGGTGTAGTAAGTAAAGGGGCCATTTTGGGGGGGTGCGTGGAGGTGTGTTTGGGGTAGAGAGGGACCATCCTTGGTCCGATTGTGTCGTGGGAGGTGTTATCTTGTAGCTCTCGGTTGTACATCCCGATTTGAGGGATGTTCACGTCATCTGTGACGTCATCGGTGACGTCATCAGTAGGAGTAGTAGCGAAAGTGGGAATTTTGGGGCAGTGAAGGAAGGTATTTGGTGTAGAGATGGACCATCCATATCTGTCACACATTATACCACATCTTTGTTGTGCTATACCACATCTGTCCTGCATTATACCATATATGTCCTGTATTATATCATACCTGTCCTGTATTATACCAAATCTGTCCTGTATTATACAGTATCTGTCCTGTATTATACCAAATCTGTGCTGTATTATACCAATTCTGTGCTGTATTATACAATATCTGTCCTGTATTATACAATATCTGTCCAGTATTCTGCAATATATGTTCTGTATTATACCAAATCTGTCCTGTATTATACAGTATCTGTCCTGTATTGTACCATATATGTCCGGTATTATACCATATCTGCTCTGTATTATACAATATTTCTCCTCTATTATACCATATCTGTGCTGCATTATACCATGTCTGTCCTGTATTGTACCATATATGTCCTGTATTATACCAAATCTGTGCTGTATTATAAAATATTTGCCCTCTATTGTACCATATCTGTGCTGTATTATACCATATCTGTCCTGAATTATACCATATCTGTGCTGTATTATACAATATCTGTCCTGTATTATACAATATCTGTCCAGTATTCTGCAAAATATGTTCTGTATTATACCAAATCTGTCCTGTATTATACAGTATCTGTCCTGTATTGTACCATATATGTCCGGTATTATACCATATCTGTCCTGAATTATACCATATCTGTGCTGTATTATGCAATATCTGTCCTGTGTTATACAATATCTGTCCTGTATTATACCAAATCTGTCCTGTATTGTACCATATTTGTCCTGTATTATACAATATATGTTCTGTATAATACCAAATCTGTGCTGTATTATACAGTATCTGTCCTGTATTATACCAAATCTGTGCTGTATTATACAATATATGTTCTGTATTATACCAAATCTGTCCTGTATTATACGGTATATGACCTGTATTATACCAAATCTGTGCTGTATTATACCATATCTGTCCTGTATTGTACCATATATGTCCTGTATTATACAATATATGTTCAGTGTTGTACAATCGGATAGCCGTTGTCGTGAATAACAACAAGTTCAGCAATGTTCATACAGTTTATTATCCCCAATGTTACATCATACCCAGGCTGGGGGAGCCGCCCTGGGCATGTTTGGTATGTTCACAGCAAAACAAATTGAAATATCAAACACCATGTTTTATTATTTAACGCACTGTCACATTAGGTACAAGTGTTTACTGAGCTCAAGTCAACGATCAGCATGTAGACATATAGAGTATGTACGGCATGTTATGGTATTCATCAGTGCATGGGTGAAGCATTCAGCCGATGGGGTGATCGGTCTGCTTGGTAACGAAAAACGTAACATTGGTCACATTCTCCACTGTCCACTTGGTGTTGGGGCGTTGTTGTTGGGCCCATTCCAAGGGATCCACGGTGTCCAGTTTCTCCAGCATCGTCTCTAGCGACACTCGGTTAATGATGGTAAACGGTTGGTCAAATACCTGGATATTCCGGCTCGGGTAAAAGTATCGGACTAGGACTGTCTCCTTATGCTCCAGCACATAACCAAACGCCAGATTCAATCTGAAGGCCGTAGTTTGGTCGTTGAAGATGGCTGCCACGTAGCTACGTAGACGGGCGAGGTCGGCCAGTCGGAAATTGTAGATATCTTAAATAGGGCGATGACGGTTGAAACATTGCCGTATCATGGACCATTGGCGCCGATAGATGTCACTCACTGGATGGGCGTTCTGTAACAGATCGCTAGGAACATTTATGGGCTCGTCCAGAAAATGTTCGATGTTGTCAGGCGTATGACTCGAAACCGTAACGGTGGGGTCCGGCTGGATATCCAGGCTCTGAACTGTGGGTATAGGCGGGCTCTCCGTCATCGCATCACCAGTGGCGTTCGTCTCCCCGGGCTCATCTTCACTGGGTCTGACCTTCCGCGGCTCCTCTTCAGTGGAAAGTTGTCGCCCACACCGTAGAGACGGGGCATGAATCAAACGCTGATGGCGTCTTAACTGACTGCGTCGTTTGAAGAGTTGACCACAATCCTTACAGTGTTCCGTCGCGCCCTCGTGGAATGAGCGTTCGTGGCGCAGTAAATGATCCTTTCGATTAAATAACCGTGCGCAGGTTATACAAGTATACCGTGCATCGTTGTGGGTGGAGGCCTTGTGGCGGTGCAAGTCGTGCAGACGAGTAAACTGCTTCTGGCAAGTTGTGCAAGTGAACATCTTGGTGGTTGACAGAGTGTCTGATGAAACGGCCAGGCCGCTTCCCTTTTATAGCACGCTAGCTGGTGATCTATTTTTAGCACACTCAGTTCAACTATCCCCAAGTCGAGGGCCGAGCCGTGACATCTTCGGTAACCTCTGTGTCTCTTCGGGCACCTCCGTGACATCTTCGGTCACCTCCGTGTCTCTTCGGTCACCTCCGTAACTACCCGGCTGTTCCCGTGTAAACCCGGATGGATCTCCGTGTCTCTTCGGTGACCTCCGTGACATCTTCGATCACCTCCTTGTCTCTTCGGTCACCTCCGTACCGTCAACGATCAGCATGTAGACATATAGATTATGTACGGCATGTTATGGTATTCATCAGTGCATGAGTGACGCATTCAGCCGATGGGGGTGGTCGGTCAGCTTGGTAACGAAAAACGTGGCATTGGTCACCCTCTCTACGACCCATTGTGTGTTGGGGTGTTGTTGTTGGGCCCATTCCAAGGGATCCACGGTGTCCAGTTTCTCCAGCATCGCCTCTAGCGACGCCCGGTTAATGATGGTAAACGGTTGGTCAAATACCCGGATGTTACTGCTCGGGTAAAAATATCGGGCTTGGTCTTTGTCCTTATGCTGCAGCACATAACCAAACGCCAGATTCAACTTGAAGGCCGTAGTTTGATCGTTGAAGATGGCTTGCACGTAGCTGCGTAGACGGGCGAGGTCGGTCAGTCGGAAATTGTAGATATCTTGAATAGGGCGATGACGGTAGAAACAGTGCCGGATCATGGGCCAATGGCGCCGATAGATGTCACTCACTGGATGGTCTTCGTGTAACAGATCGCTAGGAACATTTATGGGTTCGTCCACGAAGTGTACTTTGCCCTCCACGTCGTACAAAATCTGCCCCAAGGTCTTGTCGTCGGAATTTGACTGTTGAATTAGGGCGACATATCATCGGCCCTCGTGCGATGGGTGGGAGTTCGCCCTGTTTCGATATTGATGCCTACGGGCTCTTCTACCTGCAAACGTGGCTGTGGAACAGGGTGTCGTGTGCGTTGGTGTCGCAGCAACTGACTGGTCAGTTTGAAAAGCCGATCACATTCTTCGCATGGACGCTTGGGTACTTCATGGCGTGCACGTGTGTGGCGATGTAAATGAACCGGTCGCTGAAACGACAGTGTACATATCGTACAGCTATACCGGGCGGTTCCTTCGTGCTTGGTAGCCTCATGGCGGCGCAAGTCGTGCAGACGAGTGAATGATTTCGAGCACGTAGTACAAGTGAACATCTTGGTGGTTGACAGAGTGTCTGATGAAATGGCCAGGCCGCTTCCCTTTTATAGCACGCTAGCTGGTATCATGTTCGGGCACCTCCGTGTCTCTTCGGTGATCTCCGTGACATCTTCGGTGACCTCCGTGTCTCTTCGGGCACCTCCGACATCTTCGGTGACCTCCGTGACATCTTCGGGCACCTCCGTGTCTCTTCGGCCACCTCCGTGTCTTTTCGGGAAGTGACCGAAGAGACTCGGAAGTGAACGATATTGTGGGAAAAACCCCACAGACAGGTCAGTACATGTGCTATCATGTTCACACTCCGTCACCGAAAAGACACGGACTGAAGATGGCGGACCTCGTCCGGTGGTGGTGGTGTGGTGGAAGCTCCCGTGTGGCAGAGCTCTTGGATCGGAGCTCTTGGAGCTCAAAGCTGTGACTCAGAGCTCAAGTGACATTTGCATATGACCTCTGTGTGTCACTTCCGCTTCGTTCACGTGACCGGAACTGACCTTTGACCCCGGCGCGCAATTTTATCCGGTATTGTTAGCGCGCGCCGGGGTCAAAGGTCAGTTCCGGTCACGTGAACGGAAGCGGAAGTGACATCACAGAGGTCATATGCAAATGTCACTTCCCAGCTCTGAGCTCCACACGCTTTGAGCTCCTAGTGCTCCGATCCAAAAGCTCTGCCACACCGGAGCTCCCACCACCACCACCGGGCGGGGTCCACCATCTTCAGTCCGTGTCTTTTCGGTGACAGAGCCTGGCCGTTTCATCAGACACTCTGTCAACCACCAAGATGTTCACTTGTAGTACGTGCTCGAAATCATTCACTCGTCTGCACGCCTTGCGCCGCCATGAGGCTACCAAGCACGAAGGAACCGCCCGGTATAGCTTTACGATCTGTACACTGTCGTTTCAGCGCCCGGATCATTTACAGCGCCACACACGTACACGCCATGAAGTACACAAGCGTCCATGCGAAGAATGTGGTCGGTTTTTCAAACTGACCAGTCAGTTGCTGCGACACCAACGCACACGACACCCTGTTCCGCAGCCACGTTTGCAGGTAGAAGAGCCCGTAGGCATCAATATCGAAACAGTGGGAACTCCCACCCATCGTACGAGGGCCGATGATGATGTCGCCCTAATTCAACAGTCAAATTCCGACGACAAGACCTTGGGGCAGATTTTGTACGACGTGGAGGGCAAAGTACACTTCGTGGACGAACCCATAAATGTTCCTAGCGATCTGTTACACGAAGACCATCCAGTGAGTGACATCTATCGTCGCCATTGGCCCATGATCCGGCACTGTTTCTACCGTCATCGCCCTATTCAAGATATCTACAATTTCCGACTGACCGACCTCGCCCGTCTACGCAGCTACGTGGAAGCCATCTTCAACGATCAAAGTACGGCCCTCAAGTTGAATCTGGCGTTTGGTTATGTGCTGCAGCATAAGGACACAGACCAAGCCCGATATTTTTACCCGAGCAGTAACATCCGGGTATTTGACCAACCGTTTACCATCATTAACCGGGCGTCGCTAGAGGCGATGCTGGAGAAACTGGACACCGTGGATCCCTTGGAATGGGCCCAACAACAACACCCCAGCACACAATGGGTTGTAGATAGGGTGACCAATGCCACGTTTTTCGTTACCAAGCTGATCGACCACCCCCATCGGCTGAATGCGTCACTCATGCACTGATGAATACCATAACATGCCGTACATACGCTATATGTCTACGTGCTGATCGTTGACGGTACGGAGGTGACCGAAGATGTCACGGAGGTCACCGAAGAGACACGGAGATCCATCCGGGTTTACACGGGAACAGCCGTGTAGTTACGGAGGTGACCGAAGAGACACGGAGGTGACCGAAGATGTCACGGAGGTGCCCGAAGAGACACAGAGGTTACCGAAGATGTCACGGCTCGGTCCTCGACTTGGGGATAGTTGAACTGAGTGTGCTAAAAATAGATCACCAGCTAGCGTGCTATAAAAGGGAAGCGGCCTGGCCGTTTCATCAGACACTCTGTCAACCACCAAGATGTTCACTTGCACAACTTGCCAGAATCAGTTTACTCGTCTGCACGACTTGCACCGCCACAAGGCCTCCACCCACAACGATGCACGGTATACTTGTGTAACCTGCGCACGGTCATTTAATCGGAAGGATCATTTACTGCGCCACGAACGCTCATTCCACGAGGGCGCGACGGAACACTGTAAGGATTGTGGTCAACTCTTCAAACGACGCAGTCAGTTAAGACGCCATCAGCGTTTGATTCATGCCCCGTCTCTACGGTTTGGGCGACAACTTTCCACTGAAGAGGAGCCGCGGAAGGTCAGACCCAGTGAAGATGAGCCCGGGGAGACGAACGCCACTGGTGATGCGATGACGGAGAGCCCGCCTATACCCACAGTTCAGAAGACCCTGGATATCCAGCCGGACCCCACCGTTACGGTTTCGAGTCATACGCCTGACAACATCGAAAATTTTCTGGACGAGCCCATAAATGTTCCTAGCGATCTGTTACAGGACGCCCATCCAGTGAGTGACATCTATCGGCGCCATTGGTCCATGATACGGCAATGTTTCAACCGTCATCGCCCTATTTAAGATATCTACAATTTCCGACTGACCGACCTCGCCCGGCTACGTAGCTACGTGGAAGCCATCTTCAACGACCAAACTACGGCCTTCAGATTGAATCTGGCGTTTGGTTATGTGCTGCAGCATAAGGAGACAGTCCAAGTCCGATACTTTTACCCGAGCAGGAACATCCAGGTATTTGACCAACCGTTTACCATCATTAACCGAGTGTCGCTAGAGACGATGCTGGAGAAACTGGACACCGTGGATCCCTTGGAATGGGCCCAACAACAACGCCCCAACACCAAGTGGACAGTGGAGAAGGTGACCAATGTTACGTTTTTCGTTACCAAGCTGACCGACCAACCCATCGGCTGAATGCTTCACCCATGCACTGATGAATACCATAACATGCCGTACATACTCTATATGTCTACATGCTGATCGTTGACTTGAGCTCAGTAAACACTTGTACCTAATGTGACGGTGCGTTAAATAATAAAACATGGTGTTTGATATTTCAATTTGTTTTGCTGTGAACATACCAAACATGCCCAGGGCGGCTCCCCCAGCCTGGGTATGATGTAACATTGGGGATAATAAACTGTATGAACATTGCTGAACTTGTTATTCACGACAACGGCTATCCGATTGTACAATACAGAACATATATTGTATAATACAGGACATATATGGTACAATACAGGACAGATATGGTATAATACAGCACAGATTTGGTATAATGCAGGACATATACCGTATAATACAGGACAGATTTGGTATACTACAGAACATATATTGTATAATACAGCACAGATTTGGCATAATACAGGACAGATACTGTATAATACAGCATTTGGTATAATACAGAACATATATTGTATAATACAGGACAAATATGGTACAAAACAGGACAGATTTGGTATAACACAGGACAGATATTGCATAATACAGCACAGATATGGTATAATTCAGGACAGATATGGTATAATACAGCACGGATATGGTATAGTTGAGGGCAAATATTGTATAATACAGCACAGATTTGGTATAATACAGGACATATATGGTACAATACAGGACAGATATGGTATAATGCAGCACAGATATTGTATAATAGAGGAGAAATATTGTATAATACAGAGCGGATATGGTATAATACAGGACATATATGGTACAATACAGGACAGATACTGTATAATACAGGATAGATTTGGTATAATACAGAACACATATTGCAGAATACTGGACACATATCGTATAATACAGGACAGCTGTTGTATAATACAGCACAGATGTGGTATAACACAGGACAGATATTGTATAATACAGCACAGATTTGGTATAATACAGCACAGATTTGGTATACTACAGGACAGATACTGTATAATACAGGGCAGATTTGGTACAATACAGGACATATATGGTATAATAGAGAACAAATATGGTACAATACAGGACAGATTTGGTATAATACAGGACAGATATTGTATAACATAGGACAGGTATGGTATAATAAGGACATATATGGTATAATGCAGGGCAGATGTGGTATAACACAACAAAGATGTGGTATAATGTGTGACAGATATGGATGGTCCATCTCTACACCAAATACCTTCCTTCACTGCCCCAAAATGCCCACTTTCGCTACTACTCCTACTGATGACGTCACCGATGACGTCACAGATGACGTGAACATCCCTCAAATCGGGATGTACACCCCGAGAGCTACAAGATAACACCTCCCACGACACGATCGGACCAAGGATGGTCCCTCTCTACCCCAAACACACCTCCACGCACCCCCCAAAATGGCTACTTTACTTACTACACCCAACTGCGCATGCGCAGATTGACGCGACTTGCACCTAAAAACACGCCATTCTGACTCTACCCCACACAAGCTTCACTTTGACACCTCCCACAACCCATTTGGACCCATAGTGGTCCATCTCTACCCCAAACACACCCCCACATACCCCCCAACATGCCTGCTTTCTATACCACGGTCAGACTGCGCATGCGCAGACTATTGCACACGGACGAACCATTAGTCGATACATTACAAACTCCACGGGAGCTTCAAAATAGGACCTCATACGACACCATAGGATCATAAGGGACTCACCTAGACCCCAAAACGTTCACCCCGTATGGACCTATACCTCCATAGCCATGCAGTATAGGCCTATGGGCCTACCCAGGCCTCGGTGAACTTTTCCCAAAAATTTCACCGCTTCGCTCCGGGACCCCTCCCATCGTGTTCTAAATGACGAGACGTGAAAAACAAGACCAAACAACCCATATCACAATGAACGTGTGTGAATTTCCCAGGTTGGACCTATACCCCATAGCCAGCCTATGGGCCTACCCAGGCCTCGGTGAACTTTTTCCAAAAATTTCACCGCTTCGCTCCTGGACCCTTCCCATCGTGTTCTAAATGACGAGACGAGAAAAACAAGACCCCACAACCCATATCACAATGAACGTGTGTGAATTTCCCAGGATTGACCCATATCCCCATAGCCAGTATGGAGCTATATGGGCTATATGGTACTTTTCCAAAAATTTCACCGTTTCGCTCCGGGACCCTTCCCATCGTGTTCTAAATGACGAGACGTGAAAAACAAATCCAAGCAACCCATATCACAATGAACGTGTGTGAATTTCCCAGGTTGAACCTATACCCCCATATAGCCAGCCTATAGGCCTATATACAGACTTCGGTGACTTTTTCCAAAAATTTCACCGCTTCGCTCTGGGGCCCCTCCCATTGTGTTTTTCTTTGCGAGACGAGAAAAACGAGACCCCACAACCCATAGTAAAGCCCACGAAACAAAGTCACCATCCCCATACCCCATACAGGCATTTTCCCTTATATTGTATAATACAGACCCCTATTGTAGGGGTAAAGTCCGTGTTCCGCTTTTTATAGTTTCGGAAAAAATCCTAATTTTACATGCACCCACCCCATTGACTTGATAGGCAGGCCCCGATAATCCCGGGATCGATATTAGTCCTTTTGGCTAGAGTTGATAGGGGTTTTCCCCTATTTTAGGGGTAAAGTCCGTGTTCCGCTTTTTATATTTTCGGGGACAAATCCTAATTTTACATGCACCCACCCCATTGACTTGATAGGCAGGCCCCGATAAGCCGGGAGACCGATATTAGCCCTTTTGGCTAGAGTTGATAGGGGTTTTCCCCTAGTTTAGGGGTAAAGTCCGTGTTCCGCTTTTTATAGTTTCGGCAAAAAATCCTAATTTTACATGCACCCATCCATGACTGAATGGCCCTAGAGGAACGCTTCACTTTGACACCTCACTCGACCCATTCGGTCCACTAGGGACCCACCCCTGTCACAAAACGTCTATTCCGATACTCTTTTTAGGCATTCCCCGTATACATTAACATTGGAAGTCACTTGGTTGACATGGGACTACGTTCTGTCCGCGGAGGAATACAAAGGTTACACGTTGCCGGAACTACTTTTGACCTCCACGTGACCTTGAGCTGGTGGCGCCCCCTGGCGCCCCAGAGGTGAAAGGCGATGGGGCGTCCCCTATACCTTTAACCTGGAAAAAGGGGACCAAGAGTTACCTCCCTGGAAAAGGGGCTAGTATCTGCACTCTCCCTACTACTCACATATCGATAACATCTACAGACATATACCTCTTCAAAAAACATTACTAGAATTTGCCACCTCAGGTGGTACCAGTTTCGACTCTGGCCCGTAATTGTGCCGTGCGAAGATATAAATCTTCATGAAGTAAACGTCAATCATTGTCAGAGAGAAAAGTCAGAAATTGTCGTGATTGCCTTATTATGAGATCTCGCAGAATATCGGCGAACATTTCGCACGAAGTTTTCATAGCGTGACGTCTAGATGGTATTCCCCTGATTTACCATCTTGATTTACCTAGATTGGACCTACTGGTACGCACTGGCGCATTCTATGTACACCAAGATGGTTTATCAGGGAAATAATATTGTTTTGTTGAAAATATTTCACGATATCTGAGTTTACAGTGAATGGCACTGGCGATGATAAGTTTACTTCCCCCGTAAGCATGAACTGAAAAAGATACATGATAAGACAAACATTTTCTTCTGTTATTTTTACTTTTTTCTTTTTTCTTTCTTTCCTCTTTTCTCTTATTTTATTTATGTTTTTTGAGTGATAAATTGGAGATGGGCCCAAGCCCCCTTTTGTCTACGCCCTTGTAAATTATGTCGATGAAGTGGGGTCGGGGGCGGAGGGGGTCCTCGTGGTCGTGAAGAAAAGGAGTTTCACGATCTCGACCTCCGTCTCACAAGCCAACATACTTAACCAAAGAAGTAACGAGCTCCTGTGTGGCTGTCCTGCTTGATCGATGATAAACGCTGGCGTTGAATGGTGGGATATATCATATCTGGCTTTTGTTCGTCGAACAAACCGTACAGACCTGTATGGAGAAATATAAGCGGGATATTAGGCGGGGTCGGTACGGTACGCCTATTGCATAGACAATCATCGCTTTTTGTCCTATATCACGTTTGGTAAACCGTTAAATAGGTCAGATCAATGTATTCAAAGTCAACAATGCATGACAGTTTACCTACAAACAGGTGAACTGGAGTAACCTGACTATCAGATTACTGGGGTTAAGGTGTTTGCAGATTTCTCGGCCAGTATGCAGCGCAGACGGCAGGGCGCCGGAAGTAACATCGAGAAAATATAGCATGCATTTTTCATGTTGATGGCTGATTTTTCTTCACCTTTAAGTCCCTTCACTAACTCTTATCTTGATTGACAATCAGCAAAGTTGTGTGTTAAACATAGTGAATCCATTGGTTATAAAATATATGCAAAAAGTAGGGCGCTCAAGGTCACAGTCATGGTAACGCCCTAGCCTAATCGGGTGGTAAATACTGCGTATTGCGGGCAGTGACCAAGCCTGTGAAACGGGAAATTCGCTGTGTGGAGTTCGATCGCCAAGTCTCGATTCTTTCGGCCATGTTCACAATATCTATCGCACCGAACCACTGGTAATAAGTCTGACCATTGTAGGTTTCTCTCGCTCGACCCCAGTCTTTGCTTCTCGAGGTGACGCAGAACACATCAGGGTTTCGGAATTTAGCTGAAAAAGTAACTGTTTGTACCGGTATCTACTATTCTTGGGGACAGCCGAAACACCACTAGTGATGTCAACGATATGTTGGAGGCGGTAAGCTAACCAGATTTCAATCCTGGCTATTCAGTAGCTGCAGAAATGTAACTCTCTTGATGAACACCAAAGGGTGAGAGATGCAGAGATAAGCCGAGCGTGTTCTGCTGGAACTCGCTCCATGCATAGAGAGTTTTTGACATGATGTTAACAAAAATATCGTCTCAAATGAAAGGCACGTACAAGTAAAGTTGACGCGGTTTAAGCGCGCTTTCAACGCGGTTTAAATATTCGATTAACATAACATAAATTTTCTTATGATCTCTCATATGTTCAGATAAATTGCAAGCACTGCTTCGTAGGGTTCTTGAGGTAGGCTAGCTAAATAATATATAGCCCTCCCGAGAGGAGGAGGGCTATATATTATTTAGCTAGAGGTATAGGCCTACCTGGATTTGTCGGCCATTTGTGTTGCAGTAAAACACTTGGTGATGTGAAATGGTACATACGCCTCACTATTATAGCATACCAAATAACAATACCAAATCAAATTGCTCATTGTGTAAATACTTCATCCTACAGAACATACTTCCTTGTGCAATATTCCTACGAAGTAGGCTACAGATCGCAAAGTCCATACGAATCCTTTCGTCGGCAAAATAAGGAGAACCATTGACATTAGAACCTTTATTTTTGGCATGAACGTGCATTAGGGCATTGTTACCAGCAAGTTCTGAGCTGACCGAATTCTGATGAAAATTTGATTTATAATTATTTGTTTTATTATTTATTGATAGCTCAGCGAGTGCACTGTCATGCCCATTGGGAACCCTTGGCTGTATGTTTCACTGTATATATAACACAGTACAAAACGTGATGGGATAATGAAATAGGAAATGCTAATTTTCCAACATTTGTTAGTGCATTTATCTACACTGCTATCACCAGGCAACTTGCCATTCTTAATACACACACTTCAGTATATTGTTATAGATATATGTAAACTGTGGCCTTTAACGTGTATCCTATTTCACATCCAAACATTTCATCACAGACCAAATCATGCAGGCTTCAAATTTAGGTCAAATTGCCACTTATGATGAAATATCCTACATCAACCAATTAAGTCAACCTGAAGCAATAATCCAGCAGAACATAGAAAGATCTGGTATCATCCTTCAGATTAGCCTGTGAGCAACAATGATCAAATTTACTGAGGGTGAAACAAAGCTGTCCTGCAAGCCACCCAAGGAATTTATCAGCTTGTGTTGGGACATTTTGTTGGTATCATGTAAGTTGTTTAGTAGTTTACTCATTCAAATCTCCATACCATATTTTCTGTTATTCAGCAGACAAATTTCTTTTCTGGTTTTAATTGTTTAAGTTTTACTGGGTTTCAACTGCTACAGATAGTAACATAGTACTGATACTGTAGAAATGGGTAGTGTGAATTTAATTATTCCATGTTTAGTACAATTTGTTCACATGAATGGTGGAATGTCTGGACTCTCAAATGAAAGTATGTTATACATGTATAGCTCAAGCATGTTAGGTTTGAGGAACAAACATAGTTGCAATTAAGATATAACCAAAGAAATTTCATGACAATTATTGAATCTAAGTAGGCCCCAACCTAACAAAATTAGCTTAATTAAAAAGGCCTTCCTGACGTAAATTGTTTTCTTTTGAGAGAGAATGGTATTTTCTGGGTTAAGAATTTCCTGTATAAAGATAGGTTGTTCAAGGAGGCTTTGTTCTGCCGCTGTTGTGTGCATTAAGGGTATGGAAACATGATATATGCACCCAGAGCCCTGATCTACAGCTGTATAAAACTCAACATTTGGCATTGACGGCATGTTTAAAGGGTCTTAATTTATTTTCTTTGGGTAGAATTTAACTAGATAAAGTGACTTTGATTGTACTTCTTGAATATTGACTATATATCACACTGGGATATAATTTAAACAAAAATATTACATGTGTAATTATGTCTAAATTTTTCTTGTCATTTCAAATTTTGATTCCTTGATTAAGGGATACAGAATCACTGCCACGGAGTGTGTTGGTGTGTCACCGAATCACTGCTACAGAGTGTGTTGGTGTGTCACAGATTCACATCAGCACAGTAACTGGTAAACTATTCATTCAATCCCATCACTTTTAATCTTCAACAAAATATTCAATACTGTTTTAGTCGAAAATTTCTGATGATTTTTGATGAAAATCTCTGGTGATTCTGACTTGGGCTGCATGTGCCCATCTTAATATAGGCAGGATTTCAACTTGGGGCTGGGGGGGGGGGGGGGATTGCCAAGAGCTCAGTGCCTGTCCTAATGCCTACCTTACTTCGTAGGTCCTGTGACGCATAGTCACACTGCCATGTTCCTACGAAGTAGGCTACAGATCGCAAATTGTCCGGTAGTGAGTGAGTGAGTCAGTCAGTCCATCCGAATCCTTTCGTCGGCAAAATAAGGAGAACCGTTGACATTAGAACCTTGATTTTTGGCATGAACGTGCATTAGGGCATTGTTACCAGCAAGTTCTGATCTGAAATAATTCTGATTAAAATTAGATTGATAATTAACACTTCAGTATATTGTTATAGATATATGTGAACTGTAGCCTTTAACGTGTATCCTATTTCACATTGGCCACATCAGGCTTGAGCCTTCAAATTCAGGTCAAATTACCCACAGCTAAAAATACCCTGTCCCACCATATGCCACATGGCCCTATTACTGAGGTTAATCTTAACTACTGCATATACCCTCAAACAATCAGCGCTGTTTCCATAACTTAAATTGTTAAACTATATCATTGAAATAATATAGCAGAAAACATTGATGTGAGTTATGATATGTACACTATGACCAAAGACATGTTCATAATGTGCTAATCGGATAGTTAGGACAATCATTACTTTGCATCAGAGAGTCACTGTGTGTGACTTGGATTCAAGGGTTAAGACTTTGGAGGGAAATACAATTTTGACAGCAGAAATATGACCCCGCCATTTGCTGATTAGAGCGATAAAACAGGGTAGGCTAAATGGACCCTTTTCAATGCAGTATTTCTTGGCATGGATGTGAAAATATGCGGACATACTTTGGTTTTTTTTTGTACCTCTTGAATATTGACTATATATCACACTTGGATATAATTTGAACAAAAAATTACATGTGTAAACAAATATGTCTAAATTTCTCTTGTCATTTCAAATCTTGATCCATTTTGATTCCTTGATTAGGGGATACAGAATCACTGCCACGGAGTGTGCTGTTGTGTCACAGCAATACAATTCCGATTCACACAACGAAGCTGAGGTGGTTTAAGGTTTATCAATGAAGAAAATCACCGATCAACCGCCATAGAATATAATGTGAACAAGAAAACCGGAATAGTACATTCATCAGATTGCCGATACCCAAAATGTGTTGTCTCATATATCTAGATAACAACGTGATGTAGAGACGCTATTTATTCGTCTTTGTACCGGTTATGCTCAGGAGAATGACATAGAATCATTATTATCTTGTGCAGAGAAGGTGTTGAGTTGAATTACCGTAAACTACATAAATGCTACCTTTCTACTATAGTACTATATATAAAAATTTGTTGTATTGTTGGGAAAATAATGCGATTCAAAAAGTTGTTTTGATCCTGGACAAAGGCACTGAAAACCATTAAAGATATGTAAATGTATTTTCACACGTAAAGCTTGAAATCTACTGAACCTTAATTATTCAATCTGTTTCCTTTAATTAAAAAAATGTAAAATTAAATCGGCGATCGTTATTTATTTTGGAATGAAGGCGCATTAGGAGACTGTTACCAACAAGTTCTGAGCTGACCTACTTTTGATGAAATTTTTTGGTGATATTGATGAAAATCACTGGCGATTCTGACTTGGGCGGTGCCCATCTTAATATAGGCAGGATTTCAACTGGGGGTGGGGATTTCCAAGAGTTCAGTTCGCGTTAGAGTCCTAATGCCTACTGTACTTCGTAGGTCCTGTGACGTTAGTCACACTGCTCATGTATACATGTTATAATTAATAACATTATCTTCGTCATTGTTGCAGAATACAACATTTTGTATACCGATACAGAGAGAAACATCTATGCTCATTCATCGTCCCAGTTCCTATATTTATTTTGACCTGAATTTTCTGGCAGAAGTGGATGTACCCCCGTGAAAATATAACAGCTCATACCAAAACCAATCTTGATTCTTTCAAATAATCAAATTTTCTAATATATTGACTGGTTGTATAGTTTTGGTTTGATGGGTCATACTTTTGCTACATCAGAAAATTCCTATAAATCCTCCCAAAATATCATGCAGAATAACTCGGGGAGCATCATTCATATCTCCATTTTATACAATTGAGCATCGCAACTTTTCCGGGGCTGATATTCCTACGAAGTAGGCTACAGATCGCAAATTGTCCGGTAATGAGTGAGTCAGTGAGGCAGTCAGTCAGTCCATCCGAATCCTTCCGTCGGCAAAATAAGGAGAACCGTTGACATTAGAACCTTGATTTTTGGCATGAACGTGCATTAGGGCATTGTTACGAGCAAGTTCTGAGCTGACCGAATTCTGATGAAATTTTGATTTATAATTATTTTTATTATTATTTATTGATGGCTCAGCGAGTGCACTGTCATGCCCATCGCGAACCCTTGGCTGTATGTTTCACTGTATATATAACACAGTACAAAATCTGGTGGGATATGCCATCCGTAATTGTTTTATATGAAATAAGAAATGCTAATTTTCCATCATTTGTTAGTGCATTTATCTACACTGCTATTACCAACTTGCCATTCTCAATACACACAATTCAGTATATTGTTATAGATATATGTAACCTGTGGCCTTTAACATGTATCCTATTTCACATCCAAACATTTCATCACAGACCACATCAGGCCAAATTGCCCACTGGTGGTGAAATATCCTACATCAACCAATTAAGTCAGCCTGGTGCAATAACCCAGTAGAAGAAAGAAAGATGTTGTATCATCCTTCAGATTAGTCTGTGTGAGCAACAATGATAAAAGTTTACGGAGGGTGAAACAAAGACATCCTGCAAGCCACCGAAGGAATTTATCAGCTTGTGTTGGGACATTTTGTTGGTATCATATAAGCTGTTTAGTAGTTTACTCATTCAGATCTCCATACCATATTTTCTGTTATTCAACAGACAAATTTCTTTACTAGTTTTAATTGTTTAAGTTTTACTGGGTTTCAACTGCTACACAGTACTGATACTGTAGAAATGGGTCTCAAAACTAACAGCTGGTGAACTATTTGGATGGGGAATGTAATTATTCCATGTTGAGTGCAATTTGTTCACATGAATGGTGGAATGTCTGGACTCTCAAATGAAAGTGTGTTATACATGTACATAGCTCAAGCAGGTCAGGTTTGAGCAAAAAGCAAGGTTGCAATTAAGATATAATCAAAGAAGTTTCGTGACAATTATTGAATCTAAGTAGGCCCCTACATAACAAAATTAGCTTGATAAAAAAGGCGTTCCTGGCGCGAATTGTTTTCTTTTGAGAGAGAATGGTATTTTCTGAGTTACATGTACCTGTACAAAGATAGGTTTTTCAAGGAGGCTTTGTTTTTGCTGTTGCGTGCATCAAGTGTATGGAAACCTGATATATGCACACAGAGCCCTGATCTACAGCTGTATAAAACTCAACATCTGGCATTGACGGCATGTTTAAAGGGTCTTAATTTATTTTCTTTGGGTAGAATTTAACTAGATAAAGTAACTTTGATCATGATGTGAAATATGAGCACATACTTCGAGGGTTTTTTTTTGTACCTCTTGAATATTGACTATATATCGAACTGGGATATAATTTAAACAAAAAATTACATGTGTACACAAAATATGTCTAAATTTTTCATGTCATTTCAAATCTTGATCCATTTTGATTCCTTGATTAAGGGATACAGAATCACTGCCACGGAGTGTCTTGGTGTGTCACAGCAATGTAATTCCGATTCACACAACGAAGCTGAGGTGGTTTAATGTTTATCAATGAAGAAAATCACCGATCAACCGTCATAGAATGTAATGTGAAACAAGAAAACCGGAATAGTACATTCATCAGATTGCCGAGACCCAAAACGTTTTGTCTCATATATCTAGATAACAACGTGATCATGTAGAGACGCTATTTATTCGTCTTTGTACCGGTTATGCTCAGGAAAATGACATAGAATCATTATTATCTTGTGCAGAGAAGGTGTTGGTCTTGAGTTGAATTACCGTAAACTACATAAATGCTATCTTTCTACTATAGTACTGTATATAACAATTTGTTGTATTGTTGGGAAAATAATGCGATTCAAAAAGTTGTTTTGATCCTGGACAAGGGCACTGAAAACCATTAAAGAGGTGTAAATGTATTTTCACACGTAAAGCTTGAAATCTACTGAACTTTTTTATTATTCAATCTGTTTCTTTTTGTTAAAAAATTGTAAAATTAAATCGGCGATCGTTATTTATTTTTGGAATGAAGGCGCATTAGGAGACCAACAAGTTCTGAGCTGACCTACTTTTGATGAAAATTTCTGGTGATTTTTGATAAAAATCACTGGCGATTCTGACTTGGGCGGTGCCCATCTTAATATAGGCAGGATTTCAACTGGGGGTGGGGATTTCCAAGAGTTCAGTTCGCGTTCGAGTCCTGATGCTTACTCTGCTTCGTAGGTCCTGTGACGTTAGTCACACTGCTCATGTGTCAGTATGTGTACTGCAAGAATCAGATTTGGCAGGTTTTGGATTGAAAAACAAATCCGCGTTATTATCTTATACACAAAGCGTGGTTTCCCATATTAACGCCACCTATCCTTTCAAGTCTTTTAAGAGAGTTCATTTTCCATATCATCGGGACGACTTTTCCCATTCTATAGATATATACAGGTAATGGATCCCCCATGTTGTCCTTGAATACCTTTATTCAGTCTCCTCGGAAAGGACGATGTATCCAAAGTAAAATACATAATCTCAATTAAAACGGGACTTAAGGGAATTCTTGCTCTGGAAAACGACCTGGTTATTCATTGGGATAAACGTATATTGTCACTGACAGGATTTGAGGACATAAATATCCTGATATTTGTTGGTATCCTCGTAACTGTCATGGTCTCTGTCGTTCACAAATTTACTTGTGTTCAGTTAGGTGTATCTCAGTATACATGTATGTGCTTGCTAGTGGTCTATGAATAACGTATTTCGATAACATAATTGACGCCCTGCCTCAAAGCACATACCATTATGTATAGCACTGAAAGAACACGCTGGACAAATAGATCTATTCATTGCACGAAACATCTGTTTGAATAATACACTATGCACAAGTCTACTGACAACCATCCACCTGAAGTAAGAACAATTCAATGCGCTTACCGGGACACTATACGTGTTCCGTGACGCGTAAATATGAATATATCACCCTCGGATTTAAGAAATGAGTAATGAATGTAGGTCAGAACGACTGAAATACCATAAAAGATGTTTTACAATATCGGATATGTGATCACACAAAGGATGTGTGACGGTTACATGCGAATAACTGCTTTCTGTGTGACGGTAATAAAACTACTATTTTTTGTCAATCCATCACCTTGTCTTGGCATACTGATTACTAAATTATCAGCATGTGAGAAGTTATAAGGGTCAGCACAATAAAAATGAATTTATGATTTATCAATTGACCTATTTTTGGGTTCTGCGTAGCAGAAGCCATTAAAGTCTATGTGTTGAATGGTCTCGGGTTATAAATGAGGCTCCCAAGGATGGTATGCGTCGATAACTTTGTCACAATTTGTGTCCCTGAGCGCCAGGAAATAGTTCGCTTTCACTCATTGAAAAGTAACCTTAGAGTTAATTTTGCCCTCATCATATATATGTAATAGTGTTTTTATGTGAATGGAATCATTGTCTGAACTATTCATGCGTTTATCTTATGAAATAGTAGATATTTTTGGTATAAATTTAAAATGGCCAGGTTGAGGAGTATGGCAATGTACGGTGAGGTTCGCTGTGGTACTATATGATTGCAGGCCTTAAAATTTGAGGAGAACGATCGTTCAGTTCGCCTGGCGGTTACGCAAAACGAAAGACGCATAGCCGATCATTCTTTCGCCTAAACTATGGCCCAAACTCTGTGTCATAATGACATAATTTTAATAAATTCCTGTTGTAACCTGAAAATCATTTCCGATCGAAGCGTTCTGGGCTGAACTGACTAGAGTTTCGATGTTGACTTCACACACAAGAGACCCTGTCGAGGGGACATAATTGTACGCGAAACCCATGTGCGTTTGATACACTCTCGGATACTTAGATAATATACAGCCCAGGTGTATATAGTGCTCTGTGAGATTATATGAATAGGGTAAAATCTTTCAACTTTCACTCACCTGACTGCAATGTGTGTTCTGGTCATGGGGCCCTAACAAAGACGCAATACCATGCGGCCCCGAACGTGTGTGATACGTAGAGCCGAAAACGAAAGTGAATGGTGGAGAAACTTTACGTTGTACAGTTTTCAGATTAAAACGTGTATATGGGAATTTAATTTGAGATAATATTTCAGAAATAGAGGTCACAATTCCAATGATAGAAGTCTGCCAGTCACACAAAATTTGACTCTTTACGCAACACGTGGTATTGACGAAAATTGGTCACCGGGTAATGAGTTTTTTTGGCCAGCGGCATTAGCAAGGTCACAGGAAGCTGCTGCGAGTGGCTAGATTAGGGCCGGCTATGGGAACGAGATTATTATTAGAAACAAAATCAAAATGTCGGCGTAGATAGCAACAGCAAATTCTATTGAATGAACTCCAAAACCAATGCCTGGCCACAACAAACTCATTTAGCATAACCTATCTGCGTAACGTATTTGCATATGCAGTTCAGAAATGGGGGAACAAACTACAGGTTTCCTATTTTCAGGTTAAGCAAACTTTTCAAATTTTAGGGCCTGTGATTGGTTAGTAAATTTATTCATTTGCCATTGCTATACCCATATGTATTATTTGACGGATGTAAATGCATAATTGTGACAGAAAAAAAATCTGTATGCATTTAGAAATTTTTATGTTCCCGGGTCATTTACCCGACAACTCGAGTGTAAAAAGAAAACGAAATAAATAAATGCCAAACTAACAGATACTCACCAAATTATAGTGGTGTATATTTGTCCCTTTCTTCATAAACATTCCATGAAAATATGCGATAAACTGATAGATTTCCCAGCCAGAATGAGATCAGATCATTCTTTTGAAACTGTTGATCGCACGTGGAACAAGCGGCTTGACTCAATCTACTCATTTTAGCTGCGAAAACTGACCTCTGGCTTAGTGGATTTATGGGAGCGGAAATGGAAACGTCACACCTGTTTGTTTACTTTAAAAGGCGGACGTATTATGTGATGGCGGTTTCCGTCCATCTGTCCGTCTGTCCGGTTCTCGTGTCCGGTCTATATCTGGGACAGTTTCCTATCTACAGTTCCAATTTTTGACGAGTGGATACCCTACAGGGAGACGATGTGTCGCGTACCAAGATGAAGGTCGAGGTCAGAGGTCAAAGGTCACAGGCCTAAAAAAAACAGGAAATCACTGAAATGTTCGTGTTCGGTCTATATCTGTGAACGTTTTCTATTCACAGTTGCAATTTTTTGTGAGTGGATCATACGCTAGGTGAAGACTGTGTCGCGTATAAAAATTGAGGCCGAGGTCAGAGGTCAAAGGTCACTGTTGCCTAAAATCACGAAATCACTGTTCGTTGACAGTTTTCTATCTACAGTTCTAATTTTTGGTGAGTGGATGCCCTAGGGGGGAACGATGTGTTGCATACTAAATGTAGGTCAAGGTCAGAGGTCAAAGGTCAATGTCACCCCAAAATCAGGAAATTACTAAAAATAACATTTCTCTGTGTCAGTAGATATATTAGGGGGACACGATGTGTCACATGTCAAAATGTAGGTCAAGGTCAAAGGTCAAGGTCACTGTGACCCCCAAAATCATGAAATTCATAAAAATCATGTATATGGCATTTGTCCTGTGGAGTTGCCTGCCGTGTTTGAAACAGCTACATTTAGTTAAACTGTTGTGAAATAAAAACCATACATTTACTAATTTAATGGGGAGAGGGGTCCTTTATGACCTTCATACCTGTTTTAATATTAACTCAAAAACAGGTTTATTTCATCACTCTTCTCTTTCATGAAAATTTTTCTCGTCTGAGAGAAATCCATTTGCAGGAAAATTAATATTTTCTTGTGTTTGACTATTGTCGATTTCAGTGTGCGATATGTGAGCTCTCGGTTCTTGCTTCAAGGTCAACTAGTTACCAAGAGTTAAGCTCATCATTCAATATAAGATGCGATATATGTTACATTCTCAGAAGCACAAAATTCTAGACCTTTCTCTGGATTGCTAGCTACAAATCGAGGCTATTAAACAACCTTGAAATTCGGACCAATGTAATTCCAGATATACGGGCGTATGGTGAAGCCCCTTGGGCTCTTGTTGTGTTTTGTACTCCGTCCCAAATGGGATGCTCAGTACATAATAAAGAATCTAATTATCATGCGCACAATTAATTTTCGGCGGACATTTGTGTACATCAGGCAGAACCCTCCAAAGCCTTAAGGCTCTAGTTGTATTTTTAAGACATTGCCAGGGAGGATTTTCTCTTGTGTCAAACAATAAGACATCTCAAACGACAATCAAACATGGTAGTTTCCAATGATCAAACTTTCTAATAGCTTGTGTGAAAATATAATTTTCGTTTGAGATGTCCTGTTTATGTAACAAGAGAGATTCCTCCCTATATAAATGCCTCAACTTATCAAAATATCAAAAAGAGCCAGGGACCATTCGATGATGAACCATAAATGCATGTTTAATGTGCATGCTTACCATCGTAATTGTTCACAGGATCGATATTTCAGTTGATGTGGTTAGTAGCATATGAAGGCGAAATCTGGTATTTCTGAGGGTGTGGGGAAAGTAAGGTGGAGGTGGGTGGAGGGATGACGACACGTCCGGGTCAAAGGTCACTTTCAGGTGGTACGACTTTTTGCGTTGGACACGCGTCTCGTTAGATCGCCGAAGTTAAGCAACGTTAAGCTCGGTCAATACTTGGATGGGTGCATGCCCGGGTGCTGTACCGGCTGGACGGATCAGTGTCCAGGGTAATAGGAACTTTGGGCACTCTCGTGTTCTGGCACATGTAGGCACCATCGCGATATGACTGAAACAAGGTTGAAAACAACGTTAAACCACTCACTCACTCACTCACTCACTTAAAGGTCAGGGTCGGTGACGGGGACGGATAGGCCGTCAAATGGGTCGAGATGGGCTCATATGGGCCATCAGGAAGCGGAAAGGGCATCCATTTTAAGAATTCATCGAGACTGATCACGTGATTTATAGTGTAAAGCCAAAACTGTCCCATAACAAAAAAGAAATAAAAATAAAAAGCAGAATCACGGACTTTACCCGTTAAATATGGAAAATCGGGTATTGATAAGCTAATATCGGGATCGTGACCTGCCGCGATGGGGTAGCGGGTGCATATTTCCCGGAAATGAAAAGCGGAACACACCTTTAACATATGGGGAGTCCGACTGGACTGGTGTGTTGTGGGAATGCCGTTCATCTGCCCATGCGCGACAGGTAATAATGAACGTTTTGAGGTTGAGGTGGGCTATATTTTGTCAGAATGAGCTGTGTAGGGTGCCAAAGTGAAGCACTCGTATAGCAGCAGCTTCCACCTGGTATGGTAATTTTGTACGATTTCATCATGCTACGCATGCGCTGTCTTGTAGGAATATACAAAGAATGTATGTGTGGTGTGAGATTGGGAGATTAAGGATCCATCCGTGGTTCAAATGGGCCGTGAGTGGTGGGGAGTTCCGACGTATATTACATAGCGGTAATGTTTTGTTTCTTCATTTTTCTAAAATATGTGAGGAATAGGTCATCAGTTTGCGAGTGCCTTAGGTCACCAAATAAATTACATATGGTTGTAGTTTTACAAGAAAGCGATGTTGACAAGTGTTCCACCACAGGCTCTATTTCCCCATCCGAATAACAACGGAAAAGATCCCCTTGTGCTTCACCACCTTAGCACTATCTGGTTTTGGGGTCTATCCAGGCCGGTGGAGGAGCCATTTCGACTCCCCCCCCCCTCAATTATTTTTCTTACCCCTTGAGTTAGAAGGCTGGGACTTACCACAGTATTCCCTTGGGTCAAGCTCTACCAGAAAATGTTAAGAAGTTAAAGATGGTCGCTTTGATGACGTCCCAGTGAAGTCATTTTCAAAAACGGCATTTTTCGAATTTTTCATTTATGCAATTTCTTCGCGAAAACTGCGTGATAAAGTAGTAAATATTAATGTGATGTGAAATCTAAATGACGAAAACATTGTTTTTCTGGTACCCCAGGTGACCGCCATCCTGATTTTACCCATGATCCTCTACTCGGGGTGGGAGGGGATGGTGGTGGTGGTGGTGGGGGGATATGCGAATAGGCCCAAAATGAAGCTATAAAGTCACATAGTGTCAGCTTTCAATTTTTTGCCGTTCCGGAGACAGTGCAGAAAGTTTGTTTTGTTGGCATTTTGGCCTCCCCAGGCCTGATAGGGTTAATCGTGCATATTTCACGTCGAAATGAAGTCCATTTTTGTTTCAATTCATTTTTTTTAAACTTATCTATATTGTTGTATTGCAGAAGCCAACAAGAAATTACTCGCCTCACCCCTTATTTTACAGAGTTATGCCCCTTTTCGGATGCAGTTATCTCTGGTTTTGTGATATATGCTTAAATGTAATCAACATATATAATTAACTGTGTTTGGTACAGCTACCAGATTATGAGGAAACGTTTTTTATTCAGTTGTAGTCTGGATGCCTACAAAAAAAGTTTTCTCCGCCCATATTTATGGAGTTATGCCCCTTTCGGATGTAATAATCTTCAATTTTGTGATCTAAAAGTTGAAAGTATATGTTATATTTGCAGATCGGTACAGGTATAAATATTGGAAACTAATTTATCTAGTTGTATTCAAGAAACGTACAACAAAAAAATCATTGTCTCGGCTCTTATTTTATGGAGTTATGCCCCTTTACGGGTGTAATAATCGTGGATATGCTCTGAATGTAACCACTTATACCTGAAGAACTGTGCTCAATACAGCTACCAACGTTTTGGAAACCTATTTATCTACTTGTATTCTACAAGCTTACAAAAAATTAATCGTCTCGGCCCTTATTTTACAGGGTGATGACGCTTTTTGTATTAATTCAAGGTAGGATTATGTTATATATATTTTCGAATGTTTCTGTTATATATACAGAATTGATAGTTTCTAAACAGGACAATTCTACATGTAGGTGAGTAATATAGTCATAATATGTTGCACATTCTCGGCATATTTCCCAATTGCTTGAGGGAAGCCCAGGGGTTGTGAGAGTCTCACCCGCATGTTTCATAGTCTATAGTGCATTACGTTTAAGACGGGATCATATCTTCAAAAATGCATATTGACTCCCAGCCAAGCGTATGCCAAGAAAACTTAAAAAAAGTGTTTAATGACATATTCATCGCTTCCGTCACTGATACTCGAGTAACAGACTAAGGTTGAGTCAAACCAAGCCCTCTTTTCTTCAACAATTTCTACAAATCCTTCCATTCATATTCCATTATGTAAAATTTAACTAATTGGATGAGAGCAATATATTAACCGCTTCCTGTATTATCAACGTTATTCCGCCTTGTATTGAAAATATTTATTTACACAAAAAGTCGAGAGAAGAATGGATTATTCAGTGCGTGCACGCCTTATTTGAACAATTATACAGGTGTGTACACTCTGCTCCATAGCATTGTTTGTCCATTAGAACCATCGTACTATGTTTAGGTGGGTGATTGTTTGAAGTTTAACGTCGCACCCACAGGCCCGCAAAACAAGAGATTTGGGGTGGGGGGTGGTATTAGAGTGAAGTGTCGAAATATGGGGTCTCTATAACCCCATGCTTTATATAAATAAACATAAAGGTGTGAAACGGACTTTGGGTGAATCGAGAAATAAATGGTTTACCGCCAAACAAAATACATCAGCATATTCTATAAGTATCACTTTATATACTCCCGTCGTCAAATTAGTAAATTTGTGCAATTTTTTACCTTTGCCGGGCGATTCAAAATCCAACGTAACTGTCCGTCCATCTAGGAACAGTTAGATTATGGCGGGCTTTGTTCTCAATTCTGATTGGTCAGTCGCGACAGCTGATCAGTGCGTGACCTCTCTTGCCGAAGGCGTGTCGCTATACTGACCAATCAGAATTGAGAACGAAGCCCGCCATAATATAACTGTTCCTAGATGGACGGAGAGTTACGCTGGATTTTGAATCGCCCGGCATTGGTAAAAAACTTTGATACTTGTAGAATATGCTGATGTATTTTGTTTGGCAGTAAACCGTTTCTTTCTCGATTCACCCAAAGTACGTTTCACACCTTTATGTTTATTAATATAAAGCATGGGGTTATAGAGACCCCATATTTCGACACTTCACTCTAATACCCCCCCCCCCCCACACAAAATCTCTTGTTTTGCGGGCCTGTGGTCGCACCTAACCTTATTGGTCACACGGCGACGATGACCCAAACAAACATACCCAAGCAAAAACCTAACCCTAACAAAAACCTAACCAAAACAATAACAAAATTTGGAAGATACACAAAGCGATCGCAGTTAGTTACATCTGCGTGTCTATGTGACGGATATGTGTGTGGGGACGATGAACGTGCCTGCAAGCCTTCTTTGTCCAAATACTGGGTCCAAACAGACAGAGTTAAAACAGACAAACATGTACAATGTTTTAAAATTTGTAGAACAACAAATACATGATATAAGTAACCAGGTTTACCCATCTTCATTTTATCGAGCTAATTTCTACGTTATCACTTCGAAATTCTCTCGATATATCTGGCCCCTTAATGTCCAAAGAACTTATAAATAGACAAGAGACGTCACTGACCTCGAAATCATTTGGGCTTCGAAATGTGTTATAGAAGAGCGTTGTTGATTGGCTGACCTATGTCATCCTCGTCCTGTCGTTGCAGCAGTATGGAGTAGGAGGAGAGTATATATAAATATTAATCATAATTACGATAAATGACGATAAAGCGTGGTCTTATCAATGAGATTTTATCAAAATTAACAGTGACATTGTTAATTATTTGACACGATTAGTGAACCATTTTTTGTAATCAGTTCATAAACCTTACTAAATACAACAGCAGTGCAAGAACATAGCCAAAATCTATTCATTATAACCCAGAAATTAAAATAATTATGAGCTGTAAACCTTTTTTACAAGGGAGACAACGCATATTGAGTTGATTGTGAATAAATATTTCACCTGTTTCTCGTGTGTTTTTTCACACAGTTATCACTCAGTATATGTCATATACGCCGGGGAGTTTAGTATATTTCAAAGAGACTAAGCTGTGCAGTTTAGCGCCGTCATTTGACTGGCCGGAAGATAATACGCGGAATTCATACGCTTCTAATCACCTACTATACTTACCCGTGAGACTCTTCTCGAAGAAGTGAGTCTCGCGGGATGTGAATGAATTCTCATGAATACGATCCATTACCATGTATATTTGACCATAAACTACTTCTCGTAAACTTAACCTCGCAGAAATACTTCAGATTGGATACCCATTTCTTTAACAGAGAATGCCACACACAAAGTTTGGCAGTATCTTAGGTCCCATGCATCACTTGGCCATCTTTGGATCTTATATGACCTCAAAGCTGACCTCAGAATGACCTCAAATTGCCAAAGTTGTCTCGGTATCAACCGCTACTTTGAACCATACCCATACTGCACACAAAAGTAATTAATAAACAGCACGATATATATGAAATAAAACATATTTTTTCCTCATATTTGACCACGACCCATACAGTCGGGTGAGTAGTAGATGATTAGAGACTTCAAAGACAACGTTATATGTAATAATCCCGCTCCGTGCTTTTTTGTAACTTAATAAGTATTGCTCCGTAGTTTTTTACATAATATGTTTTTGTTACTTATAAGTAATAAACCCCATTTTGGTACTTGATATGTGGTATTCCCTGTTACTTAATATCTAATGTTCATTGTTTTGTTATTTAATACTCCTTGTGTTCATATGTAAGTTCTATTTATAGAGCATCACCTCAGTTCTATTTTTAGATCATGACATCATTGGGAAAACCCTTAGGGTCGGAAGGGTGGCCTTTTGACCTGGATGTGACCTTTAACCCGCGCACGCGCGCACAATCCCGGATAATCCGCGCGCGCGTCTGGATAACACGCGCGCGCTGCGTGCCGGTCCGGTGGTACATAATATGTAGTATCCCCTGATACTTAATATCTAATGCTCATTGTTTTGTTATTTAATACTCCTTGTGTTTATATGTAAGTTCTGTTTATAGAGCATCACCTCAGTTCTATTTTTAGATCATGACATCATTGGGAAAACCCCTGTTCTTTTGTTATTGCCTGCTCCTTTGTCTTTAGTTCTCGACAAGTACAGACGCGTCTATGCAGCACAATAGACTCCCCATAAACAAAGAGTGGTGAGTCACACTATTGTTAATTCCCCTGCTCCTTTGTCATCTCTCGACAAGTACAGACTTGTCATAGTGACGTCACATCCGGTCACTGCACAGCCCCTCATTTTGGACCGTCATTTTTTCTAATGAATTTGCCGTCTTCCTACTACTCGGGCCAAAGCAGAGATGGGACCGGTGGAACTAATCTGACCCTTGGACTTATAACTCTGGATATGAAATTCTTTGGACAACGGCAGCCTACTGTGCATCGGATCTCAGGATACTAACATATACATGCACTTATCAATGAACACAAGTCGCGAACAAACACATTGTTGTGATTTTCAATAGATATTTTGTTTATATAAAATCATACATCAAAAGTACATCAACAACGCATGCATCTTGTTTAATGATCAGGCAGCAAACACTATGACATTTCAATTATGAAATAATACTCTCTCGAATTGCAAATGATTGATGTGGCAATGCGTTAATGTTCCGGATGTTGGCCAAACCTTGGTTCAGGTCTGTTTGCCTTGGTCTAGGGGAGACTACTCTGCTGGAACGAAATTTGTATTTGCTCACAGCATTGGGGAAAACCCTGTTCTATTGTTAATACACCTGTCCCTTCGTCTTTAATTCTCGACAAGTACAGACGCGTCTATGCAGCACAATAGACTCCCCATAAACAAAGAGTGGTGAGTCACACTATTGTTAATTCCCCTGCTCCTTTGTCATCTCTCGACAAGTACAGACTTGTCATAGTGACGTCACATCCGGTCACTGCACAGCCCCTCATTTTGGACCGTCATTTTTTCTAATGAATTTGCCGTCTTCCTACTACTCGGGCCAAAGCAGAGATGGGACCGGTGGAACTAATCTGACCCTTGGACTTATAACTCTGGATATGAAATTCTTTGGACAACGGCAGCCTACTGTGCATCGGATCTCAGGATACTAACATATACATGCGCTTATCAATGAACACAAGTCGCGAACAAACACATTGTTGTGATTTTCAATAGATATTTTGTTTATATAAAATCATACATCAAAAGTACATCAACAACGCATGCATCTTGTTTAATGATCATGCAGCAAACACTATGACATTTTAATTATGAAATAATACTCTCTCGAATTGCAAATGATTGATGTGGCAATGCGTTAATGTTCCGGATGTTGGCCAAACCTTGGTTCAGGTCTGTTTGCCTTGGTCTAGGGGAGACTACTCTGCTGGAACGAAATTTGTATTTGCTCACAGCATTGGGGAAAACCCTGTTCTATTGTTAATACACCTGTCCCTTTGTCTTTAATTCTCGACAAGTACAGACGCGTCTATGCAAAGCAATAGACTCCATATAAATAAAGAGCGATGAGTCACGCTAGTCATTGCCATCATAGCTAAATTGGCGAAATTTATATTTGCTCACACACTGACAGTATTGGGAAAACCCCTATTCCATTACTATTTCTTGCTAATTCCCTGTTCCTTTGTCTTTAATTGTCGACAAGTACAGACGCGTCTATACAGAACAATAGACTCCCATAAACAAAGAGCCATGTGTCACATTCATTGTCATCACAGCTAAATGGGGGAAATTTATATACGTCAAAACCCCTTCACCAAGACTATCGGTACTCAGCACTGTATTGTGACTTAACCGTTGAACCGTACAGGCCATAGCCACAGGAGCTTGTTCGTATATTTCACCAATATGTGTTTAAAATATAATTTTGTGTACACTGTCCTTAATACATGTAAAGAGTAAATAAACTGAATTGATTTTCAAGCTCTACTACATGTACAAATCTCTGTTTTGCTTCTTCCCCAAAGAGGTAATTAAATACAAGCGTTCCTTTCATATACTCACGGTCGAGCGCGCAGCCCGTGCCATTATCAATTAACTATAAGGGACAATAATAGGAGAAACATCCCCTTTTGTAGACGCTTTGGCTCTGCTCGCTTTCCCCGCCAGCTAGATTTTTGTTCCGTTTTCATCTTTTCTAAAGGATAGTAACCGAGTATAAATGCTAACTGACGTTATTCAAATGTAACATTCCCGGTTATTTGTGAGGTCTTTGCGATTAATAGCATTCTTCAGTGCAAATATAGTCTTCTTGGCCGTACAGGCCAGGTTAACAGGGCACCAAGGTATTCATAACTCTTCACACACTCAATTGGACTTTGGTTATCATACAGATATTGATACTAAATTTCAACAAAACGCTATTTTTACATATGAAAATCAATATCATCATTTGAGGGAAATATTGTGATTGTTAGACTTTACCTTTTAACGAAATTCTGACAATTAAACGGTGATATTATTATTTTACGGGTGAATGATTGTGTAAGTGTTTGTGGTAAACTTTTTTTTGTGATTTTGCGATTGCATCAATCATTTTGTGAATGAATCCCTCATTATGCGGTGGTCAAACCTTGGTTCAAGTCTTGACTCAATATAATGACACCAATATCTGACAGATATTTATGACATAGAATTCTTAAATTACATATAAAATATTATAACACTTAGGAGAGTATGTGTAATTGATAATACATGTTTTTAAGCGGGGCTTTTACCGTTCCGATTATGCTTCTTAGACATTATATTTTTACGAATTACTAATAGTTTATCAATCTTATTATAATTTCACTTATACTGAAATAAAATTCATTGTTCAAGCTTTGGAAATATATGAAATATGCCAGTATTTCAAAACGTTTTAAAGGTAAATTTTTACTTAAATTTATTATTTTTGACACATTTAATACATTAATACGTTTGAAACAAACACAAATGGGTAATATATACGGAGAAAACATAGTGTGTTACAGCTGCTAATTCTCACGAGCGCGCGCGCGCCACATGACACGTGCCATTATCAATTAACTCTAAGGGGTAATAACATGCACGCCCTTTTGTGACCTCAAGCCGATGGACCAAAGCTTTTGTCCGGTCAGTGGGCCTAGGCGAGTCAGGCTGTTTTCATTGATATTATCGCACTAGAGATCATAGTTGACGTTATTCAAATGTGTTTTGCCATTTCATATGAAAAATCAATCTTAACATTTTGGAGGGAGAAATGTGCTTGTTTAATCTATGTTTTCTACAAATTACTGATAATTGAGTAGTGATATTATTATTTTTAATATATGTTAATAAAATACGTGTTTCAAGCTATAGAAATATATGAAATATACTAGTACTTCTAAAGGTTTTGATGGCAGAAAAATACGTTTAGACTCAAAATTTGATATTTTTAACACATTTAATACTTGTATACGTTTGGAAACTTAACACATCTTAAAACCGCTGTTCATTCTTTCTAACACATGCTTTCTACCAAATCCGCGCGCATTCCATAAATATAGTAGACATTTTCCACATCTCCACACTTCCATTTCACGATGGCAGACAGAGGAGCAAGACGACTCAGAAGATTAAGAATGGCCAAAATCTTCATCCATTTAAGGCGCATCAGTCGAAGTGAACGACCTGTCGCAGAGGAAGACAACAGAGAAGGATGGGGAGTTTGCGTCATCTGTTTGCATCGACGTGTAAAAATACTGTTCTCCCCGTGCTGCCACAACTGCACCTGTGCGAGGTGTTTCCTAACGATGCTTAACAACGTCAGATGCCCCGATTGTAGATGCATCCACACGCCAGTGCCCTGCCCAATTTGCCGGCAACATATTCATGGGTAACTGTGAGTATATATTGAGTAACTGAGTAAATGTGAATGCATATTGAGTAACTCAGTATATACTGAGTAAAACTGAGTAACTGAGTATACAGTGGGTAACTGTATACTGAGTAACTGAGTATACAGTGGGTAACTGTATACTGAGTAACTGAGTATACAGTGGATAACTGTGAGTATATATTGAGTAACTGAATAATTACTGAGTAAATGTGAATGCATATTGAGTAACTGAGTATATACTGAGTAACTGAGTATACAGTGGGTAACTGTGAGTATATATTGAGTGAGTATATACTGAGTATACAGTGGGTAACTGAGTATATATTGAGTGAGTAAATGTGAGTATATATTGAGTAACTGTATACTGAGTAACTGAGTATACAGTGGATAACTGTGAGTATATATTGAGTAACTGAATAATTACTGAGTAAATGTGAATGCATATTGAGTAACTGAGTAATTACTGAGTAATCTGTATATACTGAGTAACTCTGTGTAAATTGAGTTACTGTGAGTATACAGTGAGTAAGTGTATATAGACTAATTAACTTTCAATCAATCATTGATTACATTCAGTGATTGATTGAATCATTAATTAACTGGGTCCTCGAGTAATTGAGACAGTGATTGTTGAAAACATAGATTGAATCAATGTGTGTGTGTGTGTGAATGAATAGCCACCAATCAGAGGATAGCTCTTCTATTGTCTAAAAATATCCACCAACCAGTGCACGGCTCTTGTATTAAATAAAAATATCCACCAATCAGAGGATAGCTCTTCTATTGTCTAAAAATACCCACCAACCAGTGCGCGGCTCTTCTATTGTCTAAAAATATCCACCATTCAGAGCACGGCTCTTGTATTATCTAGAAATATCCACCAACCAGTGCACGGCTCTTGTATTGTCTAGAAATATCCACCAATCAGAGCGCAGCTCTTCTATTGTCTAAAAATAGTCACCAATCAGAGGATAACTCTTCTATTGTCTAAAGATATCCACCAACCAGTGCGCGGCTCTTCTATTGTCTAAAAATATCCTCCATTCAGAGCACGGCTCTTGTATTATCTAGAAATATCCACCAACCAGTGCACGGCTCTTGTATTGTCTAAAAATAGCCACCAATCAGAGCGCAGCTCTTCTATTGTCTAAAAATAGTCACCAATCAACGATCAGCTTATTTTTAGCCATCCACCACCGTATGCTATAAAAGCGATCACCCATCATATTTTTTCTTCATTCAACATGGATTACTCTAAAATCGACTCCTTCACGGACGTAAATGCCTTAAATGCTTGGGCGACAGAGCGGGGCGCCTATAACGACGTTGCTGTCAACTTACGCCGAATACAACTACTCGCCGATACTATCAGTCGCTCCGTGCCTACGATATCTCATATTCAATGCGATCTTTGCTCTCAAACGTTCACGAATCGAAGAAATATGCTTCGCCATCGACGCAGTCACACCAGTCAACCCATCACATGTTCCACATGTCGAAAATCCTTCACCCGCATGGATGAACTTTTAACTCATCAGCGTACCCATACGAGGAAACGGCTTGTTTATGGCGCACATCATAGCAGAGTCAAGCGGATGAGAACAGACCTAGCAGCACATCAGACTAAATGTAACTTTTGCGGCATCATCAAACCACTTCTCACCGGAAAACCATTCTGCCACGAATGTTCGACTCAAGGGAGAGAATGCACTGCCTGTCATCGACCACTACCCGAGAAATATTTCAACTCTCATTCACAGCACTGTGACAGTTGTCATAGGAAACAAGTAGGTGGAGCCAGGCCAGACACATCAGCACTGGACGGTACTGTACACACGCATTCCATTCCTCCTTCATCCGATGATAATGTGGATGTGTTACTGTTTTTTAAGAACACAGAACCAAAGCTTCGTAAGCTCATCACCGTAGACATTGCTAAACACAGAGGCATCAAATGGTACCTTTCTTTACAAATCCGTATGGTACGACCGAACAGCGACGGGGATCCTATCTACTCCGAGCCCATCTTCTGTTGTCCCAATGCTATCATTACTAACCTATCCCAACTAGAATCTCAACTAGCTGAAGCCCTACAGAAAATTCACCATAGTTTCCGGGATTATCAAAATGAGGGCATCTCGTGGCTCATAGATGAAATACTACATCTCGACATCCATCTGGCTCAGTACGTACCTTTTGATGGAAGCAGCTATATCCCCACGCCTAAACCTCTAGTTGACAAGAAAGCTCTTGTCAACGTGGAGAGTACAGATTCTCTCTGTTTTTTTTATGGTGTATTTTGGCAGCCCTCCATCCAGCAGAAGTGCACCCCAATCGCCCTGAGCATTATACAGCTTACATGGATGAGCTGAATGTTCATGGCCTTACTTTTCCCATGTCACTATCCCTGGTCGCCAAGTTCGAATATCTCAACACCATTTCCATCAATGTTTTCGGCTTTGACAGAAAAGTTTTCCCCCTGCATATCACGCAGCATCGGTTTGACACCCATGTGAATCTGCTTCTCATCATCAAGGAAGATAAAAGTCACTTTTGGCTGATCAAGAACATGAGTCGTCTGTTGGGCAATCGTACAAAACACAACGGTAAACAATTCTATTGCAACTATTGCCTGCACGGATTTTCTTCCCAACGTGTGCTGGATGACCATCTCCCTTACTGCTCTCCTCATGGACCCCAACGGATCAAACTCCCAGAAACAATGGAAGAACAATGGTTATCATTCAAAAATATTAAGAAGCAACTCCGCGTACCCTTTGTCATCTTTGCTGATTTCGAGTGTTTCACGCGCAAAATACATTCTCAGTCCGGGTTCACCACGATGTACGAACAACACGAACCGTCGGGATTTTGTTATACAGTGGTTAGCAGCTTACCGGCATACAGTACTCCTGCAGTTGTCTACCGTGGTCCCAATGTGGTGGAAACATTTTTGGATCGTCTCATAGAAGAAGATGATCGCATATGCAACATCTTGGAATCCGTCATCCCCATGGAGCTCACTCGAGAGGAACAACATTCCTTCACACAAGCTACGCATTGTCATATTTGCGAGAAAGAACTTCACACCGATCGAGTGCGCGATCATTGCCACTTGTCTGGGAGATATCGAGGGCCTGCTCACAATCAGTGTAATTTACAGTACCGCTTCAGAAGATCTACCCGACAAGAGAAGCGCCAGTTTTTCATTCCCGTTATTTTACACAACACACGAGGCTACGATGGTCATCTTAGTTGTAGCATCCTGGGGAAATACAAGACCCGAAAAATCTCCTGTATTCCGAACAATTTTCAGAAGTATATTTCTTTCTCTCTAGGCAATTTGAGATTTCTGGATTCTCTACAATTTCTCCTCCCTCGAAACATTAGTTGAAAATCTATCCAAGGATGGTGAAGACCAGTTCATCCACCTGCTAAGACATTTTTCCCATCCCAAACAGAGGCAGTTATTACTGAGAAAAGGGGTTTTCCCATATGGGTATTTGACAGATGATAGCAAGTTTTCAGACACTCAACTCCCCACCCAAGACGCCTTCTACAACGATCTTAAAGAAGAGCCTATTTCTGACAGTGATTATGCACATGCACGCACGGTATGGTCCCAGTTTAATATTCAAACACTAGGTGACTACCATGACCTGTATTTGAAATCGGACGTCCTGTTGCTGGCCGATGTCTTCGAAAACTTTAGGGACATGTGCATGAACTATTATCATCTGGATCCTGTCCATTACTACACCTCTCCAGGACTCTCTTGGGACGCCATGTTGAAAATGACCGGCGTTCGTCTACAGCTCCTGGATGACATCGACATGTACGTCATGATAGAAAAGGGTATTCGAGGAGGGATGTCCATGATCTCCAACAGGTATAGCAAAGCGAACAACCCATACCTCGCCGACTGCAACCCTGTCCTACCCAACAATTACATCCTCTACCTCGACACTAACAATCTTTATGGATGGGCCATGTCGTAGTCCTTACCCCCTGCGTGACTTTAGATGGTTGAATGAACAAGAAAAGAAGTCTTTCAACGTTCAAACTATCGCTGATGATGCGGAAAAGGGGTACATTTTGGAGGTGGACCTGATATATCCAGCAGCCCTACACGAGACACATAGCGATTATCCGCTTTGTCCAGAACGCATGTCAGTGACGGATGAGATGCTCTCGCCATATTCTCTTAAGCTGAAGGAGGAGTTACAGCTGAAAGGTCGACCTATTGAGAAACTCATCTCAAACCTTCACGACAAATTCAATACACCATCCACTACCGAGATTTGAAATTTTGTCTGTCAAGGTATGCAGCTGACAAAGATACATCGCGTCGTGGAATTCACACAAGCCGCCTGGTTACAACCCTACATTCAGTTCAATACTGAAAGACGTAAAGAGGCAAGAAACCAGTTCGAAACCGAGTTATTCAAGCTGATGAACAACAGGTAAGCTTTTTTTTCCAATCACTAAGCAGGTACATTACTATTTTATATAAATTTAAAACGCTAATTGTGTTGACCCTGAATAACTGATGGATCTTTCAATCTTCAGTGTGTTTGGAAAGACGTTGGAGAATGTTCGAAAAAAGGATCAACACTGAACTGGTACATTCCAAGCAGAGACTGAAGAGAATGATCGCTAAGCCCACCTTTCACAGTTTCAAGATTTTCAACGAAGATTTGGTAGCCGTTCATTTGAAGACCATCAAACTAAAATTGAACAGACCCATATATGTCGGTTTTGCTATTCTAGATCTATCAAAACTGCTCATGTTTGATTTTCACTACAATCACATCAAGCCAGAATATGGTTCTAAAGCTAAGCTCCTCTTTTCCGACACGGATAGTTTCTGCTATGACATTCAAACCCAAAATATTTACAACGACATGGCACAACGCATGTCCATGTTCGATACCAGCAACTACCAGCGAGATCACCCCCTTTACACGGCAGCCAATGCCAAAGTCTTGGGGAAGATGAAAGATGAATGTGTAGGTCTACCCATCGAGGAGTTTGTCGGGCTTCGACCGAAAATGTATAGTTTACTTTACAACGGGGAAGAGAAGAAAACGGCGAAAAGCAATACCAAGTATGCCATCAAGAAAAAATTAAGACATGCTATGTATAAAGAATGTTTATTCAATCAAAAAAGTGTTCGTACAACCATGAATCAAATTAGAAGCATAGATCATCATCTCTACAGTCTGACTGTTAACAAACAAAGCCTCTGTCCCTTTGATGACAACCGCTATATTTTGAACGATGGTGTACATACCGTAGCTTTTGTATCGATATGGGTACACTCACAAATAATATTTATTTACATGTTACGTATTAGAATAAAAGACATTAAGCATCCTCTCGTGCCATCTCAGTTTGATGCTCTGCGTCATCGCCTCAGCAAAGTCCATATTATGTAATTTCTGCAGTTCAAGGCAAGTCTTCATTAACTCCGTATGAATACTATCGGATTTCAAAGTTTTCATACCCGTCACCGTGTCAACATAAGTCTGACACATTTTTCTAGTCATCTGAGGTGTATATGCCTCCACTGCTAAGTCTATGGCCTCGTCTGCTGTAAACCCCTTCTTCCTATATTGTGCGACCTTTTCAATAATTTTTCCATTGAACATCACTCGTGAAGGAACACCGAACAGCCTTTTCCATGTTTCTCGTTTCACACTACCGGTGGGCTCTTCACAATCTTTACGCTTCAGATGCTTACTTCCTTTACCTTTTTGCCTAGTGTACCACGGAGGTCTTTGTCTGGTGAAAAGTCCCATTCCATCCTGTGATGTAACAACCTTCCTCAGTCGTTGATTTTCGGGCGTAGTTGGCTTTAGGTCTATCAAGAGGTAACCGTAAGGGGTGGATATGGCATCTTCATATTTCTCCATGAAATACTCTGCGTGTTTGGGATAGATACGTCGTCCAAAGAGCTGTATTTGTTGTCTGTCAATAGGGTTGTTAAAGAGTACGAAGTATTGACAGTTTAAAGTAATGTCGCGAGAGGCTTTCCCGTGTGGAAACAAATTTTGGGTTAAATAGATGACGGACAGATTGCGATGATGGGATCCTTTCGTGAAGAGATCGGAGATGCGTGAGTCTCCCTTAGCCACACCCATCAGGTCATCGAGCACTACCACGTTGATCTCATCAGGGTCGAAGTAATAAGCCTCTCCAATGTCTTGGGGGATACCAGGCACGAATGTTACATTCTTCAGAGAGGTGTTTTCGTAGGCGGACTGCCACTGGCTGTAGCACCAAACTATACGGGTATAGCTGATTGGTCCTTCTTCTAAGAACTTCATCACCCATGATGTCTTGCCACAACCCGTAGGGCCGCTGACCATCATGGTATAGGGATGCTCTACTCCACTTGGTGGACCTCTAGTGGGATTCTGCGATATCTCCTGACTATGCCTTAGACACATAGGTCTGAGCATATTGTGATGACGGGAGAAGGTTCTCTGACAGAACGTACACGTACTCGACATGATATACGAACTAATGGTTCACAAACGACCTTATATATGTATACAGTCGTGTACATAGCGCCACACTTCTACACACTTGCTGACACCCCTTAGAGCTTTATGATTAGATTGCTTCAATATCTTCTTGAGCCACCCAGCTAGCGAATTTGATTGGCCACCCGACATATTTCACCAGTTTTTCCACCCTGCCTCGACGACGTCGTGTTTTGAGTACTTTTTCAATCCTACATAATGCATCAACATCTTTATTGACCAACTGAAGCTCTTGTTGATAAAATGTCCCCTGTATTTCATCGTCCATGAAATCTATGAGTTTGTATATGGGTAGCCCTTGGCGACGAAACCTTTTTGAAATTTTGAAGAGTTCCTCTGTCCACTTGGCTTGATAATCCCGTTGGAATACATATCTCACGTGTGAAATACGAACAGAATCACCAACCTTCAATTTAAAGGGCTGTTTCCGTGTAGGTTGTGTAGTGTCCACATACATTTCTTTCCAGAGTATGGCTTCATTATGCTCGTTTACGTCAGCTGGAGCTCTCTCGTTTAGTGATCGGTGCTGCCGACGGTTGTAAGCCCCCACTACGTCTGCAAGAACATCCAGGTAGCGGTAGGTTTGCTTATGCGTGTAATATTTATATAATACGTTCTTAACCGTCCTGATGACTCTCTCCACATAATTGGCCTTCTTCTCATTATGTGTGACGTAAAGGTTTAATTCCCTTCTTCGTCAAGTAGGCCTTCACCCATCGGTTATTGAATTCACTACCTTTGTCGACTCTAAGATATTTTGGGGATCTACCTTGCTTTAAAATGGATTCCAACCCTGCAACAATTGAATGATGTTGTTTGTTGGGGAGAGGAACGACCCATAAATAACGCGAGAAGACGTCTATAGCGACCAGTAGGAACTTCATGTTGTCATTGTGTTTCGATACATTGGTAACATCAGCCAGGTCGGCGTCCCACAAATTGTCAATTCCAGCTGATATCACTCTATTTCTCTTACATCAATATCGAATAGGTCTCTGTAAACTGTAAGGATCTTGATCGCTCAACCATTGGTTTACATCGGTTAGGGGAACGTTATACCCTCGTTTACGCAAAATATTGTGTAGCTTGACAGGGCCTGTAAACGAAGCAACATCGGATGTGTCAAAGTAGACACGGGACAAATAGGTTTTCCATGTTTTCCATTGTTTTTGAGAAATGAAGCGAAACGATGGCCGTAATGCTGTGGTAATTGTCCCAAGGAATCAAAAAATGTGCCTCTGTCTCCGGAAAAGTAGAATACTACCCAATGCTTACCGGGAAGAGTAGACGGGTCTGTGTTTACTATATATGCAGCCGGTGTCAGAGACACATGGCTTGGAATCTTATCTACCGGGTACACCCCGTAGACGATTGCGTTTAGCGTGTGATCGGAGCGAATAATGCAGCGTAGCTCGTTGGTATTCATGGTGCGTTGACTATGACGTTCCTCGACTTATCAACCTCTATTAGGGCTGGGAACTCCGCGTAGGTGATACAGCTCACGGTTTCTGGAAGTGGTTCTCCGAAGACCGCTTCCAGTCTAAGGTTACCTTGTTTCAACAGCTGCAGGTGATCTTTCGCGGCTAAGGTAGGGTCCAAGTTGAAGGTGTATAGCGTGTAGCCTCTCGTGTAAGACCATATGTCGATGTTATTTCCAAAGTTTTCTCCGTATTGACCTATAGCGTCGAATAAGGTGAGGTAGGCCGATGTGAACTGCGAGGTGTAAGGAAGGATATCATACCAAGTGACACCGTCTATGTTTACCGCCAGATTTGTCAGCTTAAAGTGATGAAAGTTCAGAGGATTCTTTTTATAGTCCCCTCCCACGGCCTTGGAAGATACGAAACCAACGATCAGTTTGCTGGGGTAAACGGACTGGAACATGTTGTCCCAGCGGAAGAGGGTCTGTCCAGCGGCTATGGACATCATCTTAACCTGCGTGCTCTGGTAGGGATAAAACGCGGAACTGTCTTCGAGAGCTTTGGCGTGTCCGAGTATGACGCCAGGGTTGACGCGTATTTTGTAATCTTTCAGGCTGATGTCCTCAATAACGAGTTTGTAGGCTGGAGTCTCGGCTTCTGCCATGAAGATGAACTGGGGCGACGACCGGTACAACTTCACGTATCAACGTTGTTTAGCAGGTAGTGGTGTTGTTTAAACACGTCCTGCATGAGGTTTCCTTCCATCTCGAAAACATTACTCTCGGTGATGAATTTCTGTCTCTCTGTAAGTCCGGCATTTGCACCTATTGCAGGATTTGTGGTATCTATATTATCACCTTTGTCAGCTACAAACAGTTGAAGCTGTAGTTGCGTTTCTTTAGCGTCTTCACCAAAATTCAGAATGGGCTGAAGGTAGGCTTTGTATGGATAACCATTGTCCATGGTCGTCACCAGTTTACCATGCATACATACATCAATTTGTGACAACATGGTCTGTAGCAGTTGATTGATAGGGCCGCATTTTTCATCCTTGATCAACGGGGTATCATTGCTGTGCACGACCTTAGCTTTCACGTAGAGTCGACAGGATTTCAGGTCGAGATAATCTAACCCCTGGCCTGATATCTTAAATTCAACGGGAGCACCATCGTTGAATTGGGATGTTGGCCTCACGTCAATGATGTAACGATTTTACGAGGCGGTAATTGAAAAAGAGATAACGTCTCGGGTTGACCTTCGTGGACGCCTTTGTCAGTAAGGAGCGCCATGGTGTAGCTAGAAAAATTGAATCTTCCGCTTCTTTGGAGGTGATGTTCTTTTTATACGTTTGGACTGTCCTTGGGAGATAATGGGTGGAGATGAGGTGCGCTTCTTATTTATACGGATTTCAGACTTGGCTTGATCAACAGCTTGTTGTGACGGGGTTGTTAGCGTAATAGGTGGTACATTTATACGTTCTGTGGCACTTGAGTTTCAATAGGAATGATGCTAAGACCTCTTCCGCTTTGTGATGTGGGGTACGACAAGGAGTTAACTTGTTCCTGATAGAAACGAATCCATTTTTTAACGTCGGGAACATACAAATGACGATTCGTCATAGTTTTTTCAAGTGGAGGGTGATCGTAATTGTACCACTCAGAAGGGTTGCTGGTAGATTATCTTCGATCTTTATATAGATGTCGAGAACGTCGACACTATTTTGAACTATGGGGAGATAATGTGGCGTAGAATATACCCTAGTAATGGCTTTCTTGGAAACACTCGTCACATCTACAGTCCGTAGGAGAGGTAGTTTAGTCTCGCCCTACAAAGGATTCACCGCAAATATTACAAGTCACGAGTAACAACGACTTGGATTTGAATTGAGGTTGCTTGTTGATAAATAATTCCGCTAAACCAACCACCCAGGAATCACTTAAACAGAGACGCGTGTTCAAGGCAACGCGAAATTTATAGGGTGTATTGTCTGGGAAGTATGACAACGAATCTTTGCTACTAACAATAATGTAGTGATCCATTTGGACGACTGGGGCTAATAGATGAATGATGTGCTTTTGTAGGGTTCAAGGACCAAGCGATGTAAGATTATGCTGGCTTTCTAGAACATTCTGTATGGCGATGTCGATTTTAGGGGTACTGTCCTTGACGAGGGTCCACTGAGTATGTGTTAGGACGAGTCCTTTAATGGAAGCTTCACCGTTGAGGAAATAGCGTAGATCCACCCTCAGCGTCTTGGCATATAAGCAAACAGTAGCTCGAATATGATTATCAATGGCTACTTGCTGCATAGATGTGCATAGGGTTCTGTTCGAAATGGTGGTTATTACGCGGGTATCGGGATAGGAGCAGGGCGGAGACACTGTGGTTTCTGGGGGGCCATTACACGGTAATACAGGGTGTGCACTTTACACAGGACGTACGAAAGGCAGACAGCACGATGAGAGGTATAAGGAGTAATAATATCGCCGCGATAGATGCCGCTTTCAGCTTGATAAGGGTTCTCTCGTATTGGTCCATGGTGAATGAACAGGGATGTACACGTGGACCTTTATATAGGTGTGGACAAGTGTGAACTTCTTTATTAACTCTCATTTGACTCATTGATTATTGTTTATTGTTCAACATAGACGCGTCTGTACTTGTCGAGAACTAACAAAGGAGCAGGCAATAACAATAGAACAGGGGTTTTCCCAATGATGTCATGATCTAAAAATAGAACTGAGGTGATGCTCTATAAACAGAACTTACATATGAACACAAGGAGTATTAAATAACAAAACAATGAGCATTAGATATTAAGTAGCAGGGGATACTACATATTATGTACCACCGGACCGGCACGCAGCGCGCGCGTGTTATTCGGACGCGCGCGCGGTTTATCCGGGATTGTGCGCGCGCGCGCGGGTTAAAGGTCACATCCAGGTCAAAAGGTCACCCTTCCGACCCTAAGGGTTTTCCCAATGATGTCATGATCTAAAAATAGAACTGAGGTGATGCTCTATAAATAGAACTTACATATGAACACAAGGAGTATTAAATAACAAAACAATGAACATTAGATATTAAGTAACAGGGAATACCACCTATTAAGTACCAAAATGGGGTTTATTACTTGTAAGTAACAAAAACATATTATGTAAAAAACTACGGAGCAATACTTATTAAGTAACAAAAAAGCACGGAGCGGGATTATTACATATAACGTTGTCTTTGAAGTCTCTAATCATCTACTACTCGGGTGGTATCTCACCCCAATCTCACGTTCGGCTATTTCCGTATTGGCGGAACTTAGCCTCTCGCAAAGAACGTACAAAAAGCCACACGTGGGGAGCGTATGTCGACCACGTATTGAGAAGGCTACAAAATTGTGCATTTTGAGCGACTCGGTCGATATTATTGTGAAATGAAGTTAATTTAATCAGAAGAACATAATAAATTCAAATTATACGATGGTATATCTGTGTTTAGCTGAATAATAGTAGTTGGTGCCGTGGGGCGGCATGGTCAACGCCACTGGGTGAAAGCATGTTGGAGAGAAGTTCCGCCGAAAATTAATTGTGCGAATGTGCGAACGTGATTCCGTTTCCGTTCCTAGAAATCCACTTCAATCCAATTCGCAGCTAGTGAGTTCTGGGGCCAGATTGATCTCTCCCATCTTGAACCCTACCACACAAAGAACCAATTTAGCATGAGTACCGTACCTATATATAACAAGCAGTGCCATCAAAAGTTAATTTGGTCGGTCATCTGTAACCCGACTTTTGTTTTCAAAGCAAGGCGCGAAGAACGTCTCTGAGCCATGGTTAAAAATAACACCTCGCACGCGCCTAATACATTTCGTATTGAACTCTCCATCGCGACTTTCGAGTAATCACGTGATGTTAATTGTAGCGCGGTTGCTAGGTCTGATCACCTTTTTCTGGATTTCGGCTTTTGCACCATAGCTAATTCCGGCTTCGGCCGCAAGGTGGCGCTGGCGCCCACTCAATCCGGTCTGTTCCGGTTAGGCTGTCTGCTAAACTGAACATGTGCCGGAGAGAAGGCGGGTATTGTATTTCGCCTCGTTTTGTCAGATTTTCTCACTGATGGAGACATCTTTGATAGTTTAGGTAAGAATAGTCATCAAGTCTTATTTTTACTCGTTTGTACAAGCACAATACGAGCCGCTTTGTCGACAAATTGGGCAATCTCAGGCCGTTCAGCCTGATTAAACCACACTCCACTAAAAACAAGTATTGTGAGAAATAATCGGATTATTAGTTAACCCGACTCACATGTACATGTAGCTGTTAATGTAGCTGTATGATTATAATGTGATGAACAAGCATCCAAGCCGCCTCAGTTGGAACTGCTGGTAGTGTTTCATAATTTTATTGTGAAAAGGTACACTGAACAGGAAATTAATGTGCCATATGGGTGCTAACTTCTCTTAAATACTGAGGAAGTAGTTTTTGCACTAATAGCTACTTATCTTTTTATGTAATCTATGGTAATAGATTTATTATGTAATCTATGGTAATAGATTTACATTATAGGGGCATGAATTAAGTTTGAAGATATCCTTCCGCCGTCCGACCAATGTACACATCCTAAAGAAAGAGCTCTTGAGCTCATCCTTGATATTGTCTGTATTTTCTGTTTATCGTGATATTGTTTTCTTTCTTGAGTCTATTACTTCAACAATAGATATGTTACAATACTCTTTTGTATCTGAAAGTGTTATCTTACAGCGTTTTGCTTGTCCCAGTGTCTCAGTTCGCGAGTAAATAGGCAGGAGGTTGTCGGGGTTGTCCTCGAGTGATTTGACTTGATCACTGTTGCGAACCTATTCTTCTTCTAGGAGACGTCTTAGTTCGATAGAGGCGCTATAATACATTCTTTTAATCACTCTATTGTTCGTAATGTTTCCGTAAAATATTCTTGACAACCCCTGTTGCAAGGCATGTTAATTTTGTGCCGAGTTCGAGCGCACCATTTCCCGTTAATTTACGGTACGGTACATGTCGAGTTGACAAGAATCGGGTCAGTCTGAAATGGTGAAATCAGCATGAAGACTGGGGTCGGTAAGGAGTGGAAAAATTCTAAAACTGGTGTCTCACTGTTCAATCAAATAGATGTTTATTCCGCTGAAAGCGTAATAATGTTTCATTAATGTAAGAAGAATAAAGAGTGTTGTTTATTCGAGCAAAAATCTCAAGACAAGCATTGTCTGGTAAACAAAGATGCGTCTTTCACAACCTGTGCCCCCCACAAACTATTTGGATCATATCATATTGGTAGGTCCTTCGTCATCTACACCAAGAAAATGCTTTGCCATAATCATTGATAATAAAGATACTTGAATCCTGACCCTGTCGAACGGATGACTTTTGGGTGTCAAACATTGGTATCTGGACTAGTACACAGCCACTGCGCATGACCCGCTATCGCTAAGCCCATTCTGATTTTGACTCCAGGGATGAAAGAGCACGCATACCCAATTAACTGTTTCCCCATTGTTTCAGCAAAAAGATATTTATTATCCCGAAACCATGAGAATATTACATTAGTGTGAAAAGAATAAAGATTATCTTACTCTTAACAAGAGAACAAATACCCCAACGAGATGCTATTTGATTTACGGAGAAACTTCACTACAACCCATCTCCCCCACGGTTTTCATTGTTTTTGGACACAACCACACTGCCCGGGATAACCTCACTTGAGTCACTTGGCAAAATCAGCAGAGGTGAAAGTTGTAACAAAGCTGAACACGAGTTCATATTATTTGATCATATGAATATTTTATACCCGTGAAAACGGTGGCAATATTTCAATGACATAAAAATAAGGTAACGGTTCATTCGAATACAAAACCCGAGAAAGAATGATGATGTAATTTGCATGCGACTGGTCTTTCCACCCCCCGTGATCACCAGACTTCATGATTGAATTGTTCGAAGCGCGTGTTGAGGTCAACATGCTGTAACAATTATAATGTGAAAGAAATACGTTCCAGACGTCATCTAATTATGGGGTTGCTTCCTAGAGGGGGTCCACTAATTGGTCATTCACTTTCGGACAGACCTCTTCACTTTCTATTTCATGCAACTTCTGACATTACTGAACCTGTTGACCTATTTCCATCTGGGCATGCGTAATTGTGTGACCAGTGAAAACGAAACCACTCCGACCCAAACAATTAACTAGGCCATAAGGAATTTATGATTTATCAAACAACCACGGCCGTGTAATTTAGCCTGCCAGTCGACAAAAGGAGAAAGAGAAAGCGGACGGTATACGCGGAAATATCGCTGTCGCCACTTTTATTTTATTTTCACTTTGTCATGTTTGTGCAGACAGACACTGCCGACTTGTGAAAGTAAGCTAGCAGATAAAATTCGCCCCACGTGAACGGTGACCGTTCGCGTAAAATATGGTTTGCGCAACCTTCACGTAACCTGAACGAGCGTTCGCGTCAAAAAATAAGGCCTGGTTTGATACCCATCTGATAAAAACATAGGCCCCACGATAATTTTTCAGATCGGAAAATCAGACGTCTGCGGCATTTTTTTTTTGCCGTGGATGGACGGTTTTACTACGGCAAACTCTGCGGCAATTGCGAGGGCTGCAATTGATACGACATTTAATCACCAGAATATAAATATATTTAAAATGAAAATATTTATACATTTTTTTCACTCAAATATATACCGGTACTAAACAAGACAGTGTTAGTGATTGTGTGGCTATGTACAGTACACTGCAATATTAGTGAAAGCATTATATAGCTAGGCTACTACCCTTTACCACACCATGAAGCAACAACAATAATCTACCAGTATAACCATGAGAATACCTAATGTAAAACTGGAAACCTAAAATAACAATACAAAAAATTAAATATTTAACAAAAAATTATATTCCCATAAGGTTGAGAGAAATGAAACAGAAATTCAACCGAATATGCCATTACCAGTACTAAAGTTTAGTGGGCCTAGAGAATTCATTTTACACAGTAAGAAGTAGTCATCAGTCTATATAATGTGATAGCATAGTATTTATTATATCCCCCGCAACGAAGTTAGGGAGGGGGGGGGTATACTGGAATCGGCTTGTTCGTCTGTCTGTCCGTCCGTCCGACCGTCTGTCTGTAGACACAATTTTTTCCCGACTACTAAGATTTGGCTTCTATTTTAATGAAACTTTACATATGTGTTACCTATGGTTTGAAGTTGTGCATGTCCTATTTACAAGGCGAAATTATAATTCTTGACATATTTATGACGTTTTGAACTTTATAGGACTTTGCCATTTTCAGGATCTATTCCCATGTAGAGACAAGTTTCTAGTGTTATCAAGATGTGCATCTCTAATTTATGGCCTGAAATATTTGGTCAAAATTACCAGGCCTTCTTTATCCAGACTTTGTCGATTTTCTGCACATATTCCATACATTCCTTGAAAAGAACATTACGTTCGAACCTGCAGTCGGAATATAATGATGTAGAAAGTTGAGAAGGTTTTTTCGTTATTTTTCTTATTCCAATATATATAGAGCATGTTCTTGTGTAATTAACTAGTCACTCAGTTATTACTGGATGTTTCTGAAACTTTATACACATGTTTAATATGGTTTGAAGATGTGCATCTCTTTATTTATGACCTGAAATATTTGGTCAAAATTACCAAATTTCTTCAAATATTCATGTAATGAGTGCACTGATAACCTGATCAGCAAGCAGTATTTTACATTATAATATTCCATCATTATACCCTCTCTCCGCCCCCCCCCCCCGCCCTGCAATAAAGCTGGGGGAGGGGTACAGGATCGGCTTGTCCATCCTGTAGATACAATTTTGTCCGGACTAATACTTCTAAAATTTTGCTTCTATTTTAATACATTTACCGTGCGATTCACACATTTGTTACAGAGTTATGACCCTTCCTATCCTTGGGTTTTATTTATACTGTATTGAAATATTACTCGGAACGGGAGACTTGTGTCTTGCAGGGCGGGGGGTATCTCAGTTATCCCTTAGGATAACAGTTACATCTAGTTATATTTATACTTGCCTTGCCACCAACTCCTCAAACGAGCCGTCTGCAGACTTCCCTCGAATTTCGAGGTAATTTTTGAGTGCCAGCGGCGACCATAAAGTAAATTTTTCATGGGACATGTCATCCAGGTTATGACCGTGTTCGGGGTCCTCGAGAAGTTTGCGTTTACCCTTGCCTTTTCCTTTACTTGAGCCATTATTTGCACCTTTCGGCATGTTTGATTAGCCTGGGCCACGTGCTTTCTCGCCAGTGTTTACGTTCCACTGACCCAGAGCCGCGCTCTGGATATGACCCAGTTTACCTAATATGGCGAGACTGTGGAGTCGTGTATTTATGCCTATTAGCCTGGGCCACGCGCTTTCTCGCCAGTGTTTACGTTCCACTGACCCAGAGCCTCGCTCTGGATACGACCCAGTTTACCTAATATGGCGAGACTGTGGAGTCGTGTATTAAATTTCATTAGCCTTAAAACTTATGGCTGTTATGTCTGTATATTGGACCCCTGCTGACATAACAGGGGTAGTTTAGAAATTAGCTATGCCATACGAAAAATTTCAGTTCGGATCAATCAGTGGCGACAAAAATGCCTTTTGTCACAAAATCTTCACTGACCATCCTTCATTGATACACAGCTCCACGATCCCGTGACTGAGTGACATACTTTCGAGTGGAATGTAAACAAAGCCCCATGACGCGCTCACTGGCTCAGGTTGAAGAACCAAGGACTAACATGCTGCTGTTCTAACCCATGGGAAAAGATTGAAAATCTTGATATAAGTAAATTCTAATGGGGCCCCGAGACTAAATACATCTGTTCTTCACGCTATTGCCATGCAATATAGGCCTAAACGCAGCTGCAAAAGCAAGAGCTGAGGTGACCGAGTGGTTTAGGGCGCTTGCATTTACTGCTGGCAATTTGGTGCCAAATTCTGAGAGCACAGGTTCGAACCCCCACGGGGTCGACCCATCCAGCACTAGTTTCTGTGCTTCACCAAGAAAGTCTCATCCTAAAAATAATTGATTAATAATCGAATCTACTTACAAACAATGTTTTATTAAAATGATAAGTTGACCCAGTCATAGATTACATGCCAAAGCCTATAGGCTCTAGTTTTCTATTTTTTTTTCTTTTGAAATTATTCCGACCCCCTGTTCCGCCGTCTCTGTAATGGCCCACATTTGATCTCCGGGTGCTGTAGTGCTGGGCTGATCCGTCTCCAGGAACTGTGGGCATTCGTATTCTGGCACAAATAGGCATCCTCATGATATGACTGAATAAATGTTGTTAATCCTACTCACTTAATCCCTCTCCACCTAGTTTTGATGGCATACAGGCTACAATAAAGCTATTGTAGATGGTCTGCACATCACTGCAGCTTCATACGAGCACATTCGAAGGGATCACTCGTACTAATATTTCTCCGATTATCATCACCTAATTTATATAAATGGCCTACCTATATGTACATTAAGTGTTGATCACTACACTCAGTACCCGATATCACACCATCGAATTTAATTCCTTTGTGCGGGCGTCAGATCTCACGCATATATGGAATATCATCACGTGAGAGACTAGGCCGAAATCCTCTTACAGGGCAAATTGATACCCAATGAGCCAATATATCCTGAACGCCTTCATCACAGACCATGTTTTCAGATCTAGTGTGCATATGTATAAAATGCCAGGGAAGGAGAGATGGTGTACTGATCCAGTTGATTATGCTTTCGTTTCCAAGAAATCTTCTCTAAAGCAATTACATGATTGTCAAATAGACTAAATTGGAAGGAACCAGCGACTGGATATTCCTGGGAAGTCACGATGACAACCCAGGAAGCCACTCTGACTACATTCACGTTCAGGTGATCTAGCAGAGAAGCCGTTAAAGATGCTCTAACTCTTGGAGTCAACGTGACTCGTACCTGTAGGTGGCCCCACAGCAATACACCATAAAGAATAAAATATCGAAAATCAACGTTCACATAATTAGTCATGTACAGAATTGACAAGAATCATTGAAATTTCGATCAAGGATGTAACATCTCGTAACACTGCCAAGAAAAAAACATTCAGTCCAAAGACACATTTTACAGATAGCTTAGCCTATCGAATGACTATTTATATGATGTAGCATCTGGCTAAAGGGCTGAAATTCGTCTTCAATGTATCTATCTATGAATTATATCACCTACGTTAAAAATTACAAGCGTCTGGTCTGTCATTCATAATTCAGCCGTCGTTCATTAAAGAATATCCGCGTGCATAAACCAAAGACCTATTCCATATTCCATATAACAGTATTAGCACCAAATTCAAAAGGACAATCATAGTATACATAAACATAGGCTAGTTTCCTGCAAGAGAGAAGGGGTCAACAGTTTTCAATGATGCCGACAAGACATCATGATCTTCCAAAAATATAAAATCCGTATCGCTGATCAGTACTCTCAATCCATAATAATCGTTGTTAAGTCGTCATCTAGAGAATGATGTATCTCAGTCACACTTTGATTGTGGCTGTTCATATGACCACCATGAGAATCTTGAAGTACAAGGGTTCATACGGCCCCTATCCCCTGGTTAAGCGGAATTAGACACAAGTTACGAAACGTAACGCCATAGATCTTGAAAGCTACGCTCGTATTTCGCTATCAGCATGTGATATGTATCGCCAAATTTGAGAAACTTTGAGCGGAGGCGCTTGTTGGAATAGCCCTGTTTTATCAGTTTCTGCAACAATGTTTTGTGACGTTGATTAAAATCGTCACATTTAACACATGATCTAGCAAATGCTACTAGGCGAGATATGCAGGTCCCACTGGAATATTACTATCCAGAAAGGGATAGTTTACGATGTCGAAATTGTAATCATCTCTTTTGTCATAAAGTCGACGAGAGAGAATGCCCGCTTCATTTTTATAGAGATATAGATCTAAATATGATGTGCCTGTAGGACTATCTGTAGTTTCCTTCAAATCCAGTGAAGGTGGGTATATATCCTTCACTGCGTCATTTATATAGCGATTATCCACAGCGAGAAGATCGTCTATATAGCGTTTGGTGAATGAGAAGGAACAGGCTTTGAATATATCAGTTTTTGAAAGCGCCTGCATATAGTCATATTCATAAGAGAACAGATACAGGTCAGCCAACCGGGATGCACAATTAGTACCCATTGGAATACCTATATGCTGCTGATATATTGTGTTGCCAAAAGTCACATAGATATTCAAGCAACTCTATAAACAAAGAAACATCCCATGAATGATATCTCTTGTATGTAGTAGAGCTAAAGAATGATTTATGGCTTCCGACATTAATATATCTATGATCAGTTTTCTTGAACACAGATACTATTGATGAACTTAGACGGTCAATAAGGTTCTGATGAGGGATCGTAGTATAGAGAGTCGAGAAATCCAAAGTGGATACATATCTGTACGGGATGTGATCTTTATCATCAAGTTCTTCCGTAAGACATTTTGAGTTTTTCAATATCCACATACATTCAACGCCAGAATTCTTAGAAATAGTGGCGCATTACCTTTCCCAAAATGCTTTTACCTCCTGAAGGGCCCTCGTCAAAAGGGTTGAAAGAAGCTTGGTGGTGCAGCTTCTAGAACCAGCTATGAATCTAGCTTTGTATGGTGATTTATGCATTTTGGGAGTCCAGTATATCGTTATGTATATCGTTATGTTGTTATAATTGGTTGGAAGACAAATACCTCTTTCCCTGAGAAACGTTTTGTGATTGTTAAATAAATCTTCCAGAGTAAATGCAGTGAGTAAATGCAGTTTGGGAGTAAGTAGACGTATTTGATGATGATACGTCTAGACTCAATTCTTTAACCAGCACCTGGTAATAGTAATATTTACATATGAATATTATATTATTTGGAGCTTGGAAAGGCTTGCAAGGGACATTCACAAGTTTCACTGTTGCTATTCAGAATTGTCTTTGACATATATGGGTGGGGCTCAACAGTTTTGACCATTTCCTTGTGGAACACAAAACTTATTATCAGGTCGAAACATACCTATTGGTAACAAACTGCACAACAGGAAACCCAGCAGCGATTTGATAGTTAGTGTGGATGCTAACTGGTACAGTGGACTATAAACATGGCCAATTTCGACCATTGGAACTAACTACTCGAAACAAAGGCTATAATGCGACATACCTTATGTGAAATGCAATGTAGGTCAATGTAATTAACCACATGTGCCAAATCATATGCAGGTCCCACTGGAATATTACTATCCAGAAAGGGATAGTTTACGATGTCGAAATTGTAATCATCTCTTTTGTCATAAAGTCGACGAGAGAGAATTTCCGCTTCATTTTTATAGAGATAGAGATCTAAATAAGATGTGCCTGTAGGGCTATCTGTAGTTTCCTTCAAATCCAGTGAAGGTGGGTATATATCCTTCACTGCGTCATTTATATAGCGATTATCCACAGCGAGAAGATCGTCTATATAGCGTTTGGTGAATGAGAAGGAACGGGCTTTGAATTGATCGGTTTTTAAAAGCGCCTGCATATAGTCATATTCATAAAAGAACAGATATTGGTCAGCCAACCAGGGTGCACAATTAGTACCCATTGGAATACCTATATGCTGCTGATATATTGTGTTGCCAAATTTCACATAGATATTTTAATGAGAAATTCAAGCAACTCTATAAACAAAGAAACATCCCATGAATGATATCTCTTGTATGTAGTAGAGCTAAAGAATGATTTATGGCTTCCGACATTAATATATCTATGATCAGTTTTCTTGAACACAGATACTATTGATGAACTTAGACGGTCAATAAGGTTCTGATGAGGGATCGTAGTATAGAGAGTCGAGAAATCCAAAGTGGATACATGTCTGTACGGTATGTGATCTTTATCATCAAGTTCTTCCGTAAGACATTTTGAGTTTTTCAATATCCACATACATTCAACGCCAGAATTCTTAGAAATAGTGGCGCAATACCTTTCCCAAAATGCTTTTACCTCCTGAAGGGCCCTCATCAATAGGTTGAAAGAAGCTTGGTGGTGCAGCTTCTAGAACCAGCTATGAATCTAGCTTTGTATGGTGATTTATGCATTTTGGGAGTCCAATATATTGTTATGTATATCGTTATGTTGTTATAATTGGTTGGAAGACAAATACCTCTTTCCCTGAGAAACGTTTTGTGATTGTTAAATAAATCTTCCAGAGTAAATGCAGTTTGGGAGTAAGTAGACGTATTTGATGATGATACGTCTAGACTCAATTCTTTAACCAGCACCTGGTAATAGTAATATTTACATATGAATATTGTATTATGTGGAGCTTGGAAAGGCTTGCAAGGGACATTCACAAGTTTCATTGTTGCTATTCAGAATTGTCTTTGACATATATGGGTGGGGCTAAACAGTTTTGACCATTTCCTTGTGGAACACAAAACTTATTATCAGGTCGAAACATATCTATTGGTAACAAACTGCACAACAGGAAACCCAGCAGCGATTTGATAGTTAGTGTGGATGCTAACTGGTACAGTGGACTATAAACATGACCAATTTCGACCATTGGAATTAACTACTCGAAACAAAGGCTATAATGCGACATACCTTATGTGAAATGCAATGTAGGTCAATGTAATTAACCACATGTGCCAAATCATTTTTAGCAAGGATGCCAAATCAGCACAACAATTTGCTGATACATGAAATGCTAGTACAGGGCTCCCACTGACCCAAAGCCAATCGCCAAAATATAGGAATATAATGATCAAAATATAGGGCAAAATCCAGAAAACAGGGCATTTCAGTCACCAACAGGGATAATCACTTGTTAATTACAATCTCGTAGGATCAGTGTTTTTATCCAAAAACAACAAAAGACAATCAGATTGTTGCCATATGTGGGCCTGTATTCATCACTGGGACAAGGTAATGAAGAAGAAACACAGTACAATTTAGTTTGGACACTTTCGACTCGGTCACGTTGTTATTCATGTACATGTATCACAACAAGCAGCCAGATGATAGGTCCCCCACCAAAATGGAAGCAATATTCATAAGCGTTGTCTCAGGGGATATACATGAGGGTGGCAACTGCTACTCCATAGGCGCAAGAAGCAGAAGGATCTTTCCGCCTCCCCAGTTTTAGAGATCAACTCAGAATGGCTGACTGAATGTTGATTGCTGTTGTTTCCACACCGTGTAGCACGAAAATTATGTAATCGAAATGCAATCCCAAGCGACATCTCATGGCATATTACCAAAATTTGACCAGAATATGAAGGCGTCCTCGTCGTATTGCCCGGAAACCAAATTTAGACGTTGCCACCAGGTGTCACCACTTGTAGGTGCAATGTGCAAGCAGGCAAAATGCAATCCCAAACGACATCTCATGGCATGGTATCGCCATATGAACTTTGAGAAGGATCTGAAGGAGGGGGAGGGGGGGGGGTCCTCAAGTTATTGCCCGGAAACCAAATTTAGATTTTGCCACCTGTAGGCAGAAGTGTGCGAAACACAATCCCAACAGACATCTTATGGCATATGAATACCAAATTTGAGACGAATCTGATCAGCAGTTGTCAAATTCTTACCCGGAAACAAATTTAAGATTTTTCCACCAGGAGGCGCCACCTGTAGGCAGAAGCGGACGAAATACAATCCCAAGGGACATCTCATACCATGGTATCTGCATACCAAATTTGAGAAGATTCCGACGAGGGTCCTCAAGTTATCGCCCGGAAACCAAATTGAGATTTTGGCACCAGGTGGCGCCACCTCTAAGCGCAAGTGGGCGAAATGCAATCTCAAGCAACATCTTATGTCACGGTACATTCATACCAAATTTAAGAAGAACCCGATGGGCGGTTCTCAAGTTATTACCCGGAAACAAATTTGTGATTTTGCCAACAGGTGGCACCACCTGTGAGTGCAAGTGAGCGAAAGGCAATCCCAAGCAACATCTCCTGGCATGGTACATGCATGCCAAAATTGAGAAGAATCCGATGAGCGTCCCTAATACTGTTATATGGAATATGGAATAGGTCTTTGGATTATGGACGCGGATATTCTCTAATGGACGACGGCTGGATTATGAATGACGGACTAGACGCTTGTAATTTCTCATGTTATTACCCAGAAAAGTAGGGCATTTCGAAGGAATCCGACCAAGTAAGTTATCGCATGCAGCACGGAAGAATGGAGTGAACCCTAGTCGCGGCACCTTCGGGCGGATTTTGCTGAAACGCAACAGCAACCGACGTTTTGTTGCAAGGAATGCATTTGCCAAATTTCGGAGGAATCCGACAAATCTTTCGGAAGTTTATATCGCTCGTGAAGGAATTCAACGGACATCCACGGAAGATTGGAACAAGACCCAATGGCACCACCTTCAGGCGGATCTTGCTGAAGGTTAGTGAGTGAGTGAATATGATTTAACATCGCTTTCACAACTATATTTCAGTTATATCACGCCTTTGGGTCCTATTCCTTTTCACACCCGGGAACCACACGGGTTGGGTCCTATTCTTTTTCACACCCGGGAACCCCAAGGGTGCCTCAGTTAGTCACCTCTTACAACAAACTGCCTGAGGAGCTGAGGCCTATTCTAACCATGACATGCGGTGTGCAAAACGACATCCCAGGTCAATCACCGGAAGCCCCACGGGGCGAATCTTGCTGAACCGCGTCACCAACTGACGTCTTGTCACAAAGAATGCAGATGCTAAATTCCAAAGGAATCCGACAAAGCATTTGAAAGTTATCGCTTGCGAACTATTTGAACAGACACCCATGGACACAAAGAAGCAAGAACCATTTTAAAGTCCTCGGCCACGTTGCGGCGGTGAACAATAAATACAAGGTCAGGGCTGCGTGAAAAAGCACGAATAATCCTAAAAATATAGGAATAATTGAGCAAAATTGGAGAAAATATAGGGAAAAATAGGGGAGAGCAGAAAATATAGGGAAAATAGGGCCAGTGGGAGCCCTGCTAGAATTGTGAGATTCAACACTGCGAAAATCCGTATTTTCCAATACTGCCAGTCTCCCCATCCTCGCCGGAATTCCTGCCGTACCGGCGATCCAAAGATGGTTATCATTTGATCCTAAAGCACAAAAGTTCATTTTAAACCCAAAGTGATAATGTGAACTTCTAATCCATTCAATGGCTTATCCTTGGTACGTTATAATGACTCTTCTCATGAGAAACAATTCCACAGAACAGTACATCAGCCACAAATGTCCTTTCATCTGTGCATTAACTAGCAAAATTAACGCATATCTTTAATTGGAATTTGTAGACCGGTTGGTGACCTACTGAGCTACACAACTGACATCTGTCCGTAGTATTAAACATTTCTGAACCATGTATACCATAGCCCATACACATACCTTCACAATGTTATCTTATTTGCTATGTATGGTCAATAGATTTCAGTCAACGTCTGATATGGTGACCATCCCCCCTAAATTTCATGTTTATGAAAAATTAGTTCGATCTCTCTGAATAACCTTGAGAAGAAGAACTTGGAGGCAGATGACGAAAATTATTTCGTCAAAAACTTGCAGATGGTCTGTAGAGGATCTACAGCTGTTATTTTTTTTATATTGGTGTCTTTTCTAGGGTACAGAGCTGAAAATATTGAGCACATACACTAATTGTCATTCTAAAATCACGGCAATGACCTACTGAACAGACGGCCTTGGACTATTCAAAATAAATCTTCCATCTGCTGATCGCCCATATACATACCTTCATAATGATACCTTACATATAACATAAAATGCAATAGAAGTGAAAATATGCAGTCATATGTTACCCCCAACCCCTAATTTTTTTTTTTTTTGTTAAGTTCCCTGATCCGCTTTGAGTGCCTTTAGCACATCACCTACCCATGTTTCAGACTGGCCGCCCACCCTAGAAGGATGCGTCTATATATGGTCTAACAGAAAATCCTGATAACATTTTTCTATACCGTGGGTTGAGGTTCGATGCTGAAAGAGGCCTTGGGATGATAGACTAATGCTAAGATTTCATGCTAAGGCAATAATCAGGGTGGTTTATTCATAAGTACTTTATCGATTGTACCCAAGTTTGGCATACATATTATTCACGATATTGAGAAGGGGATATTGCATAATAATTGTATTCTGAGAATTTTTAATTAGGGTGTAATTAATGATGGCAAATATGCTATGATTTCATGTTAGGTCAATTAGTCCGAGAGCTAGGGCACTTTTAATTGTCTGTCGGAGGCCAACAGTTTTGAAGATGTTTTGTAAATCAAAATTCGATGCCGAATCCAGAAATGCGCGTCTTGGTGGTCAAAGCTGCTGCATTCTTGGTGAAAATCCACTTTTAATGTTTTTGAGAGCCAACTTTTTGATAAAAATATTGAAATTAATTTTTAATCCCTAAATCTCTTAGAAATGCTGCCACGTTTGTATACCACGGCTCAAATTAAAGAGCATGATAAATTGCGTAAATGACAGTCAAATAATGATCGATTTTTGAAATTTTCTTCCCTTTCATTAGTCTCGTGTTGCTTCTACTAATAAAATTGGGTCTCCAAAAAACTTCCCAGAACCCTTCTGCATCCATTGATATCAGCCATTGCCATTTCGAATCGATTGGTATGGAATTATAAGCCGATAAATCATCCCTACCCCCTATTTCGGGCAAGTGAGTAAAATCTATGCTTTTGTCAGTATATGCGTTTTATGTGGAGGAACACACACAATCGACATGGCAAGCTCATTGCCACAGTCTGGCAGTTGAAGAGTGATAAAAGGGAATAGAATCCAATCATTATGAATACATCATTTCATGTAGATACGAGCGAGTTTAAAATGCTTCAATTTGCGAATCTTGCCTTTGTCAATCAGCCACGTCCAATTTTAATAAGTGAGTTGAACCACTTTTTAATTAAACTTTTGATGGTGAATGCGTAGCCAATTGCACCGACAGTTGCTAGTAGCATAATGGTAGTATGAATGCTTGCTCCTTTATATGACCGTTACCCCCGTTATACCAGAAATTTGTCCATTTGATGTACTATGAGAATATTTTGCTCGTATCTTATGTTTGTTTTAACAAACTGCTTATTTGATCATTTATTTAGTTTGTAGATTGCTGACACGATGACTTCACCAACGAACACAGTCTGTATTCTTCACATAGGCCCACCCACGAAGGATGTAGTGAAGCTTTTTGACAAGAGCACGTGGGATAAGGTGTTAGCTGTGAAAGATGTTCGTTTGAAGCGTACAATGCAAATTCAAAGTACACATCTGTGTGCACCGGCCTACCGTTGGAGTATAATGAAGATATTGGATGTCACCGTTTGTGCTATAAGAACTTGACGGCGATTGCCAAAGCTCAACAGGAACCAGACGAACCCAACACATCGTGAGCTCATCAGCTGTCTGACAAGCTACTGAGATCGCAAATTATTCATCCAGAATCGACATCATCTGGAGTATTTCCAGCTACCTGTATTTTTTGCAATCGTGTGCGGAAGACGGTCAACAGAATGGTGGAGTTTGTCGGCAGCTGTGAAACAAGGGATGCCGAACAGTCCGTGAAAGATGCTGCTACCGCACTTCAAGACACACATCTCCTCACTCACTTCGTTGCTAAGGAGGTGAAGTAAGAAAGCTTACATCAACAGAGCAAAGAGGTTGCAGGATTCATCAGGTGAAAAGGCTGACTATGCAGAGTCAAGGGACTGTCACACCCGCGCCTTCGAAATGTGAAGGACAGCATTGTACACGACAAGCGTGCTGATCTCCAGACATCAGTCCAAACTCGCTACAATTCGATACTAAATCATTTAGGGTTTGAAAGTGCAGAAAATGAAGTCCAGCATCTTGACGAAAAGATGCTGAAGTATTTTGAAGGTGATTTGTCCATAGCCAGATCGAGCAGAAAGCATGAGAATGTTTGGTTTCACTCCAGCATGGGCAAGAACGAAGCAATGACTTCTGCCCTGCAATACGTCAGTTCCTACAACAATAAAGTGACAGAAGTGGCACTACACATAAGAGCTGCTATTCAAGAACTGCGCAAAACGTGCGCAGATTTACCAATTACAACACATATAAGGGAAGTGGGAAGAGAGCAGACAGCAAAATCCCTATCTGAAGGATAGGCGGACCCACATGATGTTTTAATACAGTTCTTTCGAGTTCTGTACACTGGTTCTGAAAAAGTAGGAATAATACAATCCGTAGAACGCTATGTGCAGTCCGCTTGACAGTCTGACTGGAGATAGGGATTCTCTGTCCAGGGCAACGAATTTTGTATGTCCGTCGTCCTTAAGCTACGCGTATTTCGTTGACGTGCAGGTCGATAGCCTGTGTTGTCGTTGTGTTGTTGGGAGTGAAGACGTGGAGCGCTCGACCACTTCGCTCAAAAAGCGTTTCATCAGAGAAATGGATTGTTAAATTCGGCACGATGTGCCAACTGGTTGATGAGGAAACAACTTTTGTTACGTTAATACAAATGCTGAAATATGGGAATGTAGGGTATATGGAAGTTTGTTTCGAGCGTTGAAGAAAAAGGTCTGCACGTTTAAGAGAATTATCGATGTAATAACTCCCAGCATGTGATGATTTGTGGCGGTTCATTAAGCTTTGATCATGACACTAAAACGAGATGCCGAACAAAGTTGACCTTATGAGTGTGAATGAGCAAAGATTCCTCTCATGCTTATTAGAAAGTGAAATCTGCACTCAATGCAGATATATATATTTTGTTAACTTTACTCTATCGGATATTTTTTTCTTTTTCTGTTCGGTTTTGTGTTTTGTGAACCACCGCAAATCATCACATGCTGGGAGATATTACATCGATAATTCTCTTAAACGTGCCGACGTTTGTCTTCAACGCTCGAAACAAACTTCCGTATACCCTACATTCTCATACTTCAGCATTTGTATTTGTATAAACGTGTTTCCTCATCAAAGAGTTGGCACATCCATTTCTCTGATGACACGCTTTTTTGAGCGAAGTGGTCGAGCGCATCACGTCATCACTCCCGACAACACAGGCTATCGACCTGCACGTCAACGAAATACTCGCAGCTTAAGGACGACGGACATACAAAATTCGTTGCCCTGGACAGAGAATCCCTATCTCCAGTCAGACTGTCAAGCGGGCTGCACATAGCGTTCTACGGATTGTATTACTCCTACTTTTTCGGAGCCAGTGTACAGAACTCGAAAAAACTGTAGTAAAACATGAGGTGGGTCCGCCTATCCTTCAGATAGGGATTTTGCTGTCAGCGGACTTGGTAAATCTGCGCACGTTTTGCGCAGTTCTTGAATAGCAGCTCTTATGTGTACTGCCACTTCTGTCACTTTATGGTTGTAGGAATTGACGCATTACAGGGCAGAAGCCATTGCTTCGTTCTTGCCCATGCTGGAATGATACCAAACATTCCCATGCTTTCTGTTCGATCTGGCTATGGACAAATCACATTCAAAATGCTTCAGCATCTTTTCGTCAGATGCTGGACTTCATTTTCTGCACTTCCAAACCCTAAATCATTTAGTATCGATTTGTAGCGAGTTTGGATTGCTGTCTGGACCTCAGCACGCTTACCTTTGATAATGCTGTCCTTCGCATTTCGAAGGCGGGAGTGTGACAGTCCCTTGACTCTGCATAGTCAGTCTTTTCATCTGATAAATCCTGCACCCTCTTTGCTCTGTTGATGTAAGCTTTCTTACATGAATGATGATACTTCACCTCCTTAGCAACGAAGTCAATGTACCCTACCTGGGTGAGGAGATGTGTGTCTTGAAGTGCGGTAGCAGCATTTTTCACGGACTGTTCGGCATCCCTTGTTTCACAGTTGCCGACAAACTTCACCATTCTGTTAACCGTCTTGCGCACACGATTGCAAAAAATATAGGTGGGTAGAAATACTCCAGATGATGTCGATTCTGGATGAACAATTTGCGAACTCAGTAGCTTGTCAGACAGCTGATGAGCTCACGATGTGTTGGGTTCGTCTGGTTTCTGTTCAGCTTTGGCAATCGCCGTGAAGTTCTTATAGCACACACGGTGACATCCGATATCTTCATTATTCTCCAACGGTAGGCCGGTGCACACAGATGTGTACTTTGAATTTGCACTGTACGCTTCAAACGAACATCTTTCACATCTAACACCTTATCCCACGTGTTCATCCTTCGTGGGTGGGCCTATGTGAAGAATACAGACTGTGTTCGTTGGTGAAGTCATCGTGTCAGCAATCTACAAACTAAATAAATGATCAAATAAGCAGTTTGTTGCATCAAACATAAGATACGCACAAAATATTTTCATAGTACATCAAATGTACAAATTTCTGGTATAATGGGGGTACGGGTCACATAAAGGAGCAAGCATTCATGCTATCATTTTGCTACTAGCAACTGTTGGTGCAATTGGCTACGCATTCACCATTAAAACTTTTGACATAAAAGAGTGGTTCAACTCACTTATTAAAATTGGACGTGGCTGATTGACAACAGCAAAATTCGCAAATTGAAGGATTTTAAACTCGCTCGTATCTACATTAAATGATGTATTCATAATGATCGGGTACGATTTCTACTCCTTTTTATCACTCTTCAACTGACAGACTGTGTCAATGAGTTTGCCATGTCGTTTGTGTGTGTTCCTCCACATAAAACGCATATACTGACAAAAGTATAGATTTTACTCGCTTGCCCGAAATAGGGGGGGGGATGATTTATCGGCTGATTATTCCATACCAATCGATTCTAAATGGCAATGGCTGATATCAATGGATACAGAAGGGTTCTGGGAAGTTTTTGGGAGAGGAGAAATTGACCCAATTTTATTAGTAGAATTTAAGGGAAGAAAATTTCAAAAAACGATCATTATTTGACTGTCAGTTACGCAATTTATGGCTGAAATGATAGTAATCTTTTGTTTATTTTACAGATTCTCAGTTATTCGTGTCTGCCATATCATGCTCTTTAATTTGAAGTGTGGTATACAAACGTGGATGCATTTCTAAGAGATTTACGGATTAAAAATTACTTTCAATATTTTTATCAAAACGTTGGCTCTCAAAAACATAAAAAGTAGATTTTCAGCCAGAATACAGCAGCTTTGACCACCAAGACGCGCATTTCTGGATTCAGCATCGAATTTTGATTTAGAAAACATCTTCAAACATTTTGGCCTCCGACAGACAATTAAAAGTGCCCTAGCTCTCGGACTAAATCGTTGCAGGTGGAGTATTCAAATGGTCAAGCGAGCTCTTTGGTAGCCTTGCTATCGTTTCCTAAGTTTTCCAAACATTACAAAACCCACCACAGTAAAATCTCACTCAGTGACTCTAATAGACAACTTTCGCAAACCCTGCTGTTTTGCGCGGGAACTGGCTTGGGACGTCAAGCTGGGTCGGCTCCTGCTATTGACACATGTTAACTCTTACAGAGCTTATAACTCCCACAGTGCCAGCTCTGAGATTATACAGGTATCATGTGCAGAAGATGGCTGAGCGTTCTTAACCCGGCCTGGGCCGAATACTCCGCCGCCTTGAGCTCTTTCTCTATTGACCCCATTTTGGAATATATATACTCGTGATGTTGCCCACTGGTCAGGAAGAAGGCAGACTGGCATCCAACATTCGAGGCACTTTCCAACCACTTGACTTCAGATGGAGGCCCTCTGAAGAGCTCAGTAAACCCGGGTGGTGCAATCCGCAGAGAGCGCTTTTTCCCTGTGGCACCGTCGAAAGCACGTCGAACGCTATCAACCTTCAACGAAGGCAACTTGAGCCGATGGGCTGTAGGATGTCCTGTTAGAAATTGCTTAATGGATCCTTGCTGCGTAGTGTTTGGACGCCACACACTTCGGCAGCATACGCTAATGACCTAGTCCAAGATGACATATGGCTGAGCGCGAGGAGCTGTGGGCCTCCCGGCATCCTCTGTTGGGCGGCAGCCCACAAGAGAGCCACACCGATGGTGTCATCAATAGTTTCCACATGCTCCTGATTCAAGTCAATCGAAGGGAAGGACTCCTAGCCGGTCATTGAACTGACTTCCATATCCGAGGCGTCCACCAACCGGTCATCAGTGGAACCGATGACGAAGCCGGATCAAGATCCTAGGTCACCCGAGAGGAGTGGCCGGGAGGACTGGATATGTTCCCCATCCAACAGGAGACCATCGCGGCCAAAGGCCGGACGTCTCGGGTTGAACGGAGGCATGATTGCGAGCACGGGTCAAGGACCTGGCATCAAAGCAATCGCTGGCACCAAATTTCGGAGGAATCCGACAAATCTTTCGGAAGTTTATATCGCTTGTAACGGATTTGAACGAACATCCATGGAAGATTGGAACAAGACCCAGTGGCGCCACATACAGGCGGACCTTGCTGAAGGTTAGTGAGTGAGTGAATATGATTTAACGTCGCTTTCCACTATATTTCAGTCATATCACGACTTTGGGTCCTATTTCTTTCACACCCGGGAACCACACGGGTGGGGTCCTATTCCTTTTCACACCCGGGAACCCCACGGGTGCCTCAGTTAGTCGCCTCTTACAACAAGCTGTCTGAGGAGTTGAGGCCTATTCTAACCATGACCTGCGGTGTACACAACATCCCAGGTCAATCCCGGAAGCCCCACGGGGCGGATCTTGCTGAAACGCAATACCAACTGACGTCTTGTCGCAAAGAATGCAGATGCCAAATTCCAAAGGAATCAGACAAAGCATTTGGAAGTTATCGCTTGCGAACTATTTGAACAGACACCCATGGACACAAAGAAGCAAGAACAATTTTAAAGTCCTCGGGCACGTTGCGGCGAGGGACATAAATACAAGGTCAGAGCTGCGTGAAAAAGCACGAATAATCCCGAAAATATAGGAATAATAGGGCAAAATGGGTCAAATTTGAGAAAATATAAGGAAAAATATGGGAGAGCAGAAAATATAGCGAAATATAGGGAAAATAGGGCCAGTGGGAGCCCTGCTAGTAATGAGGGATTCAACACTGCGAAAATCCGTATTTTCCAATACTGTCCGTCTCCCCATCCTCGCCGGAATTCCTGCCTTACCGGCGATCCAAAGATGGTTATCATTTGATCCTAAAGCACAAAAGTTCATTTTAAACCCAAAGTGATAATGTGAACTTCTAATCCATTCAATGGCTTATCCTTGGTACGTTATAATGACTCTTCTCAAGAGAAACAATTCCACAGAACAGTACATCAGCCACAAATGTCCTTTCATCTGTGCATTAACTAGCAAAATTAACGCATATCTTTAATTGGAATTTGTAGACCGGTTGATGACCTACTGACCTACACATCTGACATCTGTCCGTAGTATTAAACATTTCTGAACCATGTATACCATAGCCCATACACATACCTTCACCATGATATCTTAATTGCTATGTATGGTCAATAGATTTCAGTCAACGTCTGATATGGTGACCATCCCCCCTAAATTTCATGTTTATGCAAAAATAGTTCGATCTCTCTGAATAATCTTGAGTAGAAGAACTTGGAGGCAGAGGACGAAATTCTTCCGTCAAAAACTTGCACATGGTCTGTAGAGGATCTACAGCTGTTATTTTTTTTATATTGGTGTCTTTTCCAGTGTACACAGCTGAAAATATTGAACACACACAAATTTTCATTCTAAAATCACGGCAATGACCTATTGACCTATATAACAGACGGCCTTTCCTCTGCTGATAGCCCATACACATACCTTCATAATGATACCTTACATGTAACATAAAATGCAATAGAAGTGGAAATATGTAGTCATATCTTACCCCACCCCCTAATTTTGGGGGGTTTTGTCCAGGTTCCCTGATCCGATTTGAGTGCCTCTAGTACATCACCTACCCAAGTTTCAGACTGGCCACCCACCCTAGAAGGATGCGTCTATGTATGGTCTAACAGAAAATCATGATGAAATTTTTCTATACCATGGGTTGAGGTTCGATGCTGAAAGTGACCTTGGGATGATAGACTAATGCTAAGATTTCATGCTTTCATGATTTCAGGGGTGCTTTATTCATAAGTACTTTATGGATTGTACCCAAGTTTGGCATAAATATTATTCACGATGTTGTGAAGGGGAGATTGCATAATAATTGTATTCTGAGAATATTTAATTAGGTTTAAATTACCTAATGATGGCAATTATGCTATGATTTCATGGTAGGCCAATCGTTGCAGATGAAGTATTCAAATGGTCAAGCGAGCTCTTTGGTAGCCTTGCTATCATTCCTAAGTTTTCCAAACATTACAAAACCTACCACAGTAAAATCTCACTCAGCGACTCTAATAGACAACTTTCATAAACCCTGCTGTTTTGCGCGGGAACTGGCTAGGGACGTCAAGCGGGGTCGGCTCCAGCTACTGACTCGTGTTAACTCTTACAGAGCTTATAACTCCCACAGTGCCACCTCTGAGATTATACAGGTATCATGTGCAGAAGATGGCTGAGCGTTCTTAATCCGGCCTGGTCCGAATACTCCGCCGCCTTGAGCTCTTCCTCTATTGACCCCCTTTTGGAATATATATTTGGAATATCCTCGTGATGTTGCCCACTGGTCAAGAAGAAGACTGGCATCCACCATTCGAGGCACTTTCCAATCACTTGACTTCAGATGGGGGCCCTCTGAAAAGCTCAGTAAACCCGGGCGGTGCAACCCGTAGAGAACGCTTTTTCCCTGTGGCACCGTCGACAGCACGTTGAACGCTATCAACCTTCAACGAAGGCAACTTGAACCGATCTGCTGTATGATGTCCTGTTAGAAATTGCTTAATGGATTTTTGCTGCTTAGTGTTTGGACTCCACACACTTCCGCAGCACACGCTAATGACCTAGTCCAAGAGGACATATGGCTGAGCGTGAGGAGCTGTGGGCCTCCCGGCATCCTCTGTTGGGCGGCAGCCCACAAGAAAACCACACCGATGGTGTCATCAATAGTTTCCACATGCTCCTGGTTCAAGTCAATGGAAGGGAAGGACTCCTCACCGGACATTGAAATGACCTCCATATCCGAGGCGTCCAGCAACCGGTCATCAGTGGAACCGAAGACGAAGCCGGATCAAGATCCGAGGTCAACCGAGATGAGTGGCCGGGAGGACTGGATGTGTCCCCCATCCAACAGGAGAACATCGCGGCCAAAGGCCGGACGTCTCGGGTTGAACGGAGGCATGATTGCGAGCACGGGTCAAGGACCTGGCATCAAAGCAATCGCTGGCACCATATGAAGCCGCAGCATGAACCCATGGTTACATGCCGGTCATAGATTGATCAACCTCAATCTCAGCCTGGCTGGTGGTCTTAGCCATCTCGACGAGCGCAGGACGTCTCCCTATCCGTCCCATCTACTGTCGAGACCCGAGTTGGCTCGGACAGTGTCTCGCTAGTTGCAAGAGTACTTGAGGGGTCAGAATGGTGGGCACAAGTCTCAGATGGGCCATGTGCAGTCTTAGCGAGAGCTTTCGACTTGCGTGACCTGCGCTTCTTGGTCGCAGAGGCAGCATGCGCCTTTCCCAACGTGGCGCTCCCCATATCGGGACCACAGATACTGGTGAGCCCGTTCCACTATTCCCCCTGACGCGTCCTGGGATAACCCTAGAACACGATAGAGATGGGCAAAAGGTGCATCAAGTTACAACTCGGGTATAAATCCTCCTAGTGGTGGGGATTCAGAAGTAAGACCGGAGTCGGAAGTACCCGGGTTCATGGCTGATTGTGCCGCCAAAAACCGAGAATATATTAACAGCCAGTGCTGAAAGACGTGCTCCAGCCAGGCTGAACACACCTCTTGCATATTCCCTTCCGAGCAGTGACAGACTTCTCCAGATCTATCCTGGAAAACATAAATATGTGCCAATTAAGGAGTGAGTGAATAGAATTTAACGTCGTTTTCAACAATATTTCAGCTATATCGCGATGAACCAACTGAGCACCACCCAGCCAAGTTGTATTCCTGCTACTTCAAAGAAGAAATCTTTCAAGCAGCATGGAACCAGACATCCTCCATCTAACATATGAAAGACTGAGGACAGCACACAAGACACAGACAGGACGCTTACATGGTGCAATAAAGATGAGTGGTATTACAGTGCTAGACATCAAATTATGAAGTTCCTGTTGCTTCTCAGCAAAATGCATTGAAGCAACAGGAACCCGTGCCCACTAATTACATCTTAAAATGCTTATAACTCCCATAGTGCCAGCTCTGGGTTTATACAGGTCTGCTCATAGTGTACTGTTCATCTGGTATAGGAGAATACCGCCCACAACACAATAGATGCCATTATGTGTATAGAAACGAGCTCAATCAATGAAAGCTCTGTTTCTCTGGTATTGTATCCCACTAATGGACCCCAGCATAACTGTCTGTCCATAATGTAATAATCAATGCAGAACATTGTAATGCACAAACAATGAATAACGAGTCACTGTATGAGTATCATTACACCCCACTTGTATTGCAATACCCATGCAGCAACACTATGTTAAGCTACTATACATGTATAAATATATAGTATGATCAAAACGGCACACTTTTTTTAGAGTCAAACTGATAACAATATTGGGAACATGAAACTCTTCAATATAGTATTTTATTGACGTAACATGTGCCAAAAAGTACCTCATATCGTTCTACTAAATACAGACAATAATATGCTATTACTGTTGACTATAAATACACCATTCTTTGAAACGTAAACTCAAAGTGCGATCTTTTTTTGGTACTGTGCTCAAACTATGTATATAGCTGTGCTACATGTACATGTATTTAATCGTTTCGTACCAAGGTACAGCCAACTATCGATTGGATATTCACACCAAGAATAGAACATAACAAAGAGGTGACGTAAGGGAGCTTCTTGAAATTGGGGCATACTGGGAATTGGCACAAGGCATTCCAAACAGAGTGGCATGCTGCGCCGTGTTGGAACTCCCAGGAACTCCATGCCATACAGTTTGGAGCTCGGCAGACAGAGGATGAATTATGCCATACCATGCAGCGGCATGAGGAGAATGGCCTATGCCATTCCAATTGGAAATCTAATCCATCCAGATCAGAACACCAAACTGGTGTATCCCATTTGAATAACCGGCATATGCCATCCCTGCCAGTTCCTAATTTCAAGAAGCTCCCTAACTTCTCCAACAACGGCCTCTGTGAACCCAGTGCACTATCACAAGAGAGATGTGCGACAGTTGTCCACTCCTAACCATGCCAGTGATCGCGTAAGGACCATGTCAACAAGACTCCATCACCAGATCAATTGTGAGCAATGGAACCTATGATCGTAAAAGCCATTTCTGAGTTGGGCCATAGCTTGTCGTGCCAGACCTTTAACACATTTATCATGATGGTGTACGATTTACATACATACAACCTATATATTATTCTCAGTACAGAGCTAGAATCATCCCATAGTGAAAGCATGAACCCAGTCATGCTGTTTTACCATTCACTGAGGATTTTTGCTGCACATTTATATAATAATGAAAGCTCGTGTGAAACACGGGCGAAGAGCATTCTTCGCGAAGAGCATAATTGTGTAATACCAGATTTTCATTAACTTCTGGTAATACATGATTTGGTACTCGCAGGGCTTTAGATATTCCCAATTTGGGCACACCCCTTATTTGGTGTGGCAATTGTTTTTAGAATGGAATAGAGGGTCGGGCACATACCCCTGGGGGATGAGCAATCAGTAATCATCCCTGGTAGTAGGGCAGCTGCCTCTGAGAAAGGATTTCTTTACCAATGGGCGAAACTCAGTGTGAGGCAACACCAACTTTATTTTGTGTTTCATGGGCCAACCGACAAAAATCGAAGAAAAAGAAAATTTCAAATTGTCACTTTTATTTTTCCTACGAAAATTTGAACATAAAGATTTTAACCCCCTTTTCATTCCAGATTGTATGAATTAGGCTGTTTTCTATCTGAAACAATGCTGGCAAATAAAAATGCCAAACAACAATAAATACTTTTCGCGATAATTTTTCCCTCAGCGAATTGTAGTTTTAAAATGCTACTAAATAGTACTTGGGCAATAACGACATTCAATGTAAATCGGGAACCTTCACTGGCTGTGTGATCTATCACTCTGTCATGGTACCCATATTTCGACAGTGATGCAGTATGTCAGAGCTAGGAAATGGAGGGTGTTTCAACAACTCAGCCGATACAGCATGGTTTAAGTTACTGTTGAAGCATGAGGCTGTTGGAACACATGCAAAATTCGCTAGATTGTTCTGGAAGACAACCACAGCCACAACAAAATGATGACAATGTTAGATTTGGAGTGTATGTTGGCAGTTAACATGTGACTTAACATAGAGTTTTTGAACTTGAGAAAATAGGTCAACGTCAGTCATATTTAAAGACTTCCGGCCCATCATCAGTTGCATATGTGGTATCAATTTAGAATGCCTAGATATATTTCATGTTATATCATAATATAAAATATATAACCTAGAGAAAATATTTTCAGTCAACTAGGATAGGCTACTAGTCAGTCACCAATTGGACACGTATTAAACATTTATAATCAATGTTACTATTTATTATCAAATCAAACCTGCTATTGCTTAGCCTCAATCCTCCGTAGGAGATTCCATTTGCAGAATAAAAGTTATCTCCCCTTAGGGAGCTCAGTCGGGTTACTCTGCACCTGCGCTCTCATGAAAACCTCATCTCATCTTTCTTACTCCTGCAGCCTGTAGTGTGTGTCTATGCAAGGCCGTAGAGTGAGGGGTAGGATGGGTGGGCAATCAAAGCAATAGTAGGTTTGATTTGATAATAAATAGTAACATTGATTATAAATGTTTAATATTTATTGCTCAAACCGACACCTGCTATTGCTTAGCCACACTACCAACAGATGGAGGTGGGGACCTCGGCCTTGTAGTTCCTGTAGTTAGCGGAGTAACCGCTGAGATGATCACGGACGTGGCACACTAAATACTCGACAGAGGGACCCGAGTCGGAGACGCTGTGGGTAATCATGGAGTAAATTAGTAACGGATTGTGAATGTGGCCACTAATTACTCGTACTAGAAACCGTGATCGTGGATGTGGTGCACAATATTACCCGACGAAGGAACTCGGGCCGGAGGCGCTATGAGTATTCGTCTGGTAAGCAATGTATAACGGATAGAAGGGTCATGTACATACCAGGCAACATGGTATACAAGGTGACCAACTTATATCACTAAGTCCAATTGCCGTCTTATGCCAACTCTCTGTACTTTAGTCCCTTGTTACTGACACCAATACACCTGAAATAATACTCACGGATGTATCAGGTCTTGTGAGATGTCTTGTGAGTTGACTGCAGCTGACTTTCTTGTGATGATCATTGTAAGTTGGTCTTAATTGCCGTCTTACACCAACTCTCTGTACTTTAAACCTGAAACTGACACAAATATATCAAAAAGCAAATACACACCGTTGTGTCAGGTCTTGTAAGATGTCTTGTGAGTTGGCAACTGGCTGACCTGTTGAGGTGATCATGTACTGTGGTGGACATGTGAGATGGCCGACTAGCTGCGATGATGCTGTAAGCTGGCTGACTGACTGACTTGCTGCGATGATCGATGTTACCCCCCCCCCCCTTTTTTTGGAAAGCTACTGGACCACATGCTGGGCAGCCACCAGAGGCCCAAGTGTGGTCACTCTATCTGATTGCACTGACATGTCTCTCAGATAGAAGTCGGTAAAAGTTGCATTGGCACTCCAAGCACAGGACTGGACAATGTCATCTAAGGATAAGTTCTTCCATAAAGGCCATGATGTAGCGATGGCACGAATTTCATGGGAAGAAGCAGAGGCCAGAAGTGGGGGAGCGTCAAGGATATGTCCACTTAATGGTCTTAATGGTCTTCTTCAACCAAGACGCCACAGTATTCTCGGTGATGTCACGAACCGCAGCTGTATGAAGAGAGGAATAACAGTCGACGAGATCCCCGACTAGGGTCGGTAGGAGTGAGGTAGTGACATAGCTCGTACAGGACATAACAGGATGTCGTCATCAAGGCCACGAACAAAGTCTGTTCGTTGAGCACAAGGACCTTGGTGCACAGCCTCATTTTTGGCGATGAACTCTGGAACGGGACGGAAAGAGATGCGAGACCAATCTGCAGTCCAGGTCAACGACTTCCTCTCCAGGGCGTGAAGCTCGGATACTCTAGAAGCCAAAGCGAAGGCCGACAAGAAAGCAGTCTTGTTGGAAGCAGCTTTAATAGAGGCTGACTGTAGAGGTTCGAAAGCTGGACGAAGCAGAGCGCTAAGAACCCCACCAATATCCCACTTCGGTAACAGTTGTCGAGTACGGCGAGACTGTAATGCGAAGGCACGTAGGAGAGCAGAGATGTTGTCATTCAGACTAATGTCGATGCCGGTCGAAAGACGTAAAACCCTAGCCAAAGCAGACCGGTACCCTCAATGGTGCTGATTTTAAACCTCTTATCTCGATGTAGGTGAAGGAGGAAGTCAGCTACTAAGCAAAGAGAGGCAGAATCGGGATCGGTGTCACGTTCTCGGCACCAGGAGACGAAATAAGCCAATTTCGATTGATAGAGCTGCGATGTGGAAGATCGATTGGCTGAAACCATCGTCTCTGCAACACCGCGGGTTGTGATGGATTATCCCGTGAGGTTGGCGCAACAGGCTGGGCCAAACTGCAAAGCGACGTGGAGGGGCGGCGAGAAGCGGAACCAGAGCCAGAAACCACGGACGACGAGGCCACCACGGAACTACGAGCAGGATGACGCAGTCGTGCTGAGCAATCTTTTGAAGAACTTCCTAAAGCAGGGCAATGGAAGGGTAGGCATATGCCAGGAAGTTGTCCCAGCTGATTGAAAGAGCATCGATGGCGAAAGCTCAAGGGACCAGAATCAGGCTGACAAAGAGGGCGAGCTGCGCATTGTTCTTCGTCGCAAACAGGTCGATCAAGGGAGTCTCCCAGATGCTGCTGATACGATGGAAGACCTCCGGATGAAGCTGCCATTCGGTCTGAAGCACGATGTCGGGACGAGAAACGTGATCCGCTGAGACACTGAGCCGACCCGAAACATGGCGAGCCGTGACATGGCAGTGATGTATGAGGGCCCAGTCGAAAAGATCCCACACCAAACGAAACGTTGAGAAAGATCGGGGGGTACCCATCTTGTTGATGTGAGCAATGACAGTAGAGTTGTCCGTTGCGATGAGAAGAGACGAATTCACGAGACAACAACTCCAATGCTGAACTGCTAGAATGACTGCCTTTATCTCCAGAAGGTTGATATGAAGTCTGGCATCCAACATCGACCATCTGCCGGACACCTCCAGGCCGTCCAGATGGGCTACCCAACCGGTCTCGGAAGCATCGGTGTAGAGATGGTGATCTGGAGTTGGAGATCGGACCGGAACTCCCCACATGACGTTGTGGCGGGACTGCCACCAAATCAGATGTGGATGTAGAGACGTCAATACCGGCACTAATGGATTGAGGGATGACGTCTGAAGATAAGGATACAGATAGTACTGCAGCGGCCGAACTTGGAGGCGTCCGTAATGAGTAAGGTCCTGCTTGGATGTGAGTAGCCCTAGAAGGCTTTGCCAAAGCTGAAGAGGCTGATGAGTTGATGACAAAAAACCTTAGTACCAACGTCTGAATTTTGGTCCAACGGTCTTCCGGGGAACGAACCACTTGATGGAAAGTGTCGAAAACTGCCCCAATGTAACGACGAAGTTGTGCTGGTACCAGCTCTGACTTCTGAGGGTGAGGAATGAACCTGAGATGTCGCAGAACGAGCAGAGTAAACCGGATCTGAGCATTGAGAAGACACTTGTCCGCTGCCCACATGAGGATGTCGTCTATGTAAACCTCGATGTGAATGCCCCGTAGATGGAGAAACGTCATGACTGGCGAAGTGATACGGGTGAAAAGTCATGGGGCGATGTTGACTGCGAACGGGAGGACTTGCCACTCGAACTGACGACCGTCGATGGTGAATCGTAGGAAACGCCGATGACGAGGATGAAAGGGTATATGGAGATATGCGTCTTGCAAATCGATGGAGGCCAACCAAACGATAATGAAGACGCATCTACCGAATTGTCAGAATAAGGTGAAGAATCCCGACTAGAAGACGAAGACGCCGAAGTCGAGCGACGTTCAGGCGAACCAACGTCGGGGCCTCGACGAGAAGCAGACAACAAACGATCAAGAGAATGATCCAGAAATGGAGTCCGGGAATGTCGAACTTGACGACCCTGATAAGGAGGTGTAAAAGAAAGACGTGGCTTAGCGTTAATCCTCCGTAGGACATTCCATTTGCAGAATAAAAAATATGATGAATTTGGAGAGCCCATCTTCACTCCTTTAAAAATTATTGCTTGTGCTAAATTTGACCTCGATAAAACAGGTGAAGGTCAGTCGATTTCATTAATTAGGCTTCTGATCCATCATCAGCTGCATATGTGGTATGACAAGAAAGATGGGCAGACAGAGAGACAAAGAGAGAGACAGCTGACAGATGACACAGAAAATTCAGTTCACTTTGTGGCATCAACTTCAAAGTCTAAATATTCTGTCAAAATGCACCAGAACACACCATTTTACTTCAATTATAGAGAAGTAAACCATCTCCGAGTCGGGATCACAATTTTATCCTGTATATTTCGCTATTAGTTCTAGCATCTTAAGCAGTGAATAAAGTTACAAACAGCTCCATACGCACAGTATATACACAAGGCATAATGTGATCTTAGCCAATACGCCATTTATGAATAGGTCCAGTAAATTATGTCAGTCAGGTTGGACGGATATTAAAATGCCGTCATTTTCAGAAATTGTTATTGTGATCTACAAATGGTGTGATTCAGGCGTTACAATACACTCCACAAATGTTGTAACTCGCATTTGAATATACAATTATGAAACATGCGAGTTACAACATTTGTAGGTTTCCATCAATTCTGAAGTGGATTGCCAAGAAAATTATACCTATATTATCTTAAAATGACAAGTCTTATCCAAAATGTCATGTAGAAGTATTCAATGTAGGTACATACCCACTATATCACCATACTTTATTCATTCATGCAGTTTACTTAGTTCTTGCCAGATAATGTATTGTTTTCATCAATTAGAGTGTGTATTGTTTCTATGATTGTCTTTTTGAATTTGGTGCTAATACTGTTATATGGAATAGGTCTTTGGATTATGGACGCGGATATTCTCTAATGGACGACGGCTGAATTATGAATGACGGACTAGACGCTTGTAATTGTATCACCTGAATCACACCATTTGTAGATCGCTGTCAGGTTATCGCTTAGCACTTAACAATTTCTGAAAATGGCATCATTTTAATATCCGTCCAACCTGACTGACATAATTTACTGGCTTACCTATTCATAAATGTGTATTCGCTAAGATCACATTATGCCTTGTCTATATACTGTGCGTATGAAGCTGTTTGTAACTTTGTTCACTGCTGAAGATGCTATAACTAATAGCGAAATATACAGAATGAAATTGTCATCCCTACTCGGAGTTACTTTTCTTCTCTATTATTGGAAAATCATCAGTGGTTCCAATGGATTACTTCAATTAGATATACATGTAAAAAATTCCCAGGTGGGATGTGCCATAAAGCAGGTATGTAGAAGTTCCACTTCAAAAATCTTTCTAATTCAGTTCAAAAAATAATTATCAACATTTGTAACTCTATGCTGTCAAAATGTAACGGTATGCGCAATTTCACATCTCGAGTTTCAAATAAATTCTGGGGACCTCCACATAACAAAAATTGTGATTTAACCGAGTGATAATTTGTGATTTTATTCATTGAAAATTGGCGAGAATGCATCCCCAGACATCTGGAAGCCCAGGGATTCACAGCTACTGGAGACTAAAGAAATGTAATTGGGAACAAGATCAAATTATTATATCAGTAATGGAGAAAGAAATAGCACTGATTCTGGAAGTGTTTATTTTGTTGACACAAGCAGTCTACTAGTCCACTTATCTAAAGTGCAGTATGCAATAAGTCAACAATTACAGATGTTATTACCTGAATGGCCAACATACAGTCCAAAACTATAAGGCCTGAAAGGTAAAGCAGAATACCAGTGTTACAGCTATGTCTATTTGACCAAAATGGCTGGACTTCAAGCTCTCTTGAATCTTTGCAATTCTCCATACTGCATATTTTCTCTGACTGCATTTTAGTTATGTGTGTCAGCAGGGGTTGATGTAGCCTAGATTTAGATATATTTAGCGGACTTTACCCTATGCCACATGATTATGCCAGCACTAACAGCACCAATGTCCTTATAATCCATTTTAAAAACATAATCCCTGATTAAGAAGCAAATTTCCATTTTTGTGAAAACAAAATCTTATTTTGAAGAAAATTTGTCTCCATGATTCGCCAACACCACCAAAATCTTGTCAGTTCTTTGCCTATCTTGCAAGATCATTATACCCGAATTTCATAGAAATCAAACACGTTGTTCAGAAGATATGATGTTACACATGTTTACCTGCATTCATGTCTATAGCGCCACCTAGTGATGACCAAATTCCAAAAAAAACAAGCGCGTGAAATCTAAAGCCCTATAGGGAGATGGCACATAAGAGTTCAATGGAAAAAACTTTAATCATGATAATGGTTATAGCGGTTTTGACGTTGTCAGATAAATGAGATTTTTCATTTAAATGGCAATTTGGTTCGCACCGAAAAGGTATTATCTTGTCGGCAATCCTATGTTTATGCTTGGCAACCTAGAATAGAACAGTTTTTAAATATTTCTGCGAGCGAATTTGTAAATTATCATTTCATGAAAAACCTTTTTTTGAGACGCAAAAAACTTGCCTTTATAGTTATGCCAGCTACACCAAAACCTTTTCAGCACATTGACTATCCTTCAAGACCATTGTTATAAAAATTTCAAAACAAGAGCTCAAAGGGCTTCAATATACGCCCGTATATCTGGAATTATATTGGTCCAAATTTCAAGGTTGTTTAATCGCCTTGATTCCACTTGGTAGCTAGCAATCCAGAAAAAGGTCTACAATTTTGTGCTTCTGAGAATGTAACATATCACATCTAAAATTGAATGATAAACTAAAATGAGCTTAACTCTTGGAAACTAGGTGACCTTGGAGCAAGAACCGAGAGCTCACATATCCCACAATGAAATCGACAATAGTCAAACACAAGAAAATAGTACTTTTCCTGCAAATGGATTTCTTTCAGACGAGAGAATTTTTCATGAAGGAAGAAGAAAGTGATGAAGTAAACCTTTGTTCTTGAGTTGATAAACAAGTATGAAGTTCATAAAGGACCCCTCTCCACGTTAAATTAGTAAATGTATGGTTTTTATTTCACAACAGTTTAACTAAATGTAGCTGTTTGAAACACGGAAGACAACTCCACAGGACAAATGCCATATACATGTAGGGGAGAGAACTCTGCATATTCCAACCTAACACATATAGTCAGCTAAACTTGATTCAATTCTATAGGACTGTGACCTTGACATTTGACAAATTGACGTATGGCTCCTCTTCACCATACGTGTAAGGTATCTGATACCATTCCATACCCTGAAACTAGAGATATCGCATAGACAACAAATGTTAATGGATGAATGGACAGAATGCAACATCGCATTACATGACCTCGTCTTCGACAGGCATATGAAAATGTGACTTAATGATTTTCTGATTTTGGGGTCACTGTGACCTTGACCTTTGACCTAAACTTTGGTGCACAACACATCGTCTTCAGTCAATGTATCAATGGACACAAAAAAATCATGATTTTTATGAATTTCATGATTTTGGGGGTCGCCTTGACCTACATTTTGGTACGTGACACATCATGTCCCCGTAATGTATCTACTGACACAAAAAAAAGTAATTTTCAAAGATTTCTTGATTCTGGAGCTGGAGTCACAGTGAGTGAGTGAGTGAATGTGATTTAACGTCGCTTTTAACTATATTTCAGTCATATCACGACGTTGGGTCCAATTCTTTTTCACACCCGGGAACCACACGGGTGGGATGGATTCACAGTGATCTTGACTATTGACCTTGACCTAAATTTTGGTACATGACAAACCATCTCCCCGTAATTTCTCAATGGACACAAAACATCAAGATTTTTAACAATTTCACGATTTTGGGGTCACAGTGACCTTGACCTACATTTTGGTATGTGACACATCGTGTCCCCCTAATGTATCTACTGATACAAAAAAAGATGCTATAATGTATCTACTGATACAAAAAAAGATGTTATTTTTAATAATTTACTGATTTTGGGGTCACCGTGACCTTTGATCTTGACCTAATTTTTGTATGCGACACTTCATTTGCCCTTATTGAATCCACTCACCAAAAATTAGTAATTATTTATGAATTCCTGACTTTTAGGTCACAATAACCGTTGACCTTGATTCTGGTGTCACAGTGATCTTGACCTGGATTTTAATTTTGGTACATGACAAAACGGCTACCCGTAATTTCTCAATGGACTAAAAAAATCATGATTTTTAACAATTTCATGATTTTGGGGTCACAGTGACCTTGACATTTGACCTTGACCTACATTTTAATATGTGACACATTAATTCCCCCTAATGTATCTACTGACACAAAAAAAATGTTATTTTTAATAGTTTCCTGATTTTTGGGTCACAATGACCTTTGACCTTCGACCTTAACCTATATTTTGATATGCAACACTTCATTTCCCCGTATTGAATCCACTCACAAAAAATTAGAAATTTATAATGATTTCCTGATTTTTCATTCACACTGACCTTTGACCTCTGACCTCGACCTACATTTGGCATGCAACACATCGTTTCCCCCTAGGGCATCCACTCGCCAAAAATTAGAACTGTAGATAGAAAACTATCCATGATCAATGATTTCCTGATTTTTAGGCAACAGTGACCTTTGACCTCTGACCCCGGCCTGAATTTCGGTACGCGACACATCGTCTCCACCTGATGTATCCATTCACAAAAAATTGCAACTGTGGATAGAAAACATCCAGAGATATAGACCGGACACGAACACTTCACTGATTTCCTGTTTTTCAGGCCAGTGACCTTTGACCTTTGACCGCGACCTTCATTTTTGTACGCGACACATCGTCTCCCCGTAGGGTATCCACTCACCAAAAATTGGAACTGTAAATATTAAACTGTTCCAGATATAGACCGGACACAGGGGACGGACAGACGGATGGACGGACAGACGGACGGAAACCGCCATCACATAAAACTAGAGCCTTAGGCACTGAAACGGGGCTATTTAAATGTAAAATAGGAATGACCCCCAAGGTTTCCGTCCAATCAGAGAAACCGGTTTTCATTACATAAGTTTCTTGATGCATCAATGATGTATACCAAATTTTACATCGAGCATTAATGATTAATGATTTCGCATAAATTAAAGATGACCGGTCATCCTTCCCGCCACTCAGAGGAACTGATGTGGTTATTAATTGAAAGTCTCTTGATACATTGATGCTGTATACCAAGTTTCGTATAGAACACTAAAATGGTATCAGAGATATACATCATTAAAGATTTTGCATAAATTAAAGATGGCCACCAAGGTTTCTGCCCAATCAGAGAAACCAGAACTGTCATTTGTCGTAAGTCTCTTGATGCATCGATGATGTATACCAAATTTTACATCGAGCACTTGAACGGTATCAACGGTTTTCAGTCAATCAGGTCCCGATTTAAAGTATCTGTATGCATCGATGATGTATACCAACTTTCATATAAAACAATTGAATGGTAACAGAGATATGTATCATTATCGATTTTGCATAAATTAAAGAAGGCCTCCAGGATTTCCAGCTAATCAGAAAAGCCGGTTTGGTAATTCATTGAAAGTTGCTTGATGTATCGATGATGTATACCAACTTTTGTATTGAACAGTTGAATGGTTTCCAAGATATGGATCATTATCCATTTTGCATAAAATTAAAGATGGCCGCCAAGGTTTTCACCCAATCAGGTCCCAATTCAATAGGCTTCTGGTCCTTGACTAGGTAAATAAGCATACCAAATTTGGAATTCTTCAGTGGAACCGTTTTCCGTCTATCTCGCTCACGTACTGACGTACGAACAGACGGACGTACAAGACGACAATACCCCATGGCCAAAATTGGCCGAGGGGTAAAAATGAGTATTGAGATACAATGTAAAATCCTCATGGTTAGATGGACTGGAGCTATGCTGGGATGCATCCTCTCATGGCATCATATTGTTTCATGTACCTCCTCCCTAGTATATTACAGTTCTATTTGGTTATCTCCCCTGTCACCTTACAGCTTCAAAACTGTGATATGCAGAGCTCTTTCTGTAGATCAGGGGGAAATGCTTGCAACATTCCATGAATATTTCAGAAGTAGAATGGAAAGAAAACATTTCTGAATACAGGGAAATTTTACGTAAATGATTTGACCACCACTGGATTTTAGAAACTTACTATAAAAAGATAATGCAGAGGGTCTTGAGGGGCAAGCTTAAATGGCGAAAATTCCAAACTGTAACTCAACACACATATTTCATGAAAATGTAAATGAATACAGGCAAAGTGAAATATCCCATTGTTTTCTACAATGAATTACACTTGTACTGGTATTATTTAACACTAAATTACTGCTCAAACACGCTTTCTAATGAGAATGAGTTAGTCCCACAAAATCACTCAACATGCGCCTCTCAAAATCTGTGGTTTAGCAGACGACATATTTTGAGCACGAAAGTAGTGCTACTGGAAAATGAACGAAAACACGCATAAAATTAGATAAATGGAAATTTAACTTAAACATATCAGACCTGCAACTATACGCGAACATTAAAAACACAGAAACCTGGACACTCTAAAGAAGGAAGTTTCAGACCTCTTTCTTGTTGTGTAAGAACTCTATCTTTTGCTGTGTTAGCAAGACACAGAGCTGGTGCTCAATTTTTTCTGACTACAAGACAGGACCATTAGTCCCTACGGGCCTACATCGCCCCGTGAAAAAGACAAGCCTTTCAGACGAAATCGTCAGAGAAAGGTTTACCTAGGCTCGGACTACAACACCACCCAGTGGTGAGCAGCGGGTATCGAAACACAACCAGACAAATTTCCCAGGCCTAAGGAGATAGCACACAAAGTCTGACCCGAAAATATTTAACGGTTTTAGAGGTATTCACGTTTAAAGTCGCGGCGGCGGGTTTCTCGTGAAAACATAAGAGCATCCACTTTGTGGAAATGCTCTAATAACTATATCAGTATTGTAGAGAGAAGTATCTCTGATTCTGGAATGGAAGTGTTTACTTTGTTGACACAATCAGTCTACTAGTCCACTTGTGTAAAGTGCATTATGCTACACTGAATGGTCAACATACAGGCATACAATATGATGGCCTACAAGGTAAAGGGGGAATATCAGTGTTACAGAACCCCATGCCCTGAATACAAGTTCACTTGAATCCTTGCAATTCTCCATACAGTATCACACCATACTGATCAAGCTGTATCTGTATGGGAGGTGGCCCTTCAACTTCAATCCAAAAAAAAACAAAAAACTTTGTCCTTTGAAATCCTTTGTTTGACAATAAACTTCATGAAATGCCAATAAATTGTGCTATATAAGTTTAATGTCTATAGTGCCACCCAATGATGAACAATATCATGAAACTACATGATGAAGCCAAATCCTCAGATATGGCCTGGGGAATGTAGATATTGGACTCGAGTCATGTGAATTTCACGTATTACAAAAAAATGGCCATTTGGCTTACAAGGGATGTGAATTATAACACTGGGAATGTTATATTCATGTTCAGCAAACTCAAATTACTTTTCCCTGAGTCAAAGAAGTCAATTTCCATTTTTGTGAAAAAAATCTTATTTGGAGATGCAAAAAAGCGCCTCCATGATTTCGACACCACCACCCAAAATCTTGTCTGTTCTTTGCCTATCATGCAAGATCATTATACTCAAATTTCATGGAAATCAAACACGCTGTTTAGAAGATATGGTGTTACACATATTTACCTGCATTCATGTCTATAGTGCCACCTGGTGACGACCAAATACCACGAAAAACAAGCAGGTGAAATCTAAAGCCCTAGGGAGATGGCACATAAAAGTTCAACATGTTCAATGGAAAAAACTTGAGGTTTTGACGTTAAGTCAGATGATTGAGATTTTTCATTAAGTAGCAATTTGGTTCTCACCAAAAGACAATTATCATGTCGCAATACTACATTAATGCTTGGCAATATAGAATAGAACAATTTTTAAATATTTCTCCAAGCGAATGGTAAATTTTTATTTCACGAAAAAACGTGCCTTTATATTTATGCCAGCTACACCAAAACCTTTTCAGCACATTGCCTATCCTTCAAGGCCATTGTAATAAAATTTCATAGAATTCAAACAAGTCGTTCAGACGAAATCGTCGCAGAAAGGTTTACCTATGCTCTGACTTCAACGCCACCTAGTGATGAGCAGCGGCTATCGAAACACGACATGGCAAATTTCCCAAGGCCCAAGGAGATAGCACACAAAGCTTGACCCGAAAATATTTAACGGTTTCAGAGATATTCATGTTTAAAGTTGCGGCGGCGGTGGATCCATTTTTCCTGAAAACATAAGAGCATCCACTTTGTGGAAATGCTCTAAAAACAGTGAAATGCGGTGAGAATTTCAGCAAAATGAGGAAGTACTTAAATGTAAAAACTCGCGGACCAATACGGGAGGCTTGAAAGCACGAATAATAATCCAAATAGAATAATTTTATTCAATTTTGAAGAGCACAGAAATTCACATCCAGTTCTATTCATGCTAGAATAAAAACTGGTCTTTGGGCGGGACTGCTAAGAGCGGTTCAATGTGGAGGCCCTAGAAGGGGGTGGGGGGGGTGGTGTCTGAATTTCTGGCATTTGGTATAAGAGATTTAGAATTACCAGAACAGTATTGCATAATATATAATTATTATGTATTATGCACAAGTTAAGTATAAGGTGTCTTGAGATAAAATGCATGGTTTATATTTCATAACAGTTTACCTGAATGTAGCTGTTTCATACATGTATCAACAGGGGAGACAACTCCACAGGACAAATACTATATACATGTAGGGCAGAACTCTGAATAGTCCACACGAAGAATATAGTCCGTGAAACTGGATTCAGTTTTGGGGTGCTGTGGCCTTGACCTTTGACCAAAACATAAAGGTATACCCAATGTCTGTTTCAATACATACCTTGAAACTGGAGATATCACATGGACAACGATTGTTAATGGACAGATAGATGGGCAGAACACACCATCGCATTATACGGCCTTGTCTTCGACAGTGTATAAAAACAAGGAATTAGCTTAGAAAACATGAAAGAGAATATTAAATACTGACACTAATACGAAGCTGCGCATCAAAAAACCCCTCGGCTCTGGGTACATTCATAATGTATTCAATTTGAACCAAGATGTCAGGAACACCAAGCAGTCACAAATATACAGATTATCAAAAATTTTGCAATTAGAAATGACCCCTAAAATTTCCGTCCAATCAGAAAAACCGGTATTCATTACATAAGTTTCTTGATGCATCAATGATGTATACCAAATTTTACATCGAGCATTTGAACGGTATCCGAGATAGAGATCATTAATGATTTCGCATAAATTAAAGATGGCCGCCCATCCTTCCCGCCACTCACATGAACTGATGTGGTTATTCATTGAAATTCTCTTGATACATTGATGCTGTATACCAAGTTTCGTATAGAACACTGAAATGGTATCAGAGATATACATCATTAAAGATTTTGCATAAATTGAAGATGGCCACCAAGGTTTCCGCCCAATCAGAGAAACCAGAACTGTCATTTGTCGTAAGTCTCTTGATGCATCGATGATGTATACCAAATTTTACATCGAGCACTTGAACGGTATCAGAGAATGAGATCATTAATGATTTTGCATAAATTAAAGATGGCCGCCCATCCTTCCCCCCACTCAGAGGAACTGATGTGGTTATTCATTGCAAGTCAGTTGATACATCGATGCTGTATACCAAGTTTGGTATAGAACACTTAAATTGGATCAGAGATATATATCATTAAAGTTTTTGCATAAATTAAAGATGGCCGCCAAGGTTTTCGGTCAATCAGGTCCTGATTCAAAGTATCTGGATGTATCGATGATGTATACCAACTTTCATATAAAACAACTGAATGGTAACAGAGATATGTATCATTATCGATTTCGCATAAATTAAAGATGGCCTCCAGGATTTCCAGCTAATCAGAAAAGCCGGTTTGGTAATTCATTGAAAGTTGCTTGATGTATCGATGATGTATACCAACTTTCGTATTGAACAGTTGAATGGTTTCCGAGATATGGATCATTATCCATTTCGCATAAAATTAAAGATGGCCGCCAAAGTTTTCACCCAATCAGGTCCCAATTCAATAGGCTTCTGGTCCTTGACTAGGTAAATAAGCATACCAAATTTGGAATTCTTCAGTGGAACCGTTCTCCGGCTATCTCGCTCACGTACGGACGTACGGACGTACAGACGTACGTACAAGACGACAATACCCCATGGCCAAAATTGGCCGAGGGGTAAAAAGCATATTTTTGCTCAGTGCATTCAAGAGAAATATGGCACAAAGACCTGTTGCTGGCGTAATTAAGACCCCACTCGAGAAGATTAGGCATAATGTAAAGAAGTTATGTTCTTTCAATTAAAGATGTGATCAGCCTCAAATCTGCTATGAGATCGATGTCTCTCAAACTCTGCGAAAGTGACATGTTTACAACAGGTACAAAATAAAACACATTTGACCACATACAACTAAAATTGTGTCCACCATTCACGAGAAAATGGAAGGGATTGCTCTTTAAAAATAAACGATGGCCATGTGAACAAGCATATACACATGTACATGTAGTGCATTCTGCCTACATATGTTGTTCTGCCACTCTACCGAACCTCAGGCACGAGCCAGGACGTTATCCCATGGCTGCAGATGCGAGATCATTCAGATTCGTGAGCGTCGCTACATCACTTAAACGTCACACAGTGATGCCACTTTCATCTCCGCGTACAACACATATTCAATGGCGAGACAGGAAACCCGTTGAAGCGGGCGGAGTATCAAATTTCTCTGACAGATATTCTTGCATTCGTTGTATATGGCGATCCCACTATCATCAAATATAATACTTATGATGCTTTAACAAACTTCGTTACTGAAAAACTCACAGGGGAGAATCCATCGATTTTTGAGGTTGATTACATCTTTACTATACATATTCACATTTTTGGCCAACGGCTCCTTGTGCAAGATTCAACCTTCCGTAACCCATATGGAATCCCAATTTATAGCATGCCAACGTTTTCTTATTTGTTACATGTTAAAGTATGAAAAGTATAGTTTTGTTGATTGGGGAAGATGCAAAGTAGACCCCTCCAGCTCATGACTGTCTATAATTAAAAGGGTTTGACTGAAGTCTACAGGACATAAAAATATACCAACTACGTTGTTCTACAGTGAACTGTGTTGAATGGATACTGGATCTCCCCACCCCACAATGTTTGGCAATTGTGTGGCCCAGAAGAAAACAGATTTTGCACATTCTACAATCATTGTGAACATATAGAGAACTTCAAAATAACTCAAGAACACTAAAAATTAGATTTAATTCATTTTCAGAAATCGTTTTTAATTGATGAAGACAATTTTCACAAATTACAAGCGGTTGTGGCTGATTCATCGTTGATAGAATAGCAGGTTAGTTAGTTTTAACCAACTGAAGCACTCGTTGGAGGTACATTATGCAGCAGGTTGGTTTATCCTTCACTTCCAATGTAGCCAGCCTATGCAGTACGGGAAGCATGTCAAGATATCATATGCCATATAACATTTTACCTCATCGCTGTCTCAGACTTTAGCGGTATATGGATTAAACAACATCCAGAAAGGTAAAATATCCCCTAGATATACCAACCACAGTTGAAGGCACATCACACAAGGTGCATAATGCTTTCAATAATATAGACTAGTCCTGAGAGATACTTTCTATTACTGAAATTCTACAACAGTGAAATGGATATTTCAGGCATAAAATACTGATTCTTAATTCATGATACAAATTCAGCCTGAGATTTTCACTTGAATTAGTTCTACATTAATTAGTAAAATTAATAAAATCAAAAATTTGATACATTTGGGATACTTTCACTGAGCTAATCACAAGCCGGCAATATGAAGTCCATAACAACCATGTTTATTGGGCAAAATTCTATTGGGATCTACAGCCCTCTTATACATTGGAATGAAATTACATTATGAACAATAAATATATACAATTATAATCAAGCACCAATAATCTGTGAAATATCACTTACAAAAGTTAACCATTACAAAGCAGAAACATACAGATGAAAAGTGGTATATAAACGAAGTAAGAAAACTATTAGAAAAAATTTATAAGAGTTTGAATCTATTCCCATTAGAGGTACATAAAGCCTAGCTTATACCCCATAATTCATTCAATCAGGTCACAATCAAATGTTAAATGGCAAAAATCTAATATATTCCATCACTCAGACTACAGCTGTATACACTACATTATAAACTGTAAGGTATCACATTAAAGCACATGTACTAAAAGTAGGAATGTCACCTGCTGATTCATATGCTGAGGTTTGCTTGTGGTGACACAGTCTCACTCCCTCCAACAAACAATTCTAGTCTAAATTGCCAGGATATATTAAGATATTGTTATTTTTTGAAAATGCCCTTACAAGGGAGGGTGTGTGAGTGAAATTTTGTCAAGACAGCAACTTAGACATTTCTGTCCTTGTGTGCTCGGTTGTGCCACATTAGATCACTGTTTGTATTATCAGTCTCAGCCCTTCGCCAATGAGGAAGATTTGTACTTGTAGTAAATATTTAAATAGTAGAATAATGCTAACTACATCTCCCTATACTCGCTATAATAATAAGTGTATAGGAGCGAGAGTCAGACCATATTAACATGTGGAGTTCAATATTAATGTTGATTTGAACTGACAGTATCACATAATAATGATATTGTGCCTCTGATCAGAGACATTGTGTCTGTAGAATCCCTGCATATACTATCTAAAACATTCAGTGTCTAAATATGAAAATGTACTCTGAGGACACACATCACAACAACAACAGCATACAAATAAGCACAGGAAATAATGGCCGACTTGATACTGGAGACAACTGACTTTACCAATAATCCTCAGATAATACATCCTTAACTCATTTTAGTTTTCATCAATAAACATAATATTGTTTACTGGTATATCAATTATTCAGCCAATATGTTTTTGTTGATTCCATTGATGGTATAAATACTAGCACAATCTCCCAATCATATTCACTTGTCTAAATAGGCGACACTGGAATGTGTCAAAAACACAGCAGAATTCACCATGACAATGGAGACAGGATGTTTGTACCTATATGCACACATACATGCAGAAGCCATAATCTGAGGAGCTACGTTTGAAAAGGGTATAATGGTGTAACATAGTGATGAGAGCTCAACAATGTTTTTGGCAAAATACAAGTTTAATACATTTTGAGCACTTGTTACAATGTTGCACATTAACACACTTGGGAATGTGTTCCCAATGAAAAACGCTCTTCGGCAAGATTTAAGAAATCACAATCCACCTCCTACATCCGACGGTCACCAGCTGGTGGGGCTATTTTCGTAATACAGATGAGGTGGTGTTAGCAATTTGGATTTCTTCAACAGGTCTTGTGAGGTTATGGGCAATATTAAAGGATATTCGTTCATGGGAAATAACGTCATTCTAATTCTTCGGTTACGTAGCAGAAAGCATTGTACTTAAAAATATCAAACGAACACGGAGAGCGATTCTGTTTTCGAGCGAAGTTTCGTTTTAAAGTTGTTCGTATCACTAATAACTGACACTAATCTGTACAGATTATCCATGCGTAATTATTTCTTATTCAATGCTCTTTGTAATGTCACCCAAACTTCATTGAATTTAATTCACGTAAGTACTGATATTATTGGAAAAAGTCACACCATATGCAATCTATCCAGGCTACAGTGAACAGCATCAAGAAAAGTGAGCATGCCCGTACTGTTCACCGTAGCCTGGATAGATGCACACGGTGTGACTTTTTAATTAATATCAATGCTTACGCCAATTAAATCCATCGAAGTTTGGGTGACATACAAAGAGTATTGAATAGAGAATAATCATGCATGATAATATGTATCGATAAGTGTCAGTAATTAGCGATAAGAACAGTTTGAAAACGAAACTTCACTAGAAAAAGCATCGCTCCGCATATTCGTACGATATCTTTAAGTACAAGGCATTCTGATATGTAACCGGATAATTAAAACAAGAGCCCAAGGGGCTTCAATATACGCCCGTATATCTGGAATTATATTGGTCCAAATTTCAAGGTTGTTTAATAGCCTTGATTCCAATTGGTAGCTAGCAATCCAGAGAAAGGTCTACAATTTTGTGCTTCTGAGAATGTAACATATATCACATCTAAAATTGAATGATAAACTAAAATGGGCTTAACTCTTGGAAACTAGTTGACCTTGGAGCAAAAACCGAGAGCTCACATATCCCACACTGAAATTGACAATAGTCAAACACAAGAAAATAGTAGTTTTCCTGCAAATGCATTTCTTTCAGACGAGAGAATTTTTCATGAAGGAAGAAGAAACACACATAATCAGCTAAACATGATTCAGTTTTGGGGGACTGTGACCTTGACCTTTGACAAATTGATGTATGGCTCCTCTTCGCCATGCGAGTAAGGTATTTGATACCATTCCATACCATGAAACTAGAGATATCGTATGGACAACAAATGTTAATGGATGGATGGACAGAACGCAACATTGCATTACATGACCTCATCTTCGATAGGCATATGAAAAAATGTGACTTAATGATATCTGATTTTGGAGTCACAGTGACCTTGACCTTTGACCTTGACCTAAATTTTGGTACACGACACATTATCTTCCCGTCAATATATCAATGGACACAAAAAAAATCATGATTTTTATGAATTTCATGATTTTGGGCGTCACAGTGACCTTGACATTCGGCCTTGACCTACATTTTCGTACGTGGCACATCATGTCCCCCTAATGTATCTAGACACAAAAAAAGTACTTTTCAAAGATTTCTCGATTCTGGAGTCATAGTGACCTTGACCTAAATTTTGGTACATGACAAACCCCGTAATTTCTCAATGGACACATCATGATTTTTAACAATTTCCTGGTTTTGGGGTCACAGTGACCTTTGACCTTGACCTAAGTTTTGGTATGCGAACTTCATTTCGGTATGCGAACTTCATTTCCCCCTATTGAATCCACTCACCAAAAATTTGTAGTTTTTAATGATTTCCGGAGTTTTAAGTCACACTGACCTTTGACCTTGATTCTGGTGTAACAGTGATCTTGACTATTGACCTGGATCTAAATTTTGGTACATGACAAAATGGCTACCCGTATTTTCTCAATGGACAATAATTTCATGATTTTAGGTCACAGTGACCTTGACCTTTGACCTTGACCTACATTTTGATATGTGACACATCGTGTCCCCTAATGTATCTACTGACACAAAGAAATGTTATTTTTGATAATTTCCTAATTTTTGAGTCAGTGACCTTTGACCTTCGACCTTGACCTATATTTTGGTATGGGACACTTCATTTCCCCCTATTGAATCCACTCACAAAAAATTAGAAATTTGTAATCATTTCCTGATTTTTTAGTCACATTGACCTTTGACCTCTGACCTCGACCTACATTTGGTATGCAACACATCGTTCCCCCCTAGGGCATCCACTCACCAAAAATAAGAACTGTAGATAGAAAACTGTCAATGATCAGTGATTTCCTGATTTTATGCAACAGTGACCTTTGACCTCTGACCTCGACCTCATTTTTGGTACGCGACACATCGTCTCCACCTAGCGTAACCACTCACAAAAAATTGCAACTGTGGATAGACATGTGGCTGTCGCCATCGGGACCCCTCGGGCCGGGCCCAGAGCAATTGTGGAAATAATGTTTCTGACCCCAACAACTCACATATTATGGGGGGGCATAATTTTACCTGTATGATATAGATCATCATAGACAGACAAAACAATATAGCAATAGAGCAGTGATTACCTATAGTAGATGTAGTCGAACGATTACTGTCTATTCACAGCAATCCACACAGGTTTGTGTGAACTCCTGAAAAACACATCCCATGGCACCGACTTTCAATAGGCTTCTGGTACTGGCTGTATTAAACAACTGTATTAAGTTTCATTGTTGTGAGTGAAGGACTTTTTGAGATAATGTGTTTACAAGGATATGGACCAACAGACATGTATAAAGGGGCAGAACTCCTGAAAAACACATCCGATTACACCGACTTTCAATAGGCTTCTGGTCCTGGCTGTATTAAACAACTGTATGAAGTTTCATTGTTGTGAGTGAAGGACTTTTTGAGATAATGTGTTTACAAGGATAAAAACAGACAGACATGTATAAAGGGGCATAACTCCTGAAAAACACATCCAATGGCACCGACTTTCAATAGGCTTCTGGTACTGGTTGTATTAAACAACTGTATGAAGTTTCATTGTTGTGAGTGAAGGACTTTTTGAGATAATGTGTTTACAAGGATATGGACCAACAGACATGTATAAAGGGGCATAACTCCTGAAAAACACATCCGATTACACCGACTTTGAATAGGCTTCTGGTACTAGCTGCATTAAACAACTGTATGAAGTTTCATTGTTGTGAGTGAAGGACTTTTTGAGATAATGTGTTTACAAGGATAAAAACAGCCAGACATGTATAAAGGGGCATAACTCCTGAAAAACACATCCAATGGCACCGACTTTCAATAGGCTTCTGGTACTGGTTGTATTAAACAACTGTATGAAGTTTCATTGTTGTGAGTGAAGGACTTTTTGAGATAATGTGTTTACAAGGATATGGACCAACAGACATGTATAAAGGGGCATAACTCCTGAAAAACACATCCGATTACACCGACTTTGAATAGGCTTCTGGTACTAGCTGCATTAAACAACTGTATGAAGTTTCATTGTTGTGAGTGAAGGACTTTTTGAGATAATGTGTTTACAAGGATAAAAACAGCCAGACATGTATAAAGGGGCATAACTCCTGAAAAACACATCCAATGGCACCGACTTTCAATAGGCTTCTGGTACTGGTTGTATTAAACAACTGTATGAAGTTTCATTGTTGTGAGTGAAGGACTTTTTGAGATAAGGTGTTTACAAGGATATGGACCAACAGACATGTATAAAGGGGCATAACTCCTGAAAAACACATCCGATTACACCGACTTTCAATAGGCTTCTGGTACTGGCTGTATTAAACAACTGTATGAAGTTTCATTGTTGTAAGTGAAGAACTTTTTGAGATAATGTGTTTACAATGATATGATGGACAGACGGACGGACGGACAGACGGACAGACGGACAGACGACGGAGGCAACGACAATACCGCTCGGGCAGAATCTGCCCGAGGGGTAAAAACGATCACAGATATAGACCGGACACGAACACTTTGGTGATTTCCTGTTTTTTAGGCCAGTGACCTTTGACCTCTGACCTTGACCTTCATTTTGGTACGCGACACATCGTCTCCCAATAGGGTATCCAGTCACCAAAAATTAGAACTGTAGATAGAAAACTGTCCCAGATATAGACCGGACACGGGGGACGGACAGACGGATGGACGGACAGACGGACGGAAACCGCCATCACATAATACGTCCGCCTTTTGGCGGGCGTATAATTACTGTTATTTCCCAAGAATAAATATCCATTAATATTGCCCATAACTTCAGAAGAAATGCGAAAGAAATCCAAATTTCTAACACCATCTCAGCTGTGTTGCGAAAATAGCCTCACTGGTTGACCACCGTTTCACCGACTGGCGACGGTCGGATGTAGGGGGTGTCTGGACCTCTGATTATGGTTTTTGCATGCACGCACACGCTACATGTTGTAATAATTGTTTTGACTATATATCAGATCCTCAAGCCAGAACTTGACAGGAATTTTAGAGAATGTTCCTGAATATCAATATCAATATCAAAATTCTATAAATTCATAGATACATGTACTAGATAAATTCACTACAAAAAAGCTACATCATTTTCAGCTGTTTCCTTTGTGCAACTGGAGTAATGCTTTCATAAAGGTAGCATGGGCAAATACTTTTTGACTTCCCAATTTTAAATTTCCATATATCTTTTCGAGATCTGAACTACATGTAAACTCTGCTCATGTCCATTGACTTTAAGACCAAAAACGTTTTTGCTCCATTCAACCTGAATCTCGATTTTTTTTCACAGTTGGTCAAGTCATGATTGGCCGGACTTTTATAGTGCAGATAATTTTTTTAGTAGCGAACATCACTTGAACTCTGATTGATGATCTCTATGTCACTGAATCATGCTGAATTTATCAGCAACAAGTAAAGAGATTTGGCACAAAAAGTAAAACCAGAAAATACTCACAGGAAGAACAGGTGTCCAAAAATAACACCACAAAGTATAGTTCTGGTGGGCTGTTCTCAGCTTCTATGTATGATCACCACCATGTCACCATGCCGTTTCTCAGCTGTAGTTGTTGGGAAAGTTCCAGACCGCTCCAATTTGCTGATGCTCTTTGCCACAAACAATACAATAATTCAAATCTGTATAACTTCGCCATTGTATTGAGCCCTTGTTCGCAATAAAAAATCTCATTTTAGGCGCACAGGGGCATGGAACTAAACGAGTCGACAGAAACTTGCGAGTGTTGTGGCGCGTAAAAGTAGCGAGCAGAGTAATTGAAAATGGAAGCGGTCATTCTTTGTTTCTATCTCCTGTGAAGCTTTAACAGTTTCTGATTAACAATTGTTGAATATAAAGGTAAAATAGCACAGAATTAACTTAATTTTTATTGTTTGTGACACACGGTGTTGGCAAATGGGAACCATCCACTATTTTCCCAAGAAGTATGTACAGCTGGAGAATAACTTGGAGCCGAGGCCTTGATCATAAATAGCAAAGGTCCCACCAGAGCTACAAAAAGTACTGATACAGCAAAAAACAGTGTCCAAACATTGGGAATATACAAGTATAAATGTAACTGTTAAGAAATGTACAGAAATCATACTATTATCTAAAGTCTGAACAGGAATGCCGTATCACAGAATGTCTGATGGCAATAAATTACGAATAATGTCTATCCTTGATAATGTCTATCAATTAAATTTATATACCATAGTAAAATCATGACAGTTTGAGAAGGTACAGGTCTCCCAATACTGTTTGGCTGTGACGTAGCGGTACATTAGCCTGGCAAACTGTTTAACATAGTAATATTCGAATACCATAAAGAGCGATTGATTCTAATACAGTAAACGATGATTGATTTCAATCCAGTAAACTGTGATTGAGATAAATCTTATAAAGTTCAGCTGATATGCCTGGTCAGATCACAAAGGCCTACTTAATAGTTTTTTAGAAATAGTGCAGTCTACTTTTCAATCTTTGTCTTTTGCCCACAGAATTTTCAGTTAGTAAACCTTTTGATAAGTGGATCCTTTTTTCCTATATTATGTAGACATTTGATTTGGTAAAATCTGTTAAGACTACCTTGGATGGAAAATTTGAAATCCCACAAAAAATATTTTGGATCACCACTTCTGGCTTGCTGTAACAGGGATTCAAAGCAAAACCGACTACCTTCTGGAAAAATTGATTTCATTTAAGAAAAGAATAATGCACTATTCACTGAAAAACACAGTAGTGTTGTTCTCCTGCCTTCATAATTTAAACTGGAATTGACATTTCATCATGGTCGATATAGCACAATAAATGATCAACCCTGTATCACAGGTCAATACTGGCTACATTGGCTGGTAGCTCATTACTGCTGATAGTCAGTTTGCCTTTAGACTTGATCGCTTCCTGAAATGCCACAAAGAAAAAAATATTGCTATGCATTTTATTTCACAGATACCATCTGAAATACTCAAAGGCAGAACCAGCAACATTTCAGTATTTTGTTGAGAAAATGTTCTCATCCAAATACTGATACTCCATCAAACAGTTACTCAATACGAACAGTTATTCAATACATGAACCATGGAAAGGCACTGAGTACCCCTCAGTCCCGGGTGTATTCAAATATGGTCTTAGTTAAGTAACGAGCAATTGAAGGGAACAAGGAATTGGTGATAATGATTTCCAGCAAGTTTATGTTCTGCAACAGCATGGATACATGTGTGATCAAAGTTGAGGTATAGTCATTCTTAAGATATGGTTGCAACGAGAAAGTTCAGTTAATCTTGGTTTTATTTTTCTTGAGAAATGATGGCAGCAGCAATTAGTGACAAATTTGACATAACCTGACCTGGTGACTTATTCAATGGGCTTCTATTCTGCAACCACATGCGTATGTGAGCAAAGTTAGGGGCTCTAACTAAGCGAAGTCATTCAAGATATATGGTGTAATGAGAAAACAGATGGATGGACATATGTACATGATGACAATACCCCCCCCCCCAAGCCAATTTTAGCGATAGCCCAAGACCAGCTATGTGTCTGGTGTAAGATCACACAGCACCTAGGCCGTATTATTCTTTAGATATGGTGGTAACAAGTTAGACCTGGTGACCCCGAAAAAATGGGACAACCTCGCAGACTTTCGATAGGCTTCTTATCTGTGATCATACGCATGTGTGATTTAAGTTTGGTATTCATAGGCCTAGACATTCTTGAGATATGGTGTTCATGAGAAAATGGAGACGGACGGACATACATGTACATGATGCTGACAATCATGAGAATATGTATACTCCCAGGTCAATTTTGTTCGAGGGGCAAAAACTGAAAACCAGTTCAACAACATTCATAAAGCTGTGTAGGGAATTGGGTATTATCCAATATGTAGTTAGATATTTACCCTCTGTTCTTGTAATTTGGTCATCTCATCCTTGAGTTTATCAAGGACCGCAGTATTGGGTCGGTTCGACTTGGCATTCACCTGTAGATGGGTGATGCTCTGCTCCTCTTGCTAGAAGGAACAAACATATTCAGCATATAAACTGGGCAGTAACAAACAATGGGAGTCTGATCTAAGTTTTGTACTGGATGGATCTGGAATGGGGGACTTACACAATACCAACCATCCAATCAGATTCTGTGATTGTCACTTCCTGTTTGTCAATTTTGACCCACTTAACAAATTAACTGACAGAACTAGCACTTCTGCATTATCTTCCCATCCTACTGTCATGAATGTGCAAGCCTCCCATTGTCAAGCAGTGCTATACAGATACAGAGAATGCCCAAATAATGCAATCACATAAATTGATGAGGTCAAATTTCTTTGAACAGAAAATGAAACTGCAAAAACAAATGTTGCCACAATATTATCAGCTGAATATCTCCTCTAGTTGACATTAATGGATGATCAAATTTTTCAAGTAGGCTGGTCGTATTATAAAGGTCATCCCAAATGTGGGCGTAATTGGATTTCTATAGCTTGATCAAAAGATTCAAGTAGTAATATTGTTTGAAGCATTATGTACCATACCTTTTTCTCCCGTATGGCATTGCAGCTTCCTCTCCCATACAGACGTAACAATGATCCCCAGCTTTGGATGTGTGGATGGAGCAGCTGTAAATTGAAGATGTAAAGACTGAAAACTTTGACAGGTTATTTTTGGAAGATGCTTTTTGCCTCATCCGTAACCATCAAAGGTCCAGTAACCATCAGTGGCCCAGTGACCATCAATGGTCCAGTAACCATCAGTGACAATCAAAGATCCAATAACCATCAGTGGAACAGGGACAATCAAAGATCCAGTAACCATCAGTGGCCCAGTGACCATCAAAGATCCAGTAACCATCAGTGGAACAGGGACAATCAAAGGTCCAGTAACCATCAGTGGAACAGTGACCATCAATGGTCCAGTAACCATCAGTGGCCCAGTGACCATCAAAGATCCAGTAACCATCAGTGGAACAGGGACAATCAAAGGTCCAGTAACCATCAGTGGTTCAGTGATCATCTATGGCCCAGTGACCAACAATGGTCCAGTAACCATCAGTGGCCCAGGGACAATCAAAGTTCCAGTAACCATCATTGGTCCAGTAACCATCAGTGGCCCAGTGACCATCAAAGATCCAGTAACCATCAGTGGAACAGTAACAGTCAAAGGTCCAGTAACCATCAGTGGCCCAGTGACCATCAATGGCCCAGTGACCATCAATGGTCCAGTAACCATCAGTGGCCCAGTGACCATCAAAGATCCAGTAACCATCAGTGGAACAGGGACAATCAAAGATCCAGTAACCATCAGTGGCCCAGTGACCATCAAAGATCCAGTAACCATCAGTGGAACAGGGACAATCAAAGGTCCAGTAACCATCAGTGGAACAGTGACCATCAATGGCTCAGTGACCATCAATGGTCCAGTAACGATCAGTGGCCCAGTGACCATCAAAGATCCAGTAACCATCAGTGGAACAGGGACAATCAATGGCCCAGTGACCATCAATGGTCCAGTAACCATCAGTGGCCCAGTGGCCATCAAGGATCCAGTAACCATCAGTGGAACAGGGACAATCAAAGGTCCAGTAACCATCAGTGGAACAGTGACCATCAATGGCCCAGTGACCATCAATGGTCCAGTAACCATCAGTGGCCCAGTGACCATCAAAGATCCAGTAACCATCAGTGGAACAGGGACAATCAAAGGTCCAGTAACCATCAGTGGTTCAGTGACCATCAATGGCCCAGTGACCATCAATGGTCCAGTAACCATCAATGGTCCAGTAACCATCAATGGTCCAGTAACCATCAGTGGCCCAGTGACAATCAAAGGTCCAGTAACCATCATTGGTACAGTAACCATCAGTGGCCCAGTGACCATCAAAGATCCAGTAACCATCAGTGGAACAGTGACAATCAAAGGTCCAGTAACCATCAGTGGCCCAGTGACAATCAAAGGTCCAGTAACCATCAGTGGCTCTGTGACCATCAATGGCCCAGTGACCATCAATGGTCCAGTAACCATCAGTGGCCCAGTGACAATCAAAGATCCAGTAACCATCATTGGTACAGTAACCATCAGTGGCCCAGTGACCATCAAAGATCCAGTAACCATCAGTGGAACAGTGACAATCAAAGGTCCAGTAACCATCAGTGGCCCAGTGACCATCAAAGGTCCAGTAACCATCAGTGGCTCTGTGACCATCAATGGCCCAGTGACCATCAATGGTCCAGTGGCCCAGTGACCATCAAAGATCCAGTAACCATCAGTGGAACAGGGACAATCAAAGGTCCAGTAACCATCAGTGGTTCAGTGACCATCAATGGCCCAGTGACCATCAATGGTCCAGTAACCATCAATGGTCCAGTAACCATCAATGGTCCAGTAACCATCAGTGGCCCAGTGACAATCAAAGGTCCAGTAACCATCATTGGTACAGTAACCATCAGTGGCCCAGTGACCATCAAAGATCCAGTAACCATCAGTGGAACAGTGACAATCAAAGGTCCAGTAACCATCAGTGGAACAGTGACAATCAAAGGTCCAGTAACCATCAGTGGCTCTGTGACCATCAATGGCCCAGTGACCATCAATGGTCCAGTAACCATCAGTGGCCCAGTGACAATCAAAGGTCCAGTAACCATCATTGGTACAGTAACCATCAGTGGCCCAGTGACCATCAAAGATCCAGTAACCATCAGTGGAACAGTGACAATCAAAGGTCCAGTAACCATCAGTGGCCCAGTGACCATCAAAGGTCCAGTAACCATCAGTGGCTCTGTGACCATCAATGGCTCAGTGACCATCAATGGTCCAGTGAACATCAGTGGTCCAGTAAGCATCAATGGTCCAACCATCAGAGGTTCAGTAACCATCAGTGGTTCAGTGACCATCAGTGGCCCAGTGACCATCAATGGTCCAGTAATCATCAGTGGTCCAGTGACCATCAATCGTCCAGTAACCATCAGTGATCCAGTAACCATCAATGGTTCAGTAACCTCCAGTTCAGAACAGGCTAGGAATATTTTTGTACCAGTTCTTAAGTTTACCATAGGCTAACATATAAACTCTATATAGTGAACTACAGATTTGAAAACATTAAATAATCACCACCGATGATGGGGGGAAATGAATTGTTGGTTCATTCTTACGTCGATCAAAATTGTCAATCAAAATAATTGCTACAGATCTAAAGCATTATGTGGTATGATACTACCGTGTAACACTCAAATATGTCATGTAAGATTGTGACAAGTCACTACAGTTTTGACATATGACAGCAGCTGATCTTATCAAGAAGCGAATGGGGCTGAAAACCATTGCCAGTCATGTTCGATAAAATTCTGGTCAATGAGCATATGGATCTGTAGCGATGATTAAGAAAAGATAGCTATTATCTTTCAGATTTGCTAACCGCAATGAATCTACATTTAATATTATGAGTGCTCATTCACCCCAATGGCTCATTCACCCCCATGGGTTCATTCACCCCCATGGGTTAGTTTATAGGGATAGGGAGATCGCGTGCCCTTTCTATACTACTCATCGCGCACTACTCATCGCGCATGCGCAGTGGACCAATTCTACTGTAGGGTGCAAGCCTGGCCCATGGAATCTCAGGTAGCGAAAACCCCAGGTCTCTCGCCTCACCCTATCCTGCGCCACACCTGTAGGGATAGGGAGATCGCATGCCCTTTCTATAATACTCATCGTGCACTACTCATCGCGCATGCGCAGTCGGCCCATTCTACTGTAGGGTGTAAGCCTGGCCCATGGAATCTCAGGTAGCGAAAACCCCAGGTCTCTCGCCCCTTTGACCTTGAGAAAATAGGTCATGGTTAATCATTTTTGACAGGCATCTGGTCCATTGTTAGCTTCATATGTGGTATGCACTGCTGATACTGTGCTGATGGCATTAAATTATTAACGTGTAATTAGACCTAAAAAAAATAGGTCAATGTCCTTCATTTCCAATAGGCTTCTGCTGCAATGTCAATTGCAGCTGTTGTATGAATTTTGGAATGCCGGACTATTTGGAATGCCCGAGTATATTCCTTCCAAGAGATACGTAGTAAGGTTAATGATGGACACACAAAAAGATGATGCTGACAACAATAAAATCACCAATTGGGTAGATAACCATTGTGTCAGTGCCACATGGCAGCAAGTTCAGCAGTGTTTATATACAGTAGTATAAATGCTGCATAAAGCGAGTTGTGGCATGATAACTGTTTCTTTCCTTTAAGAGTAGTAAAATCACAAATTATGGGAGGGGGGATTTGGTTCAATGTCACACTCAAGTTTGTTTCACTCATATGGCGACAGTCAGTTTGGTTGGTGGAAGAAACCGGAGTACCCGGAGAGAACCACCGCCCATCGGCAAGTAACTGACAAACTTTCACACATGGAGCAGCTGGGCTCGAACCACAAATTATGTCTGGCTCACGTCATAGTTACCTGAAGAATGGCTTGAGCGGCGTACTGCTTCCCTTCACGTTTGTTTTTACATACAACCTGGAAAAAGAAACATCATATTACATGACCTGCAAACATTTCCATATATCCGAACATTCAGGATTTCAACTGAGTATACATTGTACCTTAACAGATTGGGCAACTAATTGTACTCGTCCATTCACACATCTAACTCTCGTTGGCTTTTACAGTAGCTCGAAGCCATGCTTTCGTGGATTGTATGTCAATTCAAGTTGGAACTTGAAAAAAACCCTGTGAGTTACGGAGCTGATTTCACTGCTAGGTCAAAATCACTTTAGATTTGGTGTTTCGTTGTTGATCAATGTACCTTAGTGGTATGTTTTCCAACGGTCATAATGAACTCGTTCTTCTGGTGTTTGAGCTGTTTCATATCCATCTGACATTGGGTGTCTCCCATACCATAATTCCTGAAATAATAACATGATGACTTAATCTCCATTTTGCAACAATAAAATCATCTGCATTGAGAATATGAAATCAACAATCCAGAAGGAATCATTCTTCATAATTTGTACAATGTATTCATTGTTCATACTGTGTACAATATATTCATTGTTCATACTGTGTACAATGTATTCATTGTTCATACTGTGTACAATGTATTCACTGTTCATACTGTGTACAATATATTCATTGTTCATACTGTGTACAATGTATTCATTGTTAATAATGTGTACAATGTATTCATTGTTCATACTGTGTACAATATATTCATTGTTCATACTGTGTACAATGTATTCACTGTTCATACTGTGTACAATATATTCATTGTTCATACTGTGTACAATGTATTCATTGTTCAAACTGTACAATGTATTCATTGTTCATACTGTGCACAATGTATTCATTGCTCATACTGTGTACAATGTATTCATTGTTCAAACAGTGTACAATGTATACATTGTTCATACTGTGCACAATGTATTCATTGTTCATACTGTGCACAATGTATTCACTGCTCAAACAGTGTATAATGTATTCATTGTTCATACTGTGCACAATGTATTCATTGCTCATACTGTGTACAATGTATTCATTGTTCAAACAGTGTACAATGTATTCATTGTTCATACTGTGTACAATGTATTCATTGTTCATACTGTGTACAATATATTCATTGTTCATACTGTGTACAATGTATTCATTGTTAATAATGTGTACAATGTATTCATTGTTCATACTGTGTACAATATATTCATTGTTCATACTGTGTACAATGTATTCACTGTTCATACTGTGTACAATATATTCATTGTTCAAACAGTGTACAATATATACATTGTTCATACTGTGCACAATGTATTCATTGTTCATACTGTGCACAATGTATTCACTGCTCAAACAGTGTACAATGTATTCATTGTTCATACTGTGTACAATATATTCATTGTTCATACTGTGTACAATGTATTCATTGTTAATAATGTGTACAATGTATTCATTGTTCATACTGTGTACAATATATTCATTGTTCATACTGTGTACAATGTATTCACTGTTCATACTGTGTACAATATATTCATTGTTCATACTGTGCACAATGTATTAATTGCTCAAACTGTGTACAAAGTAATTATTGTTCACACGGTGAACAGTGTAGTCATTGTTCATACTGTGTACATTGTATTTATTGTTCATACTGTGTACAATGTAATTATTGCTCATACTGTGTACAATGTATTCATTGTTCAAACAGTGTACAATGTATTCATTGTTCATACTGTGTACAATGTATTCATTGTTCATACTGTGTACAATATATTCATTGCTCATGCTGTGTACAATGTATTCATTGTTCAACTGTGTACAATGTATCCACTGCTCATGCTGTGTACAATGTATTCATTGTTCATACTGTGTACAATGTGTTCATTGTTTATACAGTGACTGACTGAAAATGATTTACACAGTCCGAACGGAGTTCACTGCCAGTAGAAATGAGGCCAGTGGACAAAGTTTCAGTGATGTCGTGCTGAAGATCATGATCAGGACTCGAATTCGAAAGTAAAAGAGACATGGGGAGACTCCGATGTTTCAAAGCCTTCAATTCCTTGCAATGAGCCAATTTTGCATGGGTATCTCAAACCGCCAACAGACAGTGATTTGACTGCCTCACCAGCACTCGCGGACTCTATACTCTTCATCTTGGCAACAGGATATATCTAGTGAATGCCAACGTTGGTAAAATATTGAATAAAACCAAGGCCCAACCAAAGCCTGAATTCAGTCTATACTGTGAACAATGTTTTCATTTTTTATTCTGGGAACAATGTATTTCTGCTAAGAAAATTATCACTTATTGTGGACACATGAATACAGTTGGACTCCTGATAAAAACAGATCGCTGAACCAGGCCTAGCAGAGAAAATTTTGATTAAACCTCTCCTAAAATTCAGTGTCAATCAGGGTCTCCTGGTACTGTCTCCTGGTACTTGTTATTCATACAATGTAAAGAACATCTGTTTCTGCCCATTGACTGAGAAATTCCCCCAGTTATGAAAACCCACTGAAGAATGACAGAATTATGGAGAGCTAAGAAACTGACAGTAAACTCCATGTAGAATAAATCTCTACGAATTATTCTCAGACTAATACATCTTCTTGATAAAACTATATCACTTGTGGAGATCAGACTATAATGCAATACCTCTTGAGACATTCTTGTAAGATTTGGTAAGGACTGGGCTGGCCTGCCTTAGAACACAACTCGTATATCCGTGGATCTTCTATCTTGATTTCATCAAAGAACTACAATACAGACAGCAAATTGCTGATCAATCATTTTCAATTTCATCATGATCATGGGGGCCACATGGAAGTATAATTGAATTAAGCTATTGGAATGTAAGTTATAAAAGAATTTGAATATACATGATCAAAGCTTCTAAATTTGGCAGTTGATCAAATTTCAGATGATGACTGTATTTACAAGCTTTCAGAGAAATACTTTCATCCTCAGAATGGACTTCTACAAAATTGTATCCATCATGATCTTTATTCTGGGATTAAACCCCACCATAGTAGGATATACTTGACCAAATTTAGTATTAGGTACATGTATGCTGATACTGATTTAACCCTGAATTTTGACCGACTGAATGCTATGAGTCATTGAATTGCTATTCCTAGTAGACATGTCAATGGTATTATATTACACTCTGACCAGAAAGAGTTCCCAGAGAGTGACATTGTAAGATGATAGACAGACTCACTGAGAGATCCTCAGGTTCATGGCGGTTCTCATCCTGTGTCACCTTAACCATCTCAGGGATCAGAATGGACAGCGTTGATTTGGCTATCAGGCAAAACAGCACAGGATACACAGGATAAATTCAATTCATGGACGAGTGATAATATTGGGTATTAGAAAAATAATTCTCTTTACACATTTAATGCACAGTATTTAATATTTCAATTAATAATTTCTTTCGCAAAGTTTGTGTCAATAATGTAGTCCATAATAATGTAATTGTGGTCTTTGGGATAAAATATATTTGTCAAAATATGATGTGACATGAACCAAATGTCTTCAACCCAACTATTAGATGCGACTGTAGGTGGTGTATGGATACATAGAGCTAATTTCTTAAACCCTATTCTAGATCATCCTACATTGCCTTAGCTTGTAGAGTATCCATGTTAACATCAAAATATCTCTTATATTCGCTGATGAAACTGTAACCACTTCACCATGACAATGATGATTTAATTAATATCTGTCATGTATGGGACAGTCCCCATGTGATTTGACAAACTACTGCCCTCTATTCATGCAAGATATGCTTAATAAGCTTGGGGATGAACAAACCTGCATCCATTTTAGCCGCCTTCTTACTACTGGCATAGCCTGTACCATATTCCACATCTGTGATGATCACAGTAGCACTGTATGGGGTCTGAGCATTCTCTGTCAAGGAAATCAACCCCCATCAATAAAGAATATATAACAGCTGATCTGGTTTGATGTTTGTTACCTGTCTGTATATCTACATAGAACCTAAATCTACACGTGAAGAACAAGATTGGGATTTGGAATGGAAACAGCAAACTTTCACAATAAAGACAGCGAAAGAGGAAAGGAAGAAAATACAGCGCATTATCATTATTGGTATGAGAGGATAATATAGTTCATGTAAGGTGAGATACCACTTTTCAACGTAACATGTTAGCCAATGGAACCAAGGTTGACCACTTGCCCATTTCCCACTATCGGAAATCCCGTAAATGCACATTACTTCGCCTTACATGACCGATATGCACGAATGTTGATTTTCAGATTGCACAGGGCATAATCCACAGTTTTTGGGAAGGGGCCTGCTGGCAACTGGTTTGGGAAAATTGAAGCGCGAAACAAGCTAATTTTGGGGAAAATTGCAGCTTTATTCCAACTTGGAATTCCAATTTTTTTCGTAAAACTGGCAGTGAATGCTTGCATCTTGGAAAAATGCTATCAAAATCTAGTTGTAATGTCAAATCAGTGAATTGAATTTCTTAACTCAGAAAATGAGTCGTGTTTAATGAAATTTAGTGGTGTTAGTGTAGTACTGGCTTAAAATTAATTTCTGGATTCGACTGTGGAAAAGTTAGACTTCTGTATTGTCTAGTTTAATTTGTCAATTCATAGCTTCATTTCTAACTTGAATGCATTGATACCTGCATTGATACATGAAATTAAAGTTTCAGCAGAATAATTTATACCTGAATATTGCAAAAAAAATCATCAGTGAACACAAAGATTTTTTTTTTTTCTCAGAATGGGAATTTGGCAAATTTTCAATAGAGTATTTACAAATCATAGTTTAATGTGAGAATACTATAATGTTAAAATATTTATTTAATGCTTCAATGTGTGTGAATGTACATTTTAGGCACCCTCCAATATATTCTAGAGAGAAAGCATCAAGTAAAGTTAAGTTTTACACTTTACATTCACAAATTAAAGCTACAATGTCATGGTGTATTTTATATAGCTGTGGGTGTAGAATACTATAGACTTACAAGAGTTGTGTCCCTTAGTCTACTCTGAGTAGAATTTCAACCAATCAGAAGGCTCCAGTCCAATTTCTGTAACACTGAACCAACATGACTGACTCGCGATGTCTTGAAAGTGAAAGTATTATTTCTTTCAAGTGTCTGCTGGCGAATTATTTGGACAATAAAGTATACGACAATCTGCCTCAGGAGGGCACATCACGTTCTACACGCCTAGCAAGGGTTAAATTAGTGAAATTCCTCAATAAATTGTGCTGAGAAACACAGTGTGTTCGATTTGGTCAGACATTTTTCGAAAACAAATTTGCTTTTTTTCTTCGGACTCCGAAAACATACACAGGTCTGAAACTTCAATTGAGACTTCGGAATGTTTGAGAATTTTGACTACAATTGGGAAATTTAATCCTGCAAATTGGGAAAAGAGGCTTGGGGAACGGGGCCGATTCGGCCCCTGGAACATAGGTAGGTTATGCCCTGTTGCATGAATAATTAGCAAAACTCTATTGAAGCAAAACGTGTAACGATTGTGTTAGTGTTGTACATATTGTGATTTCAAAAAGTGTTAGCAAGACAGAAAACTTACCCAATTCTTTGAAGACATATCGAGGTTGAACCCTCATAGCATGCTGTACATACTCATGAAGAATACACACAAATGATTTCCCACTTGGATTCAAGACAAACTCTGAAAGGAACATTGAATGGATCATAAACATTTCTCTCCACACAAAAAAAAAAAACAACTAATCAGTTAGACTGTTTATACTTCATAAATTTCAGGAATTCCCGCCAGAAACTCTCTATGGGAATCATGATGAAGATGCGTTGATGCCTCCAAATGTAAAACACCAGCTGGCTTGTGTCTGCACCCGAATTATTAGGGGACCAGGTCCCCTATTGAAATCGTTCGGATTATTCTTATTATTCCACATGATTTTGCGCCACAGATATCTCAAGAACGATGCGGTGGATTAAGACCAAACTTACAGGATATGTTCCGGGGGATGAGATCTAATGCATATACTAAGTTGATTCTGATTGGTCAGATGCCTTGGCGGCCATCTTGGATTAAGCTTAAAACCTTCAACGATCTTCTCCTCTGAAACCGCTGAACCGATCGCTATGAAACTTGGTACACATGATCAATGGACAGAGTTCTCCCATATTATGACTTATAAAGTTCATCCGTTAAAAAAGATGGCCGCCATCGACCAATCAAAATGGTCCGACTTTCAAGTAACGGATTTTGACCGGAAAAGTTATGAAATATATGTTATAGGACATGGCGATCACAAATATGCAAAAATTTTGCTCCTAGGTCATGTGGTTTGGCCGCCATCTTGAATTCTGTGAAAAACTTTGCCAATTTTGCAACGGCTTATTCTCTTGAATCCTGATAGATACGGATTTCTAGGTCACTGCGATATATCGGGAAGGCCATGGTCTGTCGCACTGAAAGCAAATATTTTCGATTGGCTGAATGGTTTGGCGGCCACACTGGATTTAGCGCCAAACCTTCAACGATCTACTCTTCTGAAACCGCTGCTCCGATCGTTGTGAAACTTGGTACACGTGATCAATGGACAGAGTTCTCCAATATTATGACTTATAAAGTTCATCCGTTAAAAAAGATGGCCGCCATCGAACAATCAAAATGGTCGGATTTTCAAGTAACAGATTTTGACCGGAAAAGTTATGGAATATATGTTATAGGACATGGCGATCACGAATATGCAAAAATTTTGCTCCTAGGTCACGTGGTTTGGCCGCCATCTTGAATTCTGTGAAAAAGTTTGCCAATTTTGCAACGGCTTATTCTCTTGAACCCTGATAGATACGGATTTGTAGGTCACTGCGATATATCGGGAAGGCCATGGTCTGAAATATTTTCGATTGGCTGAATGGTTTGGGGGCCATATTGGATTTAGCGCCAAACCTTCAACGATCTTCTCTTCTGAAACCACTGCTCCGATCGTTGCGAAACTTGGTACACATGATCAATGGATTGAGTTATCTCATTCTTAGAGGTAAAAACTTCATCCGTTAAAAAAGATGGCCACCATCGACCAATCAAAATTGTTGGAATATGAACACACGGATTTTGTGATAAACCTTATCCATATTGCAAGCGTTTGTTCTCTTGAACCTTGATAGGTACAGATTACTAGGCTGCGGAGATATATTGGGAAGGCTATGGTCTGTTGCACTGTATGCAAAATACTGTTGATTAGCTGAACGGTTTGTCGGTCACATTCCGGCATAGGCCTGGATACTAGGCCCTGTGTAGACCTGGTCCCCGGCTCGATGCTGCTCGCAGCTCCAATTAACTTTATTATTTATAATTGCCACTGTTAGAACTTTCAGGCTAAAGGTTTCAGTTATAGGAACAATATACTATCTAGAATCAGAGAATTATCTCAAATATATTCCAGACTCCTATTTCCCATTCATGTTCATATATTCTACAACATAACAGGTCTGTGACAAATGATGCCCCAAGCCACCATCATTATCAGGAACATGATTCATGGTACTACCTTTTCATTCTCAGAGGGGTAACCTCATAAAATCAGAGAAATAAGCTCTTCTCTATTTCACCCACAAAACCTGATGCACATGTATGTCACCTCACAGAAGCATACGCAAGTTGACACTAAAAAGCACATGTTAAGTCCTGTAACGGACCGTGCTAATTGGCTGATAGCCTGGTGCAGGCTGGCCTATAGTATTGGACCCTCCTACAGAGGGCCAATTACTGGCTGATGCTTCACAGACAGCACATTTTGAGAGTGCAAACGAGGCCGAACTACATCAAGGGTCATGAGACAATCAAGAGTTGTGTACGAAGATTGGGATGGCTTCTATCAATATAGTGATCCAATGAGAATGTTCGTCTTAATTTAAAATGGCGCGGATTGAAAGACCAATCGCTGGAGAAAAGACAGCTGGAACAGTATGCTGACACTGTCTGTTAATATCTTGATTAAACAGTTATAAGAAGTTAGTCTATGTGCAGGCCAATTTCTGGAGGCCATTACATGGACAGCAGGAATTAAGGGAGAATGAGGTATATATGTACTCACCTTTCTTCTTATCATCCCCTTTCTCTGAGGCTATAGGACAGGTGATCAGCTTTGTGTTACCAGGCTGAAGATAAACAACAGAAGTGCTGTGATACTCTTGTACTGGTATATCAATAACCAGATCTCCGGATACACAATGCCTCTGGCTTATACTGGAAGCAAGCGTAGTATGTGATAAATATTCATGAGCGTGAAGAGTCATGTGACTTATCACATGACAGCACATATGTCCCACCCTAGCGGCCGTCAGGATATATATGCTCGTTCTGTCCTGTGAAGTTCAGCACGTTCCGTGGTGTAATGGTTAGCACGCTAGACTCTGAAACCAGCGATCCGAGTTCAAATCTTGGTAGAACCTAATGTTTTCTTTTCCCCTCTAACATTTGTTTTCGTTGTTTTTCATCGATGCATCTATTTGCATGTGTCATTGAAGACTGGAAATGTGTATTTCATTCTGTTTTTACAGCTTTATCACATTTAACCAATTCCTCCACAAATTCGACAATTTTGGGGTGTTCCTAAGCTTTCCCATAAAATATATTTTATCGATCACTTGCTTGATCTATAAGCCTATTTCCAAAATTAAATATCGTAAGCAAACATCTTCACCCTACTGAATCGACAAGTATGATTGTAGGTAAACACCGCCGGTCACGTGTCAAATCACAGTCAATGGTAGGTTTTTCTGTGCTTTTGTTATCAAGCAGGGGCGTGTGTCTGACCAGACCACAGTGACCACAGCCGAAAATGAACGATTTTCAGCATGTCGATGACAGGTATGGTTACTGGTGTCCAGTCTTTTTTTGATGGAGAGATATCGTACTATATTGTCCCCAAATGTAGGGTTATTACTAATCCAAGTTAACAAAAATTTTAAACATTTTTGCAGCGAGAGGTGTTTTTAGGTGTTGGTGGACAGTCCATGGTAGTTATTAGCATCGAATTATAGTGTGAGGAAATGAGCACAAAATGAACACGTGGGAACTTACTACCTGCCTCATGTATCACTGACTCATTCATCTCTCGATTCCTTTCACTTGTGTGTGTTTAAGAGGAATATGAACCGTTAATATTTTATTCTCTGTCTGTCTGATATTACGACAGTCCATGGTATCATCATCGGACCTATCGACAGTCCATGGTAGGTCAAAATATGGTCAGTCCGAACTGACATGAACCGTGTAACCTTGACCAATGATTCGCCAAATGGTAGCTACCATGGACTGTCGACATATCTGATATACAATCGTATGTTGCCTCATTATAACATTGCAGCTGTTATCCGGCTTCAATGTGAAGTGATCCAATCTACAGTTCATGGTCGCATGACATATGGACTGGTGCATTCACCTACAATCAAACTTGTCAATTCAGTAGGGTGATCTTTCTTTTTCAAGATGGAAGCTACAGCTAATTTCTGGTGATCCAGTAAACTGAACATTGAACCTGTGACATTTAGTCCGCATCAGCTTTTCCTCCATTTTTCGTGGAAAATGCGCAGGTGCGCGCAGTTCGAGTAACCAAGTGTGTCAGCTGCAAAAGGACTAGATAATACAGCCACTGTGATTGGCCACCTAAGAACAGCCGGCACATACTTGAACTGGGCTCTTTATATGCCATAGCGTTTGCCGGAGTATGGTGCAGGGTACAGCTGTGGCGTCGGCGGCAATGATTAATTCGTTACTACGCTTATTGCTTCAGCTTGGACTTTCAGCTGAGGGTCCTTGTCTATTTTACATACATGTGCAGCAATACTATATTTCTATGCACCAATGGTCTTGTGCAGACCAAGGCAGCCCAGACAGAGACCACTCCATGTCTGAGTTAAAAAAAAATGGTAAAAAAACAGGCGATATGGACATGAACATTGTTTTTAAAACAGACACTCAGGTCATTTTTGCATCTGCTGTTTTAGACTAAACAAAACAACTGATGGAAAGAAATAAACACTGCTTTGATGTGTCAAATTGGCCAGGGCCAGCTAAAAGTCAGTGCTGATGCAATAAGTGTAGTGTCAGTTCTAGTCACACTAAATGTTTAAAAGTCATCTCTATTTTTTTTTCTCCCGGTTTTGTCTCGAAGTTTAGTTCCTGCGAATATCATCTCCATCCATCTCAATATCATCTCCATCCATCTCAATATCATCTCCATCCATCTCAAAATCACCTGAGTAATAATGATACCCTAACGGAAATCGGACTTCGAGATCAAATCGAGATAAATCGACAGGCATCCCAGTTCTGCCCTCCTCCAGGTTACAGCTGAGAAATTAATCAGTTGATCTCAGATACATGAGGAATACATCTCTGTTGATTGGACTGTGATCCCAGACATACAACCAAGAGGAGATAACAGTTCACCTAGTAGAAGATCAGTTAACTCACCAATCCAGGTCGGCTTTGTTTCTTCATCAGGCTGTGATGACGTCGACGATCTTTCCATGTTCTGAAAGACGAACACCAAGATGACCACAGCCATTTCATTTCAATTTTCATAAACTACTTATAATTTCTCATTCCATCATATCATTCAGAGAGGTTGTGGTATGATTTTAACCTTTGGTGTATATTTATCAATATGATACCAGCTACATGTACATATGCCAAAGTTTTTCCTACGAACTAGGCTCTCATTTGCAAATGAGTGAGTGAGTCCCTCCGAATCCTTTCTCTGGCAAAATAAGGCAAACTGTTTACATTAGAACCTTGATTTTTGGCATGAACATGCATTAGGGGACTGTTACCACCAAGTTCTGAGCTGACCTACTTTTGATGAAAATTTGACCTACTTAGGTGACCTGTAAACCTCGAAATTGGCAAAAACATGCCCTAATGCCTCCTAAGACCGTTGAAATGCGCTTAATTAGGTCAATGTCAGTGTGACCTGACCTAATTGGGTCAAGGTCAATGACAAGGACCTACTTTCTGACCCAATACCTCGAAATAAGGTGACTTATAAACCTCGAACATGGCAAAAACATGTTCTAATGCCTCATAAGACCATGGAAATGTGCTTAATTAGGTCAATGTGACCTGACCTAATTGGGCCAAGGTCAATGTGACCCAATTTCTGACCTAATTAGGTGACCTAGAAACCTCAAAATTGGCAAAAACATGTCTCAATGCCTCTCACGACCGTGGAAATGGTCAGTCTTAGGTCAAGATACACACTTAAATCATATATCTTATATCATATGACGTTTGTCACACTACTCATATTCAACTTTGAAAGTCTTGTATTTTGTAATCAGACCAATTTAATTCTATTAAATAATAAATAAATAATATTAATTCTTGTCTATTGAACAAGATGAAAATGCACAATTCCTGACATGATGTCAGATAATGCACCCAGGTGCCCATGCCATCACATTATGATTACGGTAATTCCTCTAATAAATCAATCACCCCTCAGTTTTAATACCTCAAATATCACTTTCAGTGATCGATTTATTAGAGGAATTATGTAGAAGCCATCAAAGTGTGATGGAAGTTTGGAGACTGGTGTTAGACGTCACAAATCATGATATCCAGAACGCTGATAAATCTGGGCCAAATGCAGGTGCCGGTCTTGTTTCATAGACAATCAAGGCCTTGGCCAGAATGTCCAAATGACCTGTTCATCTTAAGAGCGAAGTTCTTTGCCATTTTCAGCCATTGTTGTTATTGTTGTTAATCTTGTCATCCATAATCAGCCTTGTCCTGTCGGCTACGGATATACACAATACAGGCACTGGTCAAAATGAAGGCCAATTCAGCAGTACCGGGGGAATACTGGTGTGTAATAGAAATACACTCCTAAATGAGAGTAGAAGCTGCAGCTGGTGTTCTGTTGTTTAATATGTATGTCACACCCACATGTGGACTAACCAGTAGGATCAAGTCCAAACAAATCCTTGGAGAAGCAAAAGCCAGGGAGGAGGGACAGGTGTAAACCAAGATGCTCCACTGCTCCATTACACATGTCATCATAAAGAACCTGATAAACCCTGGGATTTTTCAATACTCACTTGAATTTTTTTACTGTAATAACCTTAAATTCAAACCGCTTCCTGCAGTACTGTCTCAATTCCAGAGGAGCTGTGAATAGTGAGAAAAACTACAACTTGATTGAACCTCATCCGTCAACATGACAATTTCTGAGTTTGAACATCATGACAATATCCTATCAAAAAAGAAGCGAAATGGCTCAGCAAATTGTCAATCCATCTTCAGTATGCTGAACACTCAAATAATGTGATTCATGAACATACAAATGAACAAGGTACACTGGCTTAAGTAATATCACACACATTACTGAATAATTGGGTCTATAATGAACACTCACTCAAACGGCACAAAGTTGATACTGAATAATCTGGGGGGTTGATACTATATATTTAATGCTCAATGAAATAATGCTGCTTAATACAAACACAGGTGGACACTGAACACTCACTCAGAGAGGTTATCTTCTTTCGTTCCTCAGCAGACTCAATTTTAACTGGTGCAGCACGAGATCCATTCTCCAGGCCTGCTCCAACTTGATCAGGAGCTTGGACAATGTCACTGTCTGAGGGACAATTGGACACCTGAGCAGAGTCCGGCCCAGTAGAATCGGGATCAGCTGTGAACAATGTCACGAAATTACAGAAGATTCCTGCTATGAAAATACAATACTAGGTTGGTTCCGACTTTCAAGATTAAAATCTTTAGCCATGGAAGGAACGAGATGCCATTAAACACAGAACGTTGAGCACTGCTTTAATACTGATGATACCACAGAAATAGGAAATTAGGGCTGAAAATACTTGAAAGCCAAACAAATTTGAAACTTTGTACTCCTAAAAGTTAGATAGGCATTTGGAACAAAAGACATTGCCAACTGAAAGTCACATAAATAAATCCAGCATACATAATGCGTTGGCTCATCTCAAGGTGACGTGATGTGGAAAATGTTGTTCCATGCCTCATAGGACTACAGATTCTGATCTTGTGATGTCTGTATAGGGAAGGGACTTTAAATTCTATCAATCACCCATGGAAATTTCATGTGCCCACACCTATTTTTCTGAATCAGTTCTCTGAGAAGATTTCATGTATTTCAATCATGTAACTGGAATATTAAATATTTCAACTGTCATGACTTTAATATTCAGATTTATATTACGAGTATTTGAGTTTTGGAAGCTGAACTCTTATGAAGCATTAAAATGTCCAAAATTTCATTGATTCAAGATGCACGTGCATCCCAGCTGGCAAGGTACGCCTGGGTTGACCTACATTCTGTTAGATGCATATGGGTCTGTATACTATGGCAAGTCTATTCCATTGTCATCAGGCTCATTTCCATGCGAGGGCATTCCCTGTATGAGAACATTTTGTCACAGGATTCTTTCAAATAGACTACATGTACCTACCAGGCTGAGGAGCCGGGCCACTGTCTCCATAAGTCTGCTGTGTATGAGGCGTACTCAGGCCATTGAGGTGTGATTGTTCATGTGCGAGACCCGAGGATAACTGAGCAGTATTCTCTGTGGTGGAGGTGATGGGTTCTGGTGTAATCTCCACAATGGGAGCTAATCTATCCTTCTGAAGCTCCTTCCAGTAATGAAGACAAGGGACACCACTAGTTGGAATGTCATGTTTCTGACAAGGAAAGAAAGACAGGCGCATGTCATATTATTACTTAATAATTAGAATCATTTTCCCCCATCAAGTGGATTAATGTTGATATCATTATCACCTATATGATTGCTATGGATTGGCAAACTCGTGCATTTGAATTTAGTTTCATATTCAATTTAATTTCTATATTATAATGCCAACCCTCAAGAGGAAATACCACTTCATTGACCACTCATGCCAATGGATTACTGGAATGAAGTTAAAATGTATGGAATTCCATCAGCATGGGCTGTTACAAAAAAATATATTTCAAGTGAAGTAATGAGAAACTGTTAACAGATTATAACAAGAAAACATATCCTGGTATTGGTACAATGTACTAAACATCAAAGGTGAAATGCAAAGGTGTCATATTTTCCTTTTTATATTCTTCATGGAATAGTTGATGATGGAAATATCAGCCTATCTACTTCATTTTGGTTTTACTTGAACTATTTTGTCTCCTGGTAACTTATGAAAAATGCTCCAAAGTTAGTATATCAAGCCAGGATAATTTCAAAAATGAAATCTACATCACTAATATCTGCCCTTGTTTGATGCTAGTATGTGATGTCACATCAGACCGCCTGGTCGAACGTCAATACTTGAAACGTTCAGTCTCCAGGCAGCTGGTCTGACATAACATCACAATCAAGGGAAGATAAGCGATGATAGTTTGCAAATCTGAATTCAGCTGGGCTAGGGGTAGCAACTTTTTAAAAGATTCGAGCAGACAAGATAATTCAAATTTAAACCAAGCAAAGTAGATATTTGTATCAGACATCATTCAAACTATATAAAATGGAGAATCTAAAAGCCTTTGCATTTCACCTGTGATGGAGTTCAGGACAAAAAAATAGATGTTTGACCTTGCCTTACCCTGGCACTACCCGGCCCAAGAAAATAGGGTTTGGACATGGTACAGACTCGTGTTTGTTTGTGCAGGTAGACGGGCATACCACTGTTGTGGGTCACAGTGACCCAGCCTTCTGGCAGAATCTCAAACGGATCATGACCACGCTCTGTAATAAGGCAAAATATGAATAGATATCCAAGCTCATCTGATGGGTACGTCAGATAGTGAAACTTCCCATTGCTTATCTTCTCCTTGTTCTCCTTGTGGTGGCAAATGAACATCAAAAGAGGGGAGATAAGCAATGCAAATTCATCTGAATTCATCTCAAGTCTTGGGTATCAATTTTTTGATAGGAAGTAGATAGAATGATTAGTTATCATGATCAATGCTATACAAGATTTGAAAACAATTTCTACATTCACACCTTTGTATTCCAACTTCAAAATGCTGAAGGAAACTACAGATACATACCTAAGTAATCAGGTTAGGAGAATCCTGCTCTCTAAAATGAAGGCAAAAAGGGTCGTTTTCGCTCAATAAATCAGTTCACATATGAATTCAGCAAAATCCTCTTGAGGCGGATACAGACATATCTATCCGCATTAAATGGTAGTAAAAAAGTAAATTGTCATCTATCTAATTTGCACAATACGGTAATTTCCCTATTAATTCACGATGTAGTGATGAAACTCACCACTCCAAAAATTGGCTACTTTCGAATTATTTGTTGAGAGAATTCCAGAAAAACGCGAGTGTTCGAATTAAATGTCGCGCCGACTTTCACGGAAGATCCAAAATGGCGGACCGCTTTGCCGTGGTCGTATTTATTACCGTGTATTAACTTTGATATCTCATCATAGTTTACTTAAACGGCAGTGTATGATGTCAGAAAAATCTCCTCTACCTTGATAAAGGCGTCTAATTTTATTCGAGGAAGTCAAGCATATTGATCGAGTGACAAGTTCAGCAAGATCATGCAGATTTTTGAGCTGACGTCCGTAAATTCGCGTCCATAATAACATCGTAAAAGTAGGTCAAAACATTGAACCTATTCCTTCCTTTTTGTTCAGTATTAGCTATGATCTATATTATGAAACCTAACTGACATGGAACTGAAAGAATATTCTGAAAATATAAAACTATACACGTAACACATATTAGAGTATTCCATGTTCGAGTCGTTCGGTATGTCAACGTTGTTGTTGTGAACCCTGAAAATGAACCAACGGCAAATTTGTGTAGGCCTGTATCACGAAACTTTAGACAGATAAGCGGACTGCCATAGGCTTTTTGGTCTTCACTGTGCATGATTTTACACACACCATCCAGGACTTGAATAAATATCCCGGACCTATATGAAACGAAATGAATGTAGAATTAACGGCGGATTGTACAAGAGAACCGAGTGTCAGTCGGCAATACAGGTTTCGATTTGTTTGTTTCAAGTATGAGAATATCTATTACGGTACCGGAACTGTAACAGTAACAGTATGGGTCGAAGTATGATATCGTTCTGAATATTAATTAGCTACTGGTAGGTTCTCATCCCAGAAACTTTACCTATTGCCGTTTAAATGTTTCTCAAAGTTGTTTAGAATCAGAGTAATGGAATGGCGATAGCGATGTTTTGATTCTTAGTGTACAAATGCGGGGTGTAATTCCAAAGAATTTTTATTTCTGGAATTTCGGTAAGTTCGTGGGTTTGCATAAGAAGTATTCTCATTAACAATAAAATATTTAACTAAACGGGAAAGAGGTAAGTCTTTATGATAACTATATTCGAACAGAACAGAGCACATGCAGAGATGATTGTTGTCGGCGCTTCACATCGCAAAATTTGTTTTTGTCCCCTGGTGGGGAAAACTGACGTTTGTCAACTGTGTGATTTCCTGTCTATGTTACGTTAAACGATAGGTGTATTTTGTTAAAACTTTTTCATTTTAAGTTTATCTAATTATCTAAATAAGCAGGGGTCACAACCCCAAGACTATCCCTGAGTTTCAGTTGGTCGACTCTGACGATGAAGACTTCCTTGGATTTTCTGCGGAAGATATTCCCCCCGGAAATGAAGATCGAGTGAGACCAGTTTGTCCGCATCTGAATGTGCCGATTTGAAAACTTGTAGCTTTAATCTCGGATAAAATTAAATCCAGTACACAGAGTGCCTCAGTAAATTACATGTATGATGCTTTTATTTTATGCCGTTTTATGTTATATATTGTTATCGTAGTGCTCCTGTAATAAAATAAAGTGCTGTATTCTCATATATGCATCCGTTTTACACTTTTGTATCAAATCGTCACCACTCACTTGAGCCTGTTGCCTGCCGTTCAGTTGTTCGTATTCCATGGTAATTTCAATAAATTCACATGATTGAAAGTTCCTGCTTCACAATATATGACTGCCGACTCAAAATCAAGTCATTCAACAATGTTTAATTCTTGAAAAGAAAAACTTTTACCTGCATCCGATCGTCTTTGGTTTGAGATTTGGACCGACTGTAGCTTTTCCATAATTTATAAATAAACACTCAGTAAATATAACCTGATCCACTTCAGGAAATATACAGAAATCGACATTTCAATTAACCGGTAAATTAGATCATCTATGTAAGTTGTGATTGTATTCTGATCGGAGAATCATGACGAAAAGCTCAGCAAATGTACAATCTCGTTTCTCAACGGTTTAGTGAAATTAATTCAGCCTTTCAGAGAATCTAGTTGAGAAAAGTTATAAAATATATTCATATGTTCAATATCATGATGATTTTGTCCGTGCAGTACTGAGAACCATATCGTGGATGGATTTATTCCATTTTTCTAAAAAAAAAATCTAAACAACATTAATATCCAAATTATAACCGCGGCATGCGATTGTTGACTCCAGGTCAGATCGATAGCCGGCTTCATCTGAAAATATATTAGCATAAAATGTATTCTATTTAATCACCAACGTATAAAAGTTAAAGGGGCCATGAATTAATGAGGGACGATTAACCACCGTAAAGACTTGAACAGAAAAGGAGCGCCATGAAAATTTCCTAAGAGCGTGTCACGTCGACCATCGTTGTCGGTGATTTTTCTGTTCCGTTCAAACAGAATTCATCCGCACGCAGTTCTGCTTTCTCGGAAGATATTCACCGTGTTTTTCAAATAAAGGAATGCTGGATGAAAAAAAGATATTTGATATACGAACGCTGGAAACTGAAGAATGATTCAATAGCGGGCCGTGTGCAGACACTCGATCACGTGCGGGGGACTACCGTATATATTTTTCCCGACTGCGGCGAAACGCGAGCAAGTTAGGATAAATTGCAGGACTGCGGAGTTAATTGAATCAATTTTTTTCCTTATAGACTGTAAGTAATAGTAATTCAGTCTGATTATATTGTACCATTCCCTGTTGTTTCTCTGCGTTTACAAATAATAGCATACGGCGATATACTATACGAGATTGTAGTAACATATTCACTTTACTTTCATCGGCACGAACTCCGTGGCGAAAACGGGAGTGTTCGAATTTATTGTTTCACAGGTATATTGAAAATGCTCCCGTTTTCGTTTTATTAGGATGGACAAAATCACGACGGCGGAAAAATCGGCCGTTTTCGAATTAAATTTGGAAGGTGAATTAATAGGGAAATTACCGTAATAGGCCAAACATCCTTTGTTTAAACAACATTGGCTGGTTCTTCACATAGCAAATTAATTTTATGACATGAAACGATAGATAAATCAATGCACCTGAAATTTTGATGCATTTGTTCTGAAGGAATCAGAAGTTATTGAGCAAAAACAACCTTTTTTACCACCATTTTAGAGAGCGGGATCGCCCTAACCTGGCAATATAGCAGGAATACAATGTAGATGGGAATTATGTCATCGGGTCTGCTCAGGGGGAGAAAACCCTGACTAGACTGCTTTATCACTGATGTTTCAATAAACATAATCAAGCTTAATGGTCAATAAATTATTCAAGAATGTGTAGAAGGCCTTTATTTTGATACTAAACTTTGGTACATAAAATTGATTTGCGTGCCCAGACGAACGCCAACATCTTATTTACCAATGCTGAAAATCAAAGAAGGAAATGTTCTGTTGGGGTCCAAGTCGCCTGTCCAAATCTACCCACAAAAATTCAATTCAGTCATCCAGTCAAGAGATAACATATTAGTTTGTCTAACAAGTTTGAGAATGTTTTTTTAGATGCAAAGCAGAGATATGGCACCAGGTCGTATATTGTGATGGTGAGTTCTGTCCATTTGATAGGTTTTGTAAGCTTTGTGAGATCTCCAGTTCCGGGTCATGGATTGGTATCTAACTGTTTGTATACCTTACCCATGGGGCAAAGAGGAACCATTTTTTTAGCGATCAAGGTCACTGTGGCCAACAATCAGTAAAGCTTTCAAAATTGTTATGTTTATGCTAGCTCAGAGATGTGGATTGTAATAGTGAAGAAGAAGCCTTTTGAGTTTTGGTATTTAGCCCTCAGCTAAATGGTAGTGTATATGTGGTCAATCCATCTGTTCATCCATCTTGTCTCTTGAAGGATTATTGTCAGAGTTTCCAAATTCATATGACGTTATGCAAAGTTGGTGAAGGGTAAGAAGCCTATTGAAGATGACCGACCTTGACTCATTTTATCAAGGTCAAATTCTAGTACTGGTGATATTTTTTAAAGGATTACATCTGGACTCTCTAACATGCAACTGGTGATGGACTAGAAGCCTGTCTATATCTTCCAGTCTTGTAATGAGAAAACATTCTCAAACTTGTTTTCTCCATAAACTAGTGTGTTTAATCTGACTGGATTACCCAATTGAATTTCTGTGGGTGAATTTAGATAGGCAACTTGGTGACCCAACAGATCATTTCCAGTTTTGGCCACCATCTTCAATTTTCAGTGCTGACAAGATCTTAGCAGCCTCGTCATGGCAGGTAAACTGACACTAAAACATAATTTTATGTAACAAAATATCAAAAAAATTGTATCAAAACAAACCAATTTACTCACTCTGAATAATTTATTGACAATTGAGCTTGATTTTCTATCGGCGATAAATCGGTGCCCTCTGGGTTTTCTCCCTATCTGAGTTTTACCCACTGCCATACTAAGAAACATATACAATGTCATTGCGAAAAATGATGTTTAATGAATGATTTTGATACCTGGAACCATCCAAGAGTTGGTCATGGTGGCAAGGACTTGGTGCAAGATCTGGCATTGTAAAGCTAATGTATGAACTGATAGAAGACAGACATCATAACCGTGACAAACTTTGGGTATTGCTTTGTTGAATGTCATAAATCTTGCACTAAATCCTTCCAGTAATGGTTGTGTCAAAGTTAATTATATTCATGTGAAATGGTCACAGAAAAACTTAAAGGCTTCAGTTGAGTAAATTTAGTTAGGATACTAAAGCACACAGAATGAGGTATGTGTATGTTTACCCTTAAGTACCACTTTCTCTCTACGAATGGGTGCACTGGAGTTTTCTCCCTTATTGTCTCCATCAGACAGCTGTTTCTTGCCCAGTTCCATTCCCTCATCCAGCCAAGCGTAGATTTCATCATCATCCAGGTCATCATCATCCTCGCTAAGGTCATCATTAGAGCCATCATCTACACCATCATCTTCATTAAAATTTCTATCCTGGTATGTGTCCGAGGTATCGTCGTCAAAGTCATTGCCTAGCTCATCTATTATTTCTAATTCCCTGGTATCAACGGGAAGACCTGCACTCATGCTAGCATTGATAGAGGATGCTGTGAAAGGGCCATCAGGGGAGAGAGGCCTGGCTATATGTGTATGAGGGGGACAGTTGATTCTAGAGTCTTGCTCAGCTATATCAGCAACTCCACTCTGATCCTCGGTATAGTCCAAGTCCAGACGGGGTTTCTTAGCAACGGAGTCAGGTGAGGATGAGTTGTCATCACTGTTAGAGTCGATCAGATCAACTGCTCCTTGAGGAATAGGACCACCATCACCACTGCCAAAGTCCAACCTTTCTGCCATGTGATTGGACGTTTGCCTTGATGCTGGTGGATTTGCGTGCATGGAATAAGAGCGTTTGCTGCCAGGACTGGTTCCTCCGACATCTGACTCTTCCGCCAGGCCATTTTCAATTATGCTGGTGACCTCTCCCTCACTTTCGGACATTATGCCGTAACACCGTTGCCCCTAATCACCCACACCTAGTATTGGAAAAGTATATCCTTGCAAAATGATGTGCCAGAGTGTATGACTGTAACTGGAAGTTATTATATCATGCATTTATAATGAAATCATGTAGACTTTCAATGCCGATAGAAACAGAATACTGGTACCTAAGATGTTCTCATATTCAACAGTGGAGATCGGACCAATACTAAAGACACCAGGAGACTAAACAAGGTGACAGCAGATGATCGGTGTACATTGTTTGTGCACTAGTAAAGAAAAAGACCAATATAAACACTTGTTCATCACTAGTGCAGTTCACAAGGCACGAGTTGATAGACAGTGTTCAACACCTCAATCCAGTTGGGAACAACAATATCCTGCTGTGATAGCTTGACTGGCAAGAAAAGAAGATATTCAATAATCATATTTATACAATCATATAGAAGTAATGCCGCATATAATCCAGAATTTTAGAGGAATTTAAAGTTCAACTCAATGAAAACAGGTTATATTTTGAATACCATTTCCAAAACTAAACTAGGATAGACAAATTGATTTTAAAATAGAGATTTCTGAAAGTCAGTGATTAGCTAATTGCTATACTATCGACATGATAGAGTGAAGGGATTACAGCAAATCAGCATTTTAAGAGATGCTTTTTCATGTATGGGAGAATAAATATTCACCGTGGTTTACAAATGTATGTGTATATTATGTCTGATATTTTAAAGGTATAATATTCAATTCCCATGTCTTCATCTGGGATTGGTAACCATGCTATTATTCTGAACTGTGGGGATCACTGTAATACATCATGTCAGTACCAGTAATGTCAAATATAACATGGAGATGTGTGTACTAATATTCTTGTGAATGAGGTGAAAAGGAATCTCACAAAGGCTCTCAGTCAATTTCATACATGATATCAAATCTTCAAGAATCATATCTTCACCACATGGCCATTATATCTGAAAATGAAGGAGAAATATAGGTTAAGTAAGTTACACAGGAACTTCAAGCAATGGAAGCTAGGTGTTAGCCAGGATATGAAATGTGCCTGTCCAAACATCGCATTTTGCTACATTTGGACAGGCTACTTCCCTGTTTTTCCTATCTCTTCAATGCTAAATTTTCCAATTTTCGCCTGTCCAAATTTAAAATGACATGTCCACTGGACAGGTGGATGGATCTCTGGCTAACCATGAAAATGAAGGCTTGCACTATAGGAGCAGAAGATGAATCGGAAGTGATAGTTGTTCTGTTACGTGATTGGTTAACTGTCCAAAATAAAAGGCAAGGGGCTATCACATAGATTGGATAGTTGGTACCATGAACTGACATGATTGAAAATGTATAATATAAAGTTATTGTTATGAATGAGTTTCTCTGGAGATTTTATCAAGTTTGTGAGCATATCAAAAATAAAAGCAGAACTCCTGGACTTAGAATCACCATTCCCTTGGAATTAAATGAATGTCCTTGTAATATGGATGTGGAGCCATACACTTGAGTCGAGAAAATGCAAAGCTTTCGAAAATGTTCAACAGAGCTCAAAATTGCCACAAGCCAGCTGGCAGCCCGTGGCTGGTGAATTTAGAACTTGTCTGGTTGAATATAGTTCTAAAGCTAGCTAACCAGCCCGACTGGCTGGTCATAATTAAAGAATTTCACCTTTGTATAATGAAATATACCAGCCCGATGATCTGGTAAAGTTTTATGGTAAATTCATGCCCTGTTCAAGGCCAAATGTGTTGATATGCCACAGGCCTTTGGGGATATATATAGTTCATATAAGAGGAGATAAGCTTACTGCTTTTCAATGTGATTTGACATGTTAGCAAATGGAACAATGGCCGACCACTCACCCATTTGCCACTATGGGAGATCCTGTTAATTCACTCGTTTTGAAAAGCTTCCTTTTCCACGACCGGCAAGCAGGGATTCATAGACGTCCATAAATGTCGAAAACTGAATACAGACAGTCAAAAAAACTCAAAAGTGTAGGTTTTGGATAAGAAATACTCAATATTTTTGACAAAAACTCAATCCTCGAAATGGTGCAAATTATTTCAACGATGTGAAAACCATCGCCGATCCTTCAACAATTTGGCTTCAAACGTTTGGGGATTTCCAGTTCTGGAAATACTAGTACTTCCTGTATCCGCCAGTTCTTCTCCATTCCACCTCGACGTATGCTTTCAGTTACATTTCATTTCAATTTCATTTTGGTATTTCCTTATAATTATCTATGATACGTAAGAACTAAATAAAACATGCCACCATCTTCACCTGGATGCGTGATTCATGTTTAATTATATTTGGATTTTACAGTGAAATGTATCAGAGGTGAAGTGTGCTAGACGCATTAGATAGCTCACTTTAATACTACAGAAAATATTTGTTAATATCTTAATTGGTAGGGTGGTAAAAATATCCAAAAACTCAATATCAGCTTGTGGGTGGGCCGTAAAAACTTGCAAAAAAGTCAATTTGAGCATAAAAAAAAACTCAATATTTTGTATTGGGTAGTAAAAATTTGGACTTCTGTGAATCTCTCACAGGGGCTTGTAGTTGGTCAGTTATTAATTATGATATTAATATTTATATATACTCTCCTCCTACTCTATTATAACAAGGGGAATCAGTGGAAACCACGGTTTTCCCGCCAAACCCCCTCGACCAAAACTTTATCCGTCCTTATTTCTTACCTCAACGTGCTCTCCAAACTTCAATTCATTAATTAGTTCAAACTTAACTCTTCGATCTATTCCTTTTAATTGCGTAAATCCATCAATCAAGACAGCTCAACTCCCGCCCTTTCAACGTTTATGTCAAAGAACTGGGAACGGTAGTCGAATGCACGTGACCAGCAAGTGACCCGCCGATACGGGCTGAATGTGCTCGCGCGATTTCAATGGCCGAAATTACAAATTTGAACTTTGCAGGAAATGTAATTTTTCCTAAGAAGATGTCAAAGGGCGAAATACTTGGATGGTAGGCAATTTTACATAATCCGTGTAGTAATTTTGACCATTGACATCGTGCGAGCAAATTCAGCCCGTATCCGCGGGTCACTTGCTAGTCACGTGCACTCGACTACCATTCCCAGTTCTTTGACATAAACGTTGAAAGGGCGGGAGTTGAGCTGTCTCGATTGATGGATTTACACAATTAAAAGGAATAGATCGAAGAGTTATTAAGTTTGAACTAATGAATTGAAGTTTGGAGAGCACGTTGAGGTAAGAAATAAGGATGGATAAAGTTTTATTGAATCTGTGAGTTGCCGTTTTGGTCGAGGGGGTTTGGCGGGAAACTGTGGTTTCCACTGATTTCCCTTGTTATAATAGAGTAGGAGGAGAGTATATATAAATATTAATATCATAATTAATAACTGACCAACTACAAGTCCCTGTGGAATCTCTGGGCAAGGTGAGTATACATGGGTTGCCAATGTTTACAATCGGGCTCCACTTCCGGTGTTGCGCGCGCAAACTTGGTTGCAGAAAGTTCTTGGTATGACGGGAGACAACTCGATTAACATGCGAATTAATAGGCAATGGCCTAAGACGGCTCACATTTATAGTCGTGATTTAGCGTTATATATCGTAGGAAATTTATGGATGAGATACATTAGACACAGAACTGATATTCATGCATTGCATTAAAAAATATTCTTATGACATATGATCAGTGAATTGACATTCTAGCAATCTTTAAACCTAGTCCTATAGGGCAGTGGGCACGGCCTACATTCCGCGAAAATATGACGGGGGATACTCGGAGATGGTAACCAACACTTGACAACTCTGCCTGTATCTCTTCGATATTTGATTCTGTTTAGTTATTTTTAAACCTGTACAGATACCCGTTTCAAAAATATATCTTTTGCTACACATTTCTTTCACCTCACGACGAGAAGTTTACCGTGAAAGATGCATGATGTCGATTCGACGGGAATTTTTTGCGATACACCGACACAAAACATTTTAATAACTTTCATTGAAAATGCATCCAAAAAATACAAATCTAAATAAATAGTTTTCATTTCGAGTATTATAGGATCATGAAAATATGAACGTTTTTTTGTATATTCTTCGTTCTTGTAATGTTTACAAGAAAAGTTAGCTTGTATTCGCCGCGAATTTTCCGCGATATACCGACACCAGGTTTCAATACGCGGTAACTTACTATGAAAACGCATCCATAAAATAAAAATCTAACTGCTTATTTTTCATCTCGAGTATTATAGGATCATGAAAATATAAATATTTTTGCTGTATCTTTAGCTGTTTTCTTGTAATATTTATCGAAAAAGATGGCGTCAATTGGCCAAGAATTTTCCACGATACCGACACTTGGTATTGATAACTTTACTTCAAAAAGCTTCTGTAAAATAAAAATCTAAATGCATAAATTTCTTGTCTAGTATTATAGGATCATGAAATAAAATATCATTTCTGTTTCTTTAGCAGTTTCCTTGTAATATTAATAGAAAAAGATGGTGCCGATTTGACGCGAATTTTTTGCGGTATTCCCCGACAGTATAGGTTTTGATAACTTTCCTTTGCAAACGCATCCATAGAATGAAAGCCTAAATACATATTTTCATCTCAGTATTATAGGATCATGGAAAAATGAATGCCATGAATTATTTTCATAAATAATATCATTATCTTCAGCTATTTCTTGCGAGTTTACTTGTACACGCGTAACACGATTTGTCGAGATGTTTGACGAAATTCACCAGGACAGGCTTCCATATAAAAAGCTTAGGTTGGGATCATATATATATCCGGAGGCTAAAATCACACCTAAGACATTGATTGAAAACGATATTTGATCTTATAAAAGATCATAAAAAGTGGCATTGCAACACTAGATTGCTTTTGATCAAAGTGGCAAATGAACAGAAAATGACAATTTGGTCAGAACGGATACGAAAGTATTGTTTTGTAAAAACAATGGTACCGTACCATTGGTACAAATTTTATTTTTAAATATATAGTCGCATTACCGTAGCCCCATAAAGAAGATAAGGTATCTTGTAATAATGAAGTTCAAATTCAAACTTAGTTCCGTAGGACATGAAATATGAAAATTAAAATACCTGGTAGCTCAATTAAACGTATCGGTATATGCCGTACTGAAAGCCTCAGTTTATTCACTGCTAAAATGTTCATTTCCTTACTATTTGCCATGAAAATATTATTATATACAAAAACGAATTTAAGTTTTGTGAGTTTTATCGTATCCATAAATTTCGTTTCAGTATATGACGCTAAACCACGACTATAAATGATAACCGTTTGGGACGACTGCCTATAAATCTGCATGTTAATCGAGTTGTCTCCCTTGAAACTTTCAATGTTTTGCCCTCAAGCTGATGCGCGCAGTCTGTTTACAATCAGCGATGACGTCACAGGATTTTCATCTATTTCAACTCAAGCTTATTTCAACTGGACGTGACAAAAATTGCATTTTATGTACTGGATGGAATCTTTTTCCTACTGGAATTGAATGAATGTGAGTTTTTCACTACTGGACGTGATTGGACGATAAATAGTAGGGCCGTCTTCAATTCTTGTTGTTGTTGTTGTTGTTGTTCGTTGTCGTCGTTGATCGTCGAACTGTGAAAATCAGTCAGCAACAACAAAATCAGTCACGTCGTCCGACAAGCGACAATATACTCGTATTCATAACTGATTATTTAACCTGCATCGCAAAGTTAATATTTTAGGTTGGATCTGACTTACAAGCTGTCCATCAGCAAAATAGAACAGAATTTTTCACAAAACAATTTCCCCTTCCATGAAATCTATGCTGTATGGAGCTATACTCACATAACCGAAACTGTTTTCGAATATTTAATTTCAAAATATTTTGCGTTTAATGACAGACGACGTATAATATTAAAATATTTAATCCATAAATATATATAACCATTCCAGCAAGTAGAGAAATGTGCCCAAGAAATGCAACTTTTCGACATCTCCAGTTGTGCGAAAATGCGGCTTTCATCGATTGCCTCCAAATAACAACAACAACAACGGCAGGGCAGTCGGAGATTTGGGGATTTTTCATGTGTCAGTGTTTATCTGTTTATATTCATAATATCTGTACGTCAGTTGAGGATAAATGAATACCTTTTAGTATAATATTGCATCTTAAAATAATTAAATTAAATGTGAATTGAGCTTTAGTCTCCTGAAAGTGGAAGAATCATTCAAGCACGTGGTCCGTGTAAACAGGTAGGTAGCCTAAAGTTTCTGAGAAATTCTCTGTCTGGGAGAATGTTCCATGACAGTTCCCTACAAAGACAGTTCCCCACACTGACAGTTCCCCACAAGAGTCTGTTTTGTCTGAAATGTTCAAAACAGGGTTAATCATGTGAATGGGAAGCTAGTCTGGTTTTGTTGTTGAAATAGATTGGTGTCAATATAGTTTCAATAACTTGAAATAACAATCACAGCAATCTGACTGATGCCAACAAAATGAGATGGAGCCTGGCCAATTCCAAGTCCTCCAATGAGAAAAAACCTTGATGGTAGTTGGGAGTGTAGGACAAAACCCCCACGGACAAAATTTAAACCCCCACGGACAAAACCCCCAGCGGACATAACCCACGCCAGACATAACCCCCACTGGACAAAACCCCCATCACATATTATTTCCTATTCTATGTTATCAATAACGGTAACACGCCAAAAGAAAAGATCTCAAAACAAAGACATTCGATGTTATAACATATTCTTTCAGTACTTGTGTAGCCTACTATACAGGCTATCCTGTTCTTACATGACCAATAATTGGAAGTAATTCCAGTTTCTCACTAGCACATTTTTCAGCCCAAGCGAAGTTTTTCACTAGCACATTAGCACATGTATGTTTTTCAGTAGCAGATTTTCACACCAAACGAATGTTGTGTCCAACTCCTCTCAGCAATTCTTGTATCATGACATGCATGATGAACAATATTCAAGAAAATGTGTGAATAATAAACATGACAAGTAGAGATCATAAGTATCCTTTCATGGATTATATGTACTTCGATGTCCACAAAGCAGCTTGGGTCAGTGGGATTAAAGATTATTGTGGATTAAGGATAATGGGGAGTAATGGCAGTTCTTCTATAAATAGCTACTTTGATCATAAATATGTCACAACAGATCTACAGTGGAAATACAAAAAAAATGACAAGGAATATAGAGATTAGATATTTATGAATTTCTATATTAAAAATGTAAAAATTTGGTTTGGGGGTTTTGTCCGACTTTTCAGTCTTGGGGGTTTTGTCCGTGGGTGTTTTGTCCTAGGGGGTTTTGTCCCCTGGGGGTTTTGTCCGGATCCCGGTAGGGGTAAGCCAACAAAGTGCCAAACTACTTGGGATTAAATTAGACAACTGCTTGAGCAGTCCATGTGATTCAGTAATTCAATTATTATCAACATGTACCTGAGCTATCGACTAAGCTAACTCTATTTATCAACATTGATTGGCCTGCAGTGCATAGCCTGTGCCAGTGATCAGTATCAATTATTATCAAGCAAACTGATCCAGCAAACTAATTACTATCAATTAATAACTCGAACAGTGACTATGATCCAGCAAACCAACTATTATCAGTCAAGTACCTGAGATTTTGATTACGGGATAATTCTATTCCCAACATTGCCAATCGACTTTATTAGCAGACACGTGGCTTACTGCCATTAGCAACAGGTTTTCAGAATTTAGTAACGAACGATGGCTACTCGTGGCAAGAGCAGGAGTACTAGAACGGGTAGAACTGGTAGTTGTTTCAGGAGGGACAAATCGCTGGAAAGTGGTGGAGACGCGGTCCAGACCTTTAATTGTGTGACGTGCAGGATCCATTTGAATGATGACTTCAAAGGAATCCAATGTGACATTTGTGCCAAATGGAAGTGTTTAAGATTGTAAGATGCCCGAGTCCCTGTATGACCAGTTATCTTCCCTCGAAAGTTCCTCATGGGGCTGTGCTGGTTGTAAAGGCCATTTACGGTATACCGGTTTTATCCAGTATTAATAGTAAGCTAGATGGCCTAATGGCAAATCAGTCCACATTGAGTGAGTGTATTGACAATCTCGACCACAAAATAGCAGATGCAGTGAGTACGGCTATAAACTCAAGCCTGTTATCATTCAAGAGGTGAAGATCAGTTTGACTGGATTTCAACAAGAAATTGTTCACCGTGTATATGAACTTGAGGCTACATGTAAGACCTTGAAACCTAGCACCTCTAAAGCCGAGGTACAGGGTTTGATTAGGGAGGAACTTGACCGAGGCTGCAAGGCGGGATAACATAATGGTTTATAACCTGCAGGAGAGCGAAGCTGAAGACTCGAAATCCCAGAGGACGGATGATCTGATAAAATTTTAGGAAGTGTGTGCGAAGACCATAGATGTTACTGATGCCAACGGCAACGTGAACAGAACCCGTAGACTTGGAAAGAAGGGAGAGAAGCCTCGGCCTCTCTGTGTGACTCTGCCACAGTTCTCTATCCACGAGCCTACAGAGGCCATGTTTACGTTGGACCAGTTTGAGTTGTTCTCCAATTTTGATGGGCCTACGTGTACTGTAGGAGAGGAGTCTTAATCTATGTTAGGAACTCTGTTCGTGCCCCAGTTATCACTCAGTTTTCTGACAGTGAATTCATGATTTACCATCATGTATGTAAGGGGTCGCGTTCAGCAATATTTCAGCTATATAGCGAGATTCAATGAACATATGAGTGTTGACTAGTTGTAAAGTTCTAGGGAGTGAGTCTGCATGAGCGGCCCCCTGTCTTGTTAGTCTGTATTCCATTTAGGCAAATGAAAGCAACAGGAATTACAATTTCAGAGTTTCTGTCACATAATAGTCCTAACATGTCTAAATTTATACATACATGTTGTTCTTGTAGGTGTCAGACTTACTCAGAAGGATGGCTGGTGATGTCAAAGTGAATTACTTGGAGAAGGAGATCCTGCCATTTCTGCATCCTTCTGCGAGAGCAGATCTCCGAGCTATAGCTGTGCAGTATGTTTGTGGGTTAACTGGAACTTCAGATGGCTATGAACTTCTGACTAATGGGGACAACTACACTACAGCTTTGGTTTGTTTAACAGCAGACCCCAACATAGCAGTACAGAAAGCATCATGCAATGCCTTGATCAATTTGACTGCTAGGAATGCTGTTGTTGACAAAATCTTAAACTACAAGGACCCTGTTACACTTACTTCTGCTGACATAATTTCAAAATGGATCGAGAACATATTTGATGTGACATGTGAACTGGCTGATGAGTTCTGTAAACTTGTAACAAACATCACTCGTCCTGTGCATGGAGCAAAAGCCGTTTGTGAAACTATCCTCAAAATGGGAGCTAAATCTGCAGAAAAACTGATAGATGTGCTTTGCATCGTTAATTACAACCCTAAAGCTAGTCTGCATTATCTGGCCTCAATTCTCTCAAATCTGACTCAGGTTGGTGATTTTAGACAACGGTTGATGGACCGCTCAAAACTGAGCATACAGAAACTTTTTGCTTTCATCGAATTCCAAGATTCAGAGATAAGACGAAGAGGAATCATTGGTGCTTTAAGAAATTGCTGTTTTGACTCTGGTTTGTATATATAATTTTCAATAAAACATTTTCCTATTAACACTTATGGTAATCCCTCTAATAATTCAGTCACAGGAAGTAAAATTTCCCTCCATAAAGTCTGGGGTGAGCAAATTTATTAGAACAGGAAGTTGGCAAAATGGTTCAAAATCATGCATGTAATCCATTATTCCTTCGTTATTTCAATGATTTTAGAGGGTGATCATATCTATTAGAACCCCAAAACTGGGGTGATCGAATTTTGACAGGGGAACTAAATTTTATGACCAAATTAATTTATCTGTTAATTCAGTTGTAAGAAACTCTTGCTCAATGGATAAAAATATAGATTAACTAGACATTGTTGGTACAATGGCGCGGTCTTTGCCTTCTTAATGCAAATGAGTAAACACATTGTCGGGGGCCGCTTTGGTCGCGACCATTGTTTTGGTTGCTTTACACGCACAGACACGTTTTTCACATTGCTTGTTACTACCTTATAGATTTTTATTGCATGTTTTTTTCTAACAAACTCGTCTATATTGGTAAGCGGCAGCTGCTGAACACATTTCCGAGCTTTATTTGTGCCCTACACGGCTCCTTCATCGATCCGAAAATGTTAGTACGTTGAAATGTGTTTATAAAATTGTCCCTGCAGTCCAAACAATGGCTTGAATGGAGAAAGTTAAGCTTGATTTTTTGTCGCATGGAGACTGTGCCTCTAACAGACTGTTTTTCTGCCCGACAAAATGACCCTAAATATCGATGGTCATGTGACATGAATCAAAATTGGTTCCATAGTTGCATTTGTACCAGGAAATACGGGATCATTATCAACGAAAGAACTCATTCTTGGAAGTACCAGGCAACAAATTAGAAGTCCGTATCTATTGCGGTTCAAGAGTTATAAGGTTTTCAAAAATGAGCCAGCCCCGTCATATAACACGACATTAATTTTATTGCCAGCACGGGATGCCTCGAGTGCTATAGCCGAATCGCTATAGCGAAATTGACAGCGACCATTGAATAGATGAAATCAACAAATGACCACAAACAGGGCGAGAGAATCATTTAGCGGCTTAATAGTTACGGAAAATTGTGTTTTTAATATCTCTAAACCTATCAAAGCTACATCCCTGAAATTTCAAAGGCAAATACATATATATATTCTCTCAATGTCCTGTGAATATGGCGCAGATTGGAGTTCTAGTTTCGCCATGGCATCAAAAAAGTGAAAATTTCAAATTTTGTCAAATATCTCCTATACATTCTGTACCTTTTTTCCTGTTCTAGTTCTTTTCTGTGACGTCATGTAATGACCTATATTTATATGCAAATTTCAAGACCAGGTGAGGAATAGTTTTCTCATCACAGCCCTTCAAGTGTGAAAATGTAAAGGGCCATTACTCTGGAACCAAGGTCAAGGTCAGGTTGAAAATTCAGTGACGTCATACCTGTATCATGGGCTACAAATGTATCAAATTACAGATTCCTGCATGTTGTAGTTTTTGAGAAAAATGCGAACAATGTTTTTTACATTGTGCGATATTGAAGGCCAAGGTCACATCGGATGGTTTTATAAGTAGCGCCAAAAGAAAGACAATATTGTGCCCACTATTGTTTCATTGTTTTATAATTGTCGGTGCGTTAGTTTTTCAGAAAATGGAAGCCGTATTTCTAATATTTGGATGCTTACCACTTCAAAGGTCAAGGTCAAGGCCGAGATCTGAGACAAGTGGTGACCTTGTGACATGATGTAGGTCACGTGACCTAATTTTCAGGCTGATCGCATTAGCAGTTCAAGATTTCACCACCAAAATTTGCACTCATATAGAGACGCTCCTGGAGGTCAAAGGTCAAATTTAAGGTCACATTCTTTTCGGTCATTAAAGTTTTCAATAATATTAGGAGTATCAATGCCGTAGCTTATTTCCTTATAAAATACCGGGTTTTAAAAAAAATTGAAAGGGAGATAACTACTTTTTCTTGTTACGTAAAAATAAAAAAATATAACTACAGCATGGCCATATGTAACACTTTACCAACCATCAACTTTCTTTCAGGTATGTTCTTTAGTTTTGGCTGTACACAGCCCACACGAAAAACAGCACCAGGGGAGAAAACTCGAAAACCGCTTGTTTGACCTACTTATTTTATTGGTTATTTTGTTTGGTGTATCTGCAAACTTTCACATTTTAAATTTCAGCTGCATCGCCTTATTCGTTTGGGCAATATTCGCAAAATGGTGTTTTTATCAGAAAAGCCCATAGCTCAATCGGTCAAGGTCAAGGTCAAAATTGAATACTTGTACCAGAAAGTACAGTCTCATATATATAAAGGTGCCAAATATCTAAGCTGTATATCAAGCCGTTTAGCCGCTATTTCAAAAGTAGAATAATATTAATAATAATAACTAGACATTGTTGGTACAATGACGCGGTCTTTCCTTTCTTACTGCGCATGAGTAAATACATTGTCGCGGGCCGCTTTGGTCGCGACCATTGTTTTGGTCGATTTACACGCACAGACACGTTTTTTCACATTGCTTGTTACTACCTTACAGTATTTTATTGCGTTTTTCTTCTAACAAACTTGCCTATATTGGTAAGCGGCAGCTAATGAACACATTTTTTAGCTTTATTTGGGCCCTAGACGGCTCCTTCATCGATCCGAAAATGTTAGTACGTTGAAATGTGTTTAGAAAATTGTCCATGGAGTGCCAGGGGTTTTTTTAGACAAAAATTGTTCATCTACTCAATTTCAAATATTGTAAAACTCAATTTTTTTGCGCGCCGTTGGCGCGCATATTAATGTCACTAAACTCAATTTTTGGGGTTTTTCATCTAAAAAATGATGAAACTCAATTTTTTTGCCTTTTTCATCAAAAAAATGATAAAACTCAATTTTTATTTTGTTTTAATCGTAGAATGTAAAAAAAAGTTGTGTCAAAGCTTGGCATGTCATTTTTGGCTTGTTTTTCTTAAATTTTCCAATTGGATGCCACTAATGGCCTCAATGTAGTTTTGCACTGGAATGACACTTATGCAATCAATTTGGTTGTAGGTTGAATTAGATGAAACTGACACCCAACACCGCAAGTTTTTGGACTAATCTTGTCATCCTTTAGCTATTCGGATGTCCTAATTATCTGAATCAAAATTTCACAAAATTTTTGAAGATTGGTGAAAACTGTATAGGCAGCTGCTCTCTGGAATTTACGAAATCTGGGCCAAACAAAGTTGGAAATAGATGATGGATGATGGCCCCACAGTTCAATTTCAAACCCAAATAGATCATGAATTTTTATCTTGAAAAAACAGATTCTTGTACAAAATTGGCGAAATTATTGAAACTGTCTCTTGAAAGGTAAAAACCAAATTATGTAACTAATTGAGAAAACAACAACTTAAATAAAGCATGATGAACGATTTTAACAAAAATTCCTCCCAAGCATTCGTGTATTACAATAATTTATTCGTTAGTTTGGAAGTCTTAAACGATAAATTCTCAATTTACCGTAACAAGGGCAGAGGTTGAATGTTGCCAGTTTTCCACCACAAAACACAGGCACTTCGCGTCGACGTGAGGCAGGTATTATACGGGTTCAAATAGAGTTCCAACAGATCAAAGAAGTTGAAAAATTTTCAGCGAACGACAAATATGTTTCATTTGTGTTCGTGTTGACATTTTCTCGCTTACTTTGGTAAAGCGGAACCACGTGTTGAGATAAAAAAAAAATGGCGCTGAAATCATTGTCGGGAACCCTTCATCGAAAAACTAGCAGTTCATTGCCACAGATATCTGGCGGTACTCGACAGCGAATGTTGTCATATGATGGGAGACAACTCTGTTAAAAAAAAAATGTTACGACAGTCAACGAACACATTCTCGTCTCGCGAGACTCCCTACTGCGAGAAAGAGTCTCACGTGTAAATGGGAGCCATCCCCCCAAAATTTGGGGGGTGAGTAGGCGGCGTATGATTTTCACCGTCTGTGTCCGGCTTGTCATTGATCTGCTGACTCCGCCGAGTTAGAAGCGAATTGCTAAACATAACGTGGGCTATATAATTGGAAAATGACTCTTCCCGTTTCGGAGCATATCAATCGCGAACGAATTATTGTCGGTATGTATACTTGGCCGTGAAAGCGAGTTATTTAATACAGGAAGTAGTTCGAACAGTTCCGATCCATTCTCAAAGAGAGCCGTGTCTACCGCAAAAAGGTACATCTTCGGAAAATTTATCCCAGGTTCTTAGCGTGACATGTACTTGATCAGGGCAAGGCAGTTGCAGCATTTCTGTTCTTCATTCACTACATAGTACTGTTCACACGCCCTATGATATGTACTTTTGTTGCTATCATTATGCAAGTTTTGTTGTTAAAAAAATAAAACTGAACGTTGAACTTTATTTATGGCCTACTCCATGTACTCGTTTGAAGCAGCAGACATAAATTTAGTTGACCTAGATTCTGCACTGAAGATCAACCATTGAAACGCGGAAAACAACGAATTACGTCAATTATACCGTATTTTCGCCTGCATGTTGTCTGATCGTACTATTCTTGTTTATCTGATGATGCTAAACAATAATGATCTTGTGATCTTTGGGTTAGGTCATAAATTTTCTGAAGATGTACCATTTTGCGTGTCTACCCGCGGGAGAATAGTCCCGGTCGAGCGAGTGATGTCATGCTGCCTCGCTTTGAGATTGGAGATTCAAAAATGTCACCAGTTTACATGAGAGTCGCTTTGGTCTCCCGCGGGTAGACACGGCTCTCTTTGAGAATGCGCGAAAGCTTGAGTGGGTTTCATTTTCACTGGATATCCCAGACGAGACGCGGTGTCTGTGGCTAAACAAACATACGAAAAAACCGGGAAGTAGCAGAGATGACATGAAGAGTGGCTCTCCTACGGACATTTATTGGCATAGAGACGAAGGTGACACGAACAACAACAACAACCTTGTGTTGTGAACTTTCGGCTCCGATAACTTTCCCGTGATCAGGGCATTTTTGTTCGGCCCGGTCTTACATAAACTCAATCTTTTATGAAAAAACTCAATTTTTTTCCGCGCCTACGGCGCGCACTTCCCCAAAAAAACCAGAAAACTGAATTTCTAGCCCAAAACTCAATTTTGAAAAAATCGCAAAAACTCAATTCAAATTCGTTTTCATCGGGAATACCACGATGAAAAACTGTCTAGAAAAACCCCTGAGTGCAAACAATGGCTTGAATGGACAAAGTTAGGCTTGAGTTTTGGTCGCCTAGAGACTGTGCTTCTCACGAACTGTTTTTCTGCCCGACAAAATGACTCCAAATATCGATGGTCATGTGACATAAAGCAAAATTGGTCCCGTAGTTGCATTGTACCAGGAAACACGTGATCATTATCAAGGAAAGAACGCATTCTTGGAAGTACCAGACAACAAATTAGAAGCCCGTATCTATTGCGGTTTAAGAGTTATAAGGTTTCCAAAAATTAACCAGCCCCGTCATGTAACACAACATTAATTTTATTGCCAACACGGGATGCCTCGAGTGCTACAGCCGAATCGCTACAGCGAAATTGACAGCAACCATTGAATAGATGAAATCAACCCCTCAATGTCCTGTGAATATGGTGCGGATTGGAGTTGCAGTTTCGCCATGGCATCAAAAAAGTAAAAATTTCAAATTTTGTCAAATATCTCCTACTTTCTGGTACCTTTTTTCCTGTTCTACTTCTTTTCTGTGACGTCATGTAATAACCTATATTTATATGCAAATTTCAAGTCCGGGTGAGGCATAGTTTTCTCATGACAGCCCTTCAAGTGTGAAAATTTAAAGGGCCATTACTATGGAACCAAGGTCAAGGTCAGGTCAAAATTTTTATGACTTCATTCCTGAGTGATAGGGAACATCTGTGCTGAATTACAGATTCCTAGTTCTTATACTTTTTACAGAAATCAAGTAAATCACTTTTGGTACTTGGTGATATTCAAGGTCAAGGTCACGTCGGATTGTTTTGTTCTTACTGTCAAACGAAATATCATCGAACGTTCTTTCGTGAGTCCTAGTATAATGGCTGCCAGTGACCTACTTTTCAAGTAAATGGAAGCCGTATTTTCGACATTCGAATGCATACAGTTGCAAAGGTCAAGGTCATGACCGACATCTGACACTCTAGATCAACTCGGGATGTCACGCATGTCAACTGACCCAGTTGGCAGACTGATCGCATCAGCCATTCGAGTGTCGTCCATCAAACTTTGACCTCATATGGGCACGATTGTAGAGGTCAAAGGTCAAATTCAAGGTCATATTATTTTAGGATATGGAAGTCTTCATAAATGTTGCAAGACTCAACTCTGTAACTTCCGCTATTATGAAATGGCAGGTTGCACAAAATAGATAAGGGGACACAACTCCTTTACCCTGTTACGTAACACCCTGAATACCGGAACTGGAGCTTGGCCATGCATAAAACTTACGAACCGTAAAGTTTCCCACATATATATTGTATAATTTAGGCTGTAATCCTCCGACACGAAAGGCATTATCAGGGGAGAGAACTCGGAACCTGCCGTCATGACCTACTTATTTTATGACTCAATTTGCTGTAGATTATATCAAACATCTGCATTCTAGATCTCCGCTGCTCGTTCTTAACCGTTCGACCAATATTCGCATTGGCAGTTTTGACTTTACTGCCCTATAAATCAATAGGTCAAGGTCAAGGTCACTTTTGGATACAAATATGCACATCTATCTCAAAGGCTTCATGTCGTATTTCCGAAAAGAAAAATGTGCTTGGAATAATAATAATAATAATAAGAAGAAAAAGAAGAATAATAATAAACAGAATAACAATAGGTCTTTCCATTCGTAATGGAAAGAACTAATAATAATAATAATAATCCGTAGAATAGCAAAAGGTCTTTCCATTTATAATGGAAAGACCTAATGACGATGAATAATAAGCTCTGAAAGATCTTTAATTAGCTAGTCATTATGGTCATGATAATTGTAATACAGGGAGAATGCACTGGGAGAATGGAGGGTATCATTCAGTTTTTCCAAAGTTTCACAATAGACAAGTTTTGTTTTGTCCATATTTCAGAATTTCACGACTGGCTGTTAAGTGATAAAGTGGACTTGTTACCACGGCTCCTCCTTCCTTTGGCGGGGCCCGATGAGTTTGATGAGGATGACATGGAGAAATTACCAGAAGATCTTCAGTACCTCCCCCCAGACAAGCTGAGAGAGCCTTGCTCCGACATCAGGCTCATGCTTGTGGAGGCTGTTATTCAGGTACATATGTACATGGGAGCTTTGTGATATAGATCTGTTTTTGTGTCTGTTCATTCATGCGAGAAAGGTCTGGACAATATGTATCTTAGGCTCATGATACATTTACAGTTTTAGAGAACATGCAGTAGCCCTTTCAACTTGTCCATGCCTGTGATATTCCTCTGCTTGCCATCATCCGAACGCATGGCACGATCATACGTAGAAACTTCTGCTCGTAGCCATGCGGTAACGGGTGCTATCTGAGTGTAATAGGGCGTTTCCCAAATGGTCACATCCGACTGGCCCCGTTAGTGTTAAGTGAAACGTGAAATGCCCTTAGAAAGCTAAGATGCTGCTTGCCTGTCAGTCCAACTATGCCAACATAAGTTTCAGGAGTTCTGGGCATGGATCCGCTCTGTATTAACTTTTACATGTAGATCTATACCACCCTGTATGGAATACAGGGCCCCCCCACTTTTTGAGACTGCAATGTTATAAGTCCTATCTTAGATAGCACCAGTCCAGCATTTAACATGGCCGATATAGAGTTCAGCCCCCCTTTTAAACGTGCTCCGAGGCCCCCGACAAGTAACTATTCTGTCCTAAAAATACTGAATTACGATCTAATACAGGCCTAACATGACTGAATTGTGTTCCTGGAAACAGTTGTTTAGTTTTATTTTTATATCGGACATTCTGTTCACTTCGTCATTCATCCCGTTCCCAAACAACACGAGAGCTCCGGTACATCCATCTTCATTTTATCCAGCCAATTTCTACGTTCCCACTTCGAATCTGCCTTGATTTAGCTGACCCCTTCAGCGTTCAAAATCCGAGATGTAAATTTCACCAGCTAACGACAGAAGAACCAATCAGAACGTACACATCGATTGCGAGTGAAGGTCAGTGAAGTCACCTAGAGTGACATCATCCTCTATTAGTGGCGTCTTTCCTCCTAATAAGATTCCCACTATTTAGGTCAGCCAATCAATAACGCTCTTCTGCGACCCATTTCGAATTTCAAAGGTTTTCGAGGTCAGTGACGTCTCGTGTCTATTTACAAGTTATTTGAACATTGAAGGGGTCCAGATATATCAAGGCAGGTTCGAAGTGGGAACGTAGAAATTGGCTGGATAAAATGAAGATGCGGTACATCAAACTCCAGGATTTATCTCCCGCAAGATTTGCACACGATCCGCCTTGAAAGGCAAAACTAATGGATAAATTAAACGAACTTCACTATATTGACTGGCACGATCTGGCGCAATCAGCCTATATTTCTATCGACTGTTCATGCCTGGCAACTTCAAGTCGAAAACGAAACCAGAACAAGCGGAGTGATCTTTACGGGGTTTTTTCGGAGAATAGGAGCTCAATAAAACTTCGTCAGTGAGTATTTTAATCGAAAGAAAATCGTGCTTGCCAACATGGGCAGCTAACATGAAAGTTGCATTGCCCGTGCCGATTTTTACTTGCTTCAGACAAGCGGTAACGTATAAGTTCACTCGCAATTGAGTGAACATGGTGAAGGCAACAACAACAACAATGATTTTGCTTGATAATTTGTCAGGGCAATTCAACAATTTGATTCCTAAGTCTGAAACCTGCTTTAATTAATGCCTTTAATCTCCATTAAAGTGCACAATCAAACGTAGAAAACGGAAGTTAAAAGAAAAAGTTAACTCCCCTAGGAGAGAGTTGTCCGCCCCTAGGAGAGCTCTCCCATTCAATCCAGCGTGGTTACTATAAAGGTCACTGCAAGCCTCATTCCAATCCTCTTTCTCCTGTTTGCTCTCGAGCAGTGCACATCTAGGGAAGTGTTTAGATTCAATTTACAACGTTAGTTGTTGTTGTTTCGCTGGTGTATCCTTTATCAAGTGTGACTTTTGTTGTTTATTCGGAACTTACTTATTGTATTATTATGTCTGAGGTTCCGACTACTATTCCTTGTCGTACGTGCGGGCAGTTTTTGTCCCCATTGGACGCCCACACGGCTTGTTTTTCTTGTAAAGAATTGTGTTATCGTGCGTCCACGTGCGCGGAATGTGTATTATGGGATGCGACGACTTGGAGGAATTATGCCCAAGCTCGTCGTGCTTTTCTTTTACATGCTTGTGATGACCCGTCTATTTCGGAGATCGACAGACGGGTCTTAGAAATTTCTTTGGTCAATGATATGAAGTGTAATGAGGATCTTGACCGAGCTGGTCAAGACCCAGTTTCTCCCGCGTCGGTATGTATTCCGCCAAGCGGGACTATTCTACACGAAGATAATTCTAGGTTGCTAGACAGTTTGACCCGTTCCGGAGATTCATTGTCTAGGGTCGATCCAAAACCCGTTCCTTTGTCAGGCTTAACAAAGACCAGGTCGGTCTTGCCTGGCCATTCCATTGTCTCCGTCAGACAAAAGAATTCTTTGCCTCATGTTATTTCGCCTTTACCTATCGGTTCACCACATGTTTCTTCTAGAAGGAAGAAAGCAAATAAACGTCGTCGTGTGTCAGTTTCTCCATTACGGGTTAAGGCTAAACATAGTTTTTCTAATTCCGTTAAATCTATGGAGGCTCGTTCGGTCCTACCGTTGAGTGTTCAAGTTGCAAACTTACGAGCTCCGGTTTCCGCGGTTGTTGAGTCTTCACATCGTCGTTCACATACTGCTAAACGACGCACACGTACACAATACCGTTCACGTTCTCGTTCACGACGTTCGGTTTCACCGCCTTATCGTTTGTTTTCACCTGTTCGTGGTTCTATTGCGCCGGTTCGACGGTCTCGTTTTCCGATTCGTAGTTCTCGTCCACCGGTTCATTTTGGTACTAGTTTACGGCCCTCCCGTTCGCCGGTACGCCGTTCTCGTACTTCGACTGGTCATTCGCCTGATCCTACTCACCGTTTACCTCGGGTTTCGGCTCCTGCTGATCAAGATTACCATGTTCATTATCCACGGGCGCCATTTCTTGATCATTCGGTGGATCACGGTTTATCATCTTCTCGTTCTCATTCTCCGGTCTCGTCGAGTTCGTCGGATGATTCCTCTTCCTCTCTGGAAAGTTCGGGAGATACGTCGAAGATGGATTATTCGCTTAGAATGCAGGCGCTTTTAGCGTTGGTTCCGGATATGCCCGCCCCTTCGAAGGTTGTTCCATCTAGTAATAAGTGTCGGACAGCGGCGGATTCTGCATTCGCGTCTTCCAAGCCTGTAACTCCTCTTACTTGCGCTCCGTCTCCAGCGTGGGTGGATTATTTAGAGAAGTTTGATCGTCAATTAGAGGATGACAATAAATTCAAGAAGCCTCGTTTCCGAGTTCACCATGACCTTCATGATAACGTTTTGCCCGACAAACCACCCAAACGTGATCGAGATTTATCTCAGATTTCTAAGTCATCTAAGGCAACTCCGCTTGAGTTCAATTCCAATTTCGTGGAGAATATCCAAGAGATGTTATTAGTAATGCAACGTGCTTCTTCGGTCGCGGATTGGTTTTTGTTGGCTACTTCTCGGATTGCGTTGGATCCTGAATTACGCCGGGACGATGGGTCGACTTCTTTGTCTCCGGGTCGCGTTGCCTATTTACGGGGTTTCATTGAAACCCTCGACCCTCGTGCAGGCTAACCGTCAAGTCATTGAGGCCAGTTCTTATTCGTACGTTTCGCTTCTCCAAGCGCAACGCAACGCCTTACTTAAGGTTGTCAAGCCGGACGTCCCTTTTATGGTTAAGGATTATTTGCTTCATCAGCCATTATCATCCAAGTCCATTTTCAACAATGCTATTGAGTCCGTTGTACCCGTGATTCGTGAAGAACGTACTGCGCGCTTGATTGCTGCTGTTGCTCGTGGCGGCTCTTCGGATCGTCGCCAGAAGCGTGGTCGTAAGTCCTCTACCACTCAACAAGATGGGGGCGCTCGGGGGAATTTTCGTGGCATCGACAAACCTCCACGAGGCCAGGGTCGCCATTCCTTTCGTGGAAAACCTTCCAAGAGGGGTGGTCATTCCAACAAATCAAGTTTCCGTGTCCGATCAAGCCGAAGTTTTTCATCTACCTGCTTTCCGGTCATTCAGTCATCATGTAGTGGGCGGCCGTCTACTATACTTCGCCGAAAATTGGCGTTTCATCACGGACGACGCCTGGATTTTAAGAGTTTTGAGGAAGGGCTTCCTATTCAGTTTTCATGCGCTTCCCAAACTCATCGCTTGGCCACGCCCATCCCGCCTGCCAGTTTCCGCAGGTCACTTGCAGACTCTTCTCTCATCGGTCAACACGCTCAGCGACAAGGGAGCTGTCAGGGAGTTACCTCGGTCAGAGGTCAGTTTAGGTTTTTACAGCCACGTATTTCTGGTACCAAAGAAAGACTCGCTCCAGATGCGGATGGTGATTGACCTAAAGGTGTTAAACAAGTTTCATCTCATCACCCCCCCCTCATTTCAAGATGCCTACTGTTTCATCGATTCGGGCCCGCATACATCATCGGGATTGGTTGGCCTCAGTCGATCTTCAGGACGCGTATCTTCACATCCCAATTCATCCACGTCATCGTCGTTACCTCCGTTTCGTTGTCAACGATCGTCGCTTCGAATGGCAGGTCCTCCCATTCGGAGTCAACATCGCTCCTTGGTTGTTTACCCGGATTACCTCCCCGGCCATGGCATTTCTACACCTGCGAGGTATTCAAATCGAGGTTTATATCGACGACATCCTCCTATGGGCGGCGGAAGAGTCCCGTCTCAACGCGCAAGTCCAGTTCACGCTGCTGGTGTTACGTCATCTAGGATTTATCCCTCATCCTCTAAAGTCAGAGTTGGTCCCGGCTCAAGTTCGCCGATACATCGGAGCAGTATTCGATACGTATCATCAACTGGTGTACCCTCCGGAGGATCGTTGGGACAAAATTCAACTCCTGATTCGAAAGTTTTTGTCATCAACGTCACGGACACGTCAGCAGTGGCAAAGTTTGGTAGGTTTACCTACTTCCACACAGGACCTAACTCATTACGGCCGATTACAGGTTCGGCCTCTGCAGTATCATCTGTATCCTTACCTACAGACACCTTCCATCAATCCAGCGGTGCCGGTATTGACGTCTCTTCATCCATATCTGGTCTGGTGGCAGTCCCGGCACAACGTCATGCAGGGCGTGCCATTCCGCTTTCCGGCCCCGAGTCATCATCTGTACACCGATGCGTCCGAGACCGGTTGGGGAGCCCATCTGGACGAATTGATGGTATCCGGCAGATGGTCAACGTTGGATGCCAGTCTTCACATCAACCTTCTGGAGATGAAGGCAGTCATCCTTGCGGTACAACATTGGAGTCAACGTCTCATGAACTCGTCTCTCCTCATAGCGACGGACAATTCCACGGTCATTGCGCACATCAACAAGTTGGGTACCACCCGATCGCTACCAATGTTTCGTCTAGTATGGGATCTGTACGAGTGGGCTCTCATTCATCATTGTCATCTCCACACCCGCCATGTTCCGGGTCGGCTCAATGTCTTAGCGGACAGCTTATCTCGTCCGGACACCGTTCTTCAGACCGAGTGGCAACTTCATCCGGAGGTGTTCCAGCAGATCTCCACCATCTGGGAGTCCCCACTGATCGATCTGTTTGCTACGAGGAACAACGCCCAGTTGACCCTGTTCGTCAGTCCGATTCTGGATCCTCAAGCCTTCGCCATCGACGCCCTGTCAATCAACTGGGACAGCTTCCTAGCTTATGCCTACCCACCGATGGCCCTAATTCTGGAAGTGCTTCAAAAGATTTCTTGTCACGACTGCATCATCCTGCTCGTAGTGCCGTGGTGGCCTCGTCGCCAGTGGTTTCCGGTTCTGATCCCGCTTCTCACTGCTCCGCCTCGTTGTCTACCAGTTTGGCCCAGTCTGTTACGACAACCGCACGGGATTCTTCATCACAACCCGCGGTGGCTCAACCTACACGTTTGCAGACTATCCAGAATGCACTCGCAGTCCAAGGCTTTTCAGCAGAGGTTGCGCGAACGATGGTCTCAGCCAATCGATCTTCCACATCGCAGCTCTATCAGGCGAAATGGGCCTATTTCGTCTCCTGGTGCCGAGAACATGATGCCGATCCCGACTCTGCCTCTGTTTCCCTAGTAGCTGACTTCCTCCTTCATCTTCATCGTGATAAGAAGTTTCAAATCAGCACCATTGAAGGGTATCGATCTGCTCTGGCTAGGGTGTTACGTCTTACCTCGGGTACAGACATTAGTCTAAACGATAATATCTCTGCGCTCATTCGCGCCTTCGCGTTACAGTCTCGCCGTACTCGCCAACTGTTACCGAAATGGGATATCGGTGTGGTTCTGTGTGCTCTGATTCGTCCGCCCTTTGAACCCTTAGAATCCGCTTCTATAAAAGCTGTGTCTTATAAGACTGCCTTTTTGGCGGCGTTTGCTTTAGCGTCTAGAGTGTCTGAACTTCATGCTCTTGAAAGATCTTCTATGACCTGGACGGCGGATTGGTCTCGCATTTCTTTTCGGCCCATTCCGGAGTTTATCGCCAAAAATGAGTCTGTTCGTTCAGGTCCGTGCGCTCAACGTTCGTACTCCATTCCTGCGTTGTCAGACTTCGTGCATGGTCTCGAGGACGACCTCCTGTTATGCCCGGTTCGAGCCATTCGCCACTATCTTACTCGTACCGATTCCGCTCGCGGCTCTCGGCGCCTGTTATTTCTGTCTCTTCGCCCGTCGGCTTTGCATGACATTACTAAAAATACCATTGCCGCGTGGTTGAAGAAAACCATTAAATGGTCTTATCAATTGGCCATTGACGCTCCCCCTCTGTTGTCTACTGCTTCTTCTCATGAGATTCGCGCCATTGCCACGTCATGGCCTTTATGGAAGAACCTGTCCCTCCTTGACATTGTCCAGTCTTGTGCCTGGACGGCGAACTCCACGTTCACCAATTTCTATCTGAGAGATATGTCAGTCCAGTCAGATAGGATGACCACGCTTGGGCCGCTTATAGCTGCCCAGCACGTGGTCAAGTAAATTTTCAAAAAAGGGGGGGGGGCGGCATTTTGTATCATCGCAGCAAATCTGCAAATTGCTGTATCATCTCATCTCATTCATACTATTGGTCCACATTTGATTCGATCACATATGAAGGAAGAAATAAGTCAGATGGACGACCTTGGATCCTCTAAGAGATGTCGGACACTAAATCATCATTCTAAGATGCCTGACTCCATGGTGAGTGTAATCTTTACCTTAACTGCGGTTTTGATTGTGTCTTTCAGGTTGAATCTGACTTCCTTCTGGTTGATCTCAGCTGCGTCATCTACGCTCAACTCTCAAGACAAGTTGGACGTAAGACGATTGTGGACTGAGAATGGTGTGGCTTGGCGACCTCTAAGCACGGACAGTTTACGCTTCACCCGGACTTAGGTACAGCCAAGTACCTGCATGTATGCGCAGACCGAGGCGATGCCCTACGAGTCATACAATGCCTCCCAAGTAGACCTATCGGCCTTCTGGGCAGGGGTCCTTTCTTGGTAGAGATTACTTCCACACCACGAGCACAGCTACATGGATGTAGACAATCAAGATAAGTACATCGGTATCATATCCACATTTTAACCTTTTCGTCTTTGACCAGGGTTTCACTTGTTGATTGTTGATGTCTCATGCTTATGCCCATGTTTCTGTGTCATTCCAGCGGTTACTTAGCCTACTTTTGGAACTACTTCAAGACCGAGGTTCCCACCTCCGTATGTTGGTACTGAGGCATTAATTAAAGCAGGTTTAAGACTTAGGAATCAAATATTAAACATTTATAAACAATGTTTCTATTTGTTACTAAGTCAAACCTGCTTTAATTTAATTGCCCTCCCTTCCGTCCCCTCGTACCGCGGCCTTGTTCACTACTGGTCTCGGTTTGAGAAAGAGGATTGGAATGAGGTTTGCAGTGACCTTTATAGTAACCACGCTGGATTGAATGGGAGAGCTCTCCTAGGGGCGGACAACTCTCTCCTAGGGGAGTTAACTTTTTCTTTTAACTTCCGTTTTCTACGTTTGATTGTGCACTTTAATGGAGATTAAAGGCATTAATTAAAGCAGGTTTGACTTAGTAACAAATAGAAACATTGTTTATAAATGTTTAATTTTTCATTGTGGAACTCGACTTATCTCTTGAAGAACTCAATATTTATTCACTATTTTTTGCGCGTGTTTGGGGTGCGTTTTCCCATGGATAAAAAACTTTGTTTTGAGGGGGTAAAACTCAATTTCAAAATTTCACAAAACTCAAATTTTCAGTCTTGTTTTTAGTCGGGGTTACCCACAAAAAGTTGTTAAAATCCCCCTGTTGTTATGATCCTTAAGAAAATATCGTTCCAGCAAAATTAATCTTATAATTGAACATTCTGTTGACATTTTACACTGAACTCCCTAATAGTAGAACTGTCTGGTGAGAGAAATGAGCCCACTGAGTCAGCATCAGGGAGTGAGGACATTGATCTTGGCTATGCAGAGCTAGAGGAAGGAGACAAATTTGTCGCTGTCATAAACGTCTCCCGATCGAGAAAAAAAACATGTGTGTTCAAATTCTCCAATGCCTGGAAAATGGAGAGAATGGTTGGAATATATAACAGTATGGTAAAAAAATTTTTCAGTAGGAGTGACAAGCTGAAGTACCAGGGTGACAAGTAAAAAAAAAATAGTTACCTATTACCTCAGAGTGACAAGTGATTCTAAAAAAACGTTGTCGTGTCAGTGTCTGTCATTGAATGGGGATTTTGTGATAAAAAACAAAATAAAACGTTTTTGCTCATCGAAAGCGTTAAGAGATGTTCTAGCTTGTGTGTCTGACAACACCAATTTGATTTGTATCAAGGCATGTCGCCTGGACTCGTCGCGAGCATTTGAAATTGAATGCGACCCTGACGATGATCTGAACATTCACAGGGGCAAAAAAAAATAAAAGGGGGAAAAAAAGGAAAAAAAACCCTACCTACCTACCTAACCACCTTTTTCTAATTGCGTTACAGTAAACACATTTTTTTTTTAGAATGGCCTAATGTGAAACAGTGCCTCCTGCAAGCTTTATATGAAGTGGACAGCAGCAAAAAATACTTGTGTTCACTTTATGATAGTTTCCTTTTCAGAATATGTTTTGTTGGGTGCACTTATTTTGTCAGTTCGATTGTCACATGACTATCAATTGAAGATCCATTGGTGGTTAATTATTGTACATTTTGTATTTTAACAGCTGTGCAATACCAAGGAAGGGAGACAACTGGTGAAGGACAAGAATACATATGTGGTTATGAGAGAACTGCACAAGTGGGAACATGATCCAGTCTGTGAGAAAACAATTCATGATTTGATTGACATTCTGATTGGGGATGAGCCTGCCCATGAACATGAAACACTGAAAAATGTGGACATTCCACCAGACCTAACTGATCGTTTCATCAAGGACGATGAAGAGATGAATGGTTGAAATGGCCACTTATCGTCTTACCATGCAGTCTATTATTGGGGATGGGGGTGGTGGTCAACTGGTCAAGTAGAATTTTCATACAACCATCTTGGGCAATTTTAATTTCTCAGGCAATTTTTTTGCCTCGTTCTCAGTTTTAGGCACTTTTTCTGTGTTCTTGTTAAATTTTATTTTTCTGTACTCCATTTGTCTGTTACAATGTACACATCCAGTGGACAGGCCTCAGATTTGTTCATTTGGATACATACATCCTGGAGAAGCCAACCATTAGTTTCAGCTGCAGTTCAAATCTGTAGATATAAATTCCACAGTAACTGTCTGTTAATTTAATTGGTCAATCAAAGTGAATATAACAACAAAGATGAAATTGAATATTCATTTACTGGTATTATTTATTTAATACATATCGTAATTCATGTACTACAAGATCATTACAAGCGTCTAGTCCGTCATTCATAATCCAGCCGTCGTCCATTAGAGAATATCCGTGTCCATAATCCAAAGACCTATTCCATATTGACATTCTGATTGGGGATGAGCCTGCCCATGAACATGAAACACTGAAAAATGTGGACATTCCACCAGACCTAACTGATCGTTTCATCAAGGACGATGAAGAGATGAATAGTTGAAATGGCCACTTATCGTGATGTAAGAGGTACACAGTTGTGATGTTCAAGGCCCACATTTATATATTATGTGATGGCGAGTTCAAATTAGGAAATCATTGAAAAATGCTAATTTTATATTCCTGTCGAAGATGACGTCCTATAATGTCCGTCTATCCATCTATACATTTGTTGTCTTCGATATCTCCAGTTCCAATGTATGGATAGGTACCAAACTTCGGGTATACTTTACAAAGAGGAATCCTATTCATTTTTGAGGTCAAAGGTCAAGGTCACAGTGGCCGAAAATTAGTAAATCCTTGAAAATCGTTATGTTTATGCTTTAAATACAATTAAGAGTTATGGATTGTGATGGTGAAGAAGAAACCTATTAATTTTTATCCCTCTGCCAAGTTTGGCCAAAGCCATTGTCTGCATGGTGCATCCGTCTGTCCATGTTGCTTCTTAACACAATATCTTTTGATTGATTATATTGTCAGGCTTTCCAAATTCATGTAACAAATGCAAACAGTTGATGGGTCAGAAGCTTGTTGATGACGACTTACCTTGACCTATTTGATGAAATCAGGATCAAAGCTTTGTATTGGTGATATCTTTTGAAAGATTACATCTGGGCGCACAAAATTTGTACTGTATAAGCAACTGGTGATTGGCTAGAAAAATATTCAAGTTGACTGACCTAGTGTATTCAAGTTGATTTAATTTGACCTATTTTATCGAGGTCAAATTCTGGGAAATGTGATGTTTCAAAGGGTTATAGCTACATAGCCTTCTAAATTCATACTGCTGGTGATGGGCAAGAGGTATACACAAGTTGACTGACCCTGACCTATTGATACTTCTCTGGCAAATTTTGTCCAAAGAGTATTGTTGTTGTTGGCGTTGTCTGTCTGTCTGATCGTCCATCTGTGGACGCGATATCTCAAGACGAACTATTGCCAGGCATTGTAAATTCATACCACATGTGCATCTGGTGAAGGGTCAGAAGCCTATTGAAAATGACCGATCATGACCTATTTTATCAAGGTCAAGTTCTAGTATTTGCTATATTTTTTGAAGGATTAAAGCTAGGATCTCCAAATTCATATTAAATATGCAACTGGTGATTGACTAGAAGCCTACATGTAGCTATCCCAGTTGGCTGATCTTGACCTATTTTTTCAAGGTCATATACTTTTTATTATGATATAACATGAAGAAATGTAGCCAGGCTTTCCAAATTAATACTACATGTATGTATTAAGCAACAGTTTCACTCTAATGCCATATTGTGACATCACAGTTGTTAGGGGTCACGTGGAATGTATTTCCATTTTTGTTTTAATCCTATTTATTAATGACGTCATATTACTCATAACTGGTACATATGAAATAGAGACCCATCCTGTCTAATAATAACTAGTGTACCAGTAATGTCTTCTCTGTTTTAAAGTTTGGTAATGTTCATATTTTTTTAATTGACATATGCATATCAATGAATGAGTTTAAATTAAACTGGAAAGTGTACAGAGTTGTTCATTACAAACTAGACAGACACATATGGGTGTTTTAAATAGTCCTTTATTCATACTTGCTATTGGAAGATAAATCCTCTAATGATTTAACCTCCTACCATAAACAAACCAGGCACTGATTTATCAAAACAGAAAGTTGATCAAATGGTCTAAATCCTTCGTCAGTTTAATGACGTTAGATGGTGATGAATTGTATCAGAATGACTGAATTTTGTCCACAGAATTTTAAAAAGAGTATTTGAATTAGAGGATTTCCCATATGTGTACTGTTTATCATAGACTTTATCCACACATGGTGATAATTAGAAACTCAAACTCACATGGAGAAAGATTTAATACACATTCTTCAGGAGTATGCCATCAAAGCGAATTGTGGACCATCAGACCTTGACATTCAGTATTGAATTCAAAGATAGGTTTAAGGTTCCAGTAAAAAGGCTTCCAAAATTCAAAATGTATTTTTCACATAACATAAAGAATTGTAATCAAATCTATAGGCTGGTGAAAAAAATGTCAAAAAATTATTTCCTCAAACCAAATGAGCTGTCATACATACATCGGCGAGCCCTGCAGGTGATCCTGGCATGTTTATCTTACACATGATGGTTAACTGATCAAGTAATTAACTTGCTTCAAAGATTATAACGAATATTGAAAATTATAAGTCATGTCACTTGGTTGAAGAAACTACCAGTCTAGATTGAAGAAAATTGCTCCTTGGTAGTTTTTGCTTGTTTTATCCGTTGGCCTTTCAGATTTGATTTGTAATAATTCCTTATTTTGTTTGAAAAATATATTATAGGAATCTGAAATTTCAAATATTTTTGATGAATACTCGAGTTCCTAGCAAGAAGAATTGAAGGCTAAATTTTCACAACCCCCCCCCCCCCCCGGCCCAAAATTCAAGTTCTAATAATTAGTTGAAGTGAGCAAAAGAGGACATTTTGAGTGAAATTATAATTCCCTGGAAGAGTATCACTCAAAAAATATATACTTGTTTTGGTAAGTTTCTTTATTGGGATTGAATTGAGGAAAAACTGGTAAGATTTTCTCTAGGGATCCTATTAAAGAACCTTCGAAGACCTTAGATCTTTCTGGAGAAAACCACCATCAATGATGTGAAAAGTTCAAAATATTTGAGACCAGCTACCTCGCATGCCTTATGCACATTCCCCATACACTGACTGTCTGCAAACATTGTAATGGTGATTTTCCCCTGGTATAGATTACAAGCTTTCTCAGTGTGTTTCCTGACATGATAAATAAGATGTGAAGCATCCATTTCGCTATCACCGTAGCAGTCGATATTGTAGGCTAGATATTCTTTACACTCAAACCATGTGCCGATTGTCAGAAAGATTAATGTTTGACAGGGGTCAGATGTAAAGGTTCCCACTAAATGTAATTGTTGCCATCCAATGATATCTATGTTATCAGCAGTTGGTTTGTAGACCTGCCAACAGACAACTAGTCGTTGAGGAAAGAGCCTATCACGTGCTGTGTCATCAGTGAACACATTCTTCAGTGTTTCCAAACTCAGCTCTGCTACTGTTAAATGGTGGGGCAGTATCACAGCAGATGGATGGTCATTGAAGGACAGGACAACATTGTAGGATTTCACTGCCTGTAAAATAAATGACAACACTATCTCATCAGCAGTTTGGCTATGTGACTGCATGGGTGTAGCCATGTTTATGATGTATCTATACACGGAAATTGAATACTGTCTCAAGACAGGACCCTTGACAGGGCAATGAAGACTACTTATGCTTGACTCTGATAGCTTTTGCTGAAATTACGCTTTTCTGGGAATTTATGATGGAGATGTAACTTGTCCAGATAGGTAAATGTACGGAAACCCTAAAGCCGGTTTGACAAGTTGTTAGTAAATAAGTTTAATTGAAGGTGATTTAGACTATGAACTAAATAGTGTACATTTGTTTCTCTACTTCAAGCAGGACACCCTCTAAGATTCGTTGTCTCTCATTTGATCACTTTAAAGTGTAACTGTGGTACTTGAGTAAGTGTATGTATTGTCATATTCAAGGTAACATTGTGAATAATGTAATAAAGTACTTTCTACAACGGAAGAGAATACTACCAGAAGTCTTCCCTGTCCATCTGGATTTCAGACATGACGTTAATGACTGCATACTTCGTGCATCTTGAACTGTCTGCTAGATATTGTGGCTGTGCAGAGAGGGGAATAGATTTACATGACTGCAAGTGCCTAGTATATTTCCTATATTTTCCTATATTTTTATGTCATTCCCATATTTTCCTATCTTTTACTCAAAACCTCCTATATTTCTCATGAAAACTTTCACCAATGCTCTGAAATGAGTTCATTTGGCATGAGAAAATACATTTCAGAAAAAAAAATTTATGACATCATTTAAATCTCTTTCTTGAACCAAGCTGCAGAACAGGTCTCCTCAATTACCACCACTATGACCGCATTCAGTGGAAACAATTTTATGAAACACCAGAAAATTACCAATTTTGGAACATACAATGTAGTAGTGACCTGTCTTACACTCCTTTATTTCCTATATTTTTGTAAGAAAATTCCTATATTTCTCCTATATTTTGGCGAAATTCCTCCTATAGTTTCTCCTAATTTGCACTGTGAGCCACTTGCAGGCCTGGATTTGTGACAATGTAGCATTGCGACTTGGTTAAATATCTCCATTTATGATGTCATGAATTCCGACATTTTTGTGACGTAGTCCAACATTAATATCTGTTGTAAAACAAGCTGGGTACCACAGTTACACTGTAACATATGACCTGTGGGTGGAGTCTTCGTAAATTTGCATATGATTACCATAATATCACTATTACTACTTGTGTCATAAGGTTGGGTGCAATCTTAACTTCAAACAACCAACCAACTACTACTTGTGTCCAAATATCCAAGCGGGTGGTTGGGTGGGTTCAGGTTCCTGTTGCTTCAATGCATTTTGCTGAGAAGCAACAGGAACTTGATATGTGATGTCTAGCACTGTAATATCACTTGTCTTTATTGCACCATGTAAGCGTCCTGTCTGTGTCTTGTGCGCTGTCCTCGAGTGTTTTATAGGGTGGATGGAGGGTGTCTGGTTCCATGCTGCTTCAGAGATTTCGTCTTTGAAGTAGCAGGAACGCAACTGGGCTGGGTGGTGCTTAGTTGGTTCGTCGTGATATAGCTGAAATATTGTTGAAAGCGACGTTAAATTCTATTCACTCACTCACTCCAAATGGAAAATTAAATCTTGGGACACGGTTGTGTGTTTTACGTAGAGATTTAACTGTATTCTGTATCAATTCCACTTACTCGTCTGAAAAGCTCTGTATATTTCTGTTCGGATGGTGGGAGTGATAACAATGGATTAAGTGAGGTGACTGAGAATTCTTCAAATTGAAGATCTGGGAATCTGGCGAGAATAGTTTCTCGAAGATACGCCCATAACTGACGATACATCCCACGGCCCTGTAACTCCTCTTTGACACGGCTTCCTTTTGTAGTCATCGTTGTCCCTTTATTAACAACGTAAGCTCCGGCGAATGCCACCTATAAAATAGACCATCGTTGTGTGTCAAAAATAATGGAATTGAAATTAATTATTGAAAGCTATTTTTGTGTCAAAATGTTCCGATCATGCATTTTGACACAAAAATGAATCGGTCCTTTTTTCTTATCCATTTACAACAGTGATGCTTTCAGGGTTTAGTTTCTTATAGATATTATAAGACTGGTATGGTGTTACTGAGCATCGTTTCAGACACGATGCATGCCTTCAGGTAAAAGAAGCCACAATATACATTCAATAATTCCAGTTTCCACTCTTAAAACGCAAGTGTTGTATTTAACATTATGAATGTCCGAGGAGTGACAACATTATATAAAGTGTTATATTTGTAACGCTCTCAAAGTGTTGATAATAAGTGTTATATCCAACATTATAGTGTTGTATCAGGGGCAATACAATAATTTACAATGCTGAATTTAACACTTGTTTGAGTGTTGTATTGCTCCCGATACAACACCATAATGTTGCTGATAACACTTTTTTCAACACTTACTGAGAGTGTTACAAACAACACTTTTTATAATGTTGCCACTCCTCGAACATTTGTAAGGTTAAATTCAATATTTTCATTTTAAGGGGGTAGATATACAACTGCGCGAAAGTTAAGCACCACCACATTTTTCCAACGCAAAGCCCTGATCTGTATCCCCTTGGGCAATTGCGGGACATAAAATAGGGTGGTGTCCGGGTGACAGCTAGTTACCCCTTCCATATAGACCACGTCCATAACACCTGTTTTGCGCGGAAATTACGCGTCAAGTGAGATCGGCTCCAGCTAATGACAAAAATCAGAATATCGATTTTCTTTCTGTTTAGTGATCTTAAACCTGAAGAGATCCACGTTTCAGAAATGTATAGTTTCAAACACTTTTCGTTTTAAATCATGGCGACATATTTCCATGAAAAAATGGTGTCAAATCGCCGGATTTTTTGGTGATATAGCCATGCACACAAACAAGCACTCGCTGCATGAGCAATGGAACCATATTAAGATGATACAGATCAGGCGGTTGATTAACAGCATGAGGTGAACGTCATCCGCGTAGGAGGGTACATCCAGATACTGACAGTACTGTAGCATGGACATGCACAGGACGATTGCTATTTTGTGATCACCAACATCATTTTTCTCATGATGAATTTTCTGGAACTGACATAATTAATTCGTCTTGAATTATTCCCATTTTCAGTCATTATCTTGTCATGCTTATACAGTTCTTTTTTTTTTACTCCCGCCAAAAGGCGGACGTATTATGTGATAGCGGTTTCCGTCTGTGTGTCCGTCCGTCGTGTCCGGTCTATATCTGGAACAGTTTTCTATCTACAGTTCCAATTTTTGGTGAGTGGATACCTTGCGGGGAGACGATGTGTCTCGTAGGTCGAGGTCAGAGGTCAAAGGTCACTGGCCTGAAAAACAGGAAATCACTGAAGTGTTCGTGTCCGGTCTATATCTGTGAACGTTGTCTATCCACAATGTTTTGAGTGGATACGCTAGGTGGAGACGATCTGTCGCGTACCAAAATTGAAGTCGAGGTCAGAGGTCAAAGGTCACTGTTGCCTAAAATCAGGAAACCATTGATCATTGACAGTTTTCTATCTAAAGTTATAATTTTTGGTGAGTGGATACCCTAGGGGGAAACGATGTGTTGCATACTAAATGAAGGTCAAAGGTCAGTGTAACCGAAAAATCAGGAAATCATTAAAAATTTCAAATTTTTTGTTAGTGGATTTAATAGAGGAAAACGAAGTGTCGCATACCAAAAAATAGGTCAAGATCGAAGGTCAAAGGTCACTAACCCGAAAATCAGGAAAATATTAAAAATAACATTTTTTTGTCAGTAGATACATTAGGGGGACACGATGTGTCACCTACCAAAATGTAGGTCAAAGGTCAAGGTCACTGTGACCTCAAAATCGTGGAATTGTTAAAAATCATGATTTTTTAGTCCATTGAGAAATTACGGGGAGCCGTTTTGTCATGTACCAAAATGTAGTCCAAGGTCAATAGTCAAGGTCAAAGGTCAGAGGTCAGTGTGACCTGAAAATCAGGAAATCATTAAAAATTACAATTTTTTTGTGAGTGGATTCAATAGGGGGAAATGAAGTATCGCATACCAAAAATTAGGTCAAGGTCAAAGGTCACTGTGTCCCCAAAATCAGGAAGTTATTAAAAATAACGTTTTTTTGTGTCAGTAAATACATTAAGGGGACACGATGTGTCACATACCAAAATGTAGGTCAAGGTCAAAGGTCAAGGTCACTGTGACCCCCAAAACTGTGAAATTGTTCAAAATCATGATTTTTGGTGTCCATTGAGAAATTACGACGAGACGGTTTGTCATGTACCAAAATTTAGGTCACGGTCAATATTCAATGTCACTAAGTCCAGAATCAAGAAATCTTTGAAAATTGCTTTTTTGTGTTAGTAGATAGGGGGGCATGATGTGTCACGTACCAAAATGTAGGTCAAGGCCGGACGTCAAGGTCACTGTGAGCCTCAAAATCATGAAATTCATAAAAATCATGATTTTCTTCGTGTCCATTGATACATTGAGGGAAGACAATGTGTCGTGTACCAAAATTTAGGTCAAGGTCACTGTGACCCCAAAATCAGGAAATCATTCAAAATAACCTTTTTTCTGCCAGTAGATGCATTAGAGGGACATGATATATTACATACCAAAATGTTGGTCAGAGGTCAAGGTCACTGTGACCCCATAATCAAGAAATCATTAAAAGTCACATTTTCATATGCCGGTCGAAGACGAGATCGTGTATTGCAGTGTTGAGTTCTGTCCATTCATTCATTAACATTTGTCCAAGCGATATCTCTAGTTTCAAGGTACCAAACTTTGAGTATACCTTACTCGCATGGCAAAGAGGAGCCATACATTTTGAGATCAATTTGTCAAAGGTCACAGTTCCCCCCCCCCCAACTGAATCAAGTTAGCTGACTATATGTGTCAGATTGCAATATTCAGAGTTCTCTACATGTATATGTCATTTGTCCTGTGAAGTTGTCTCCCATGTTTGAAACCGCTACATTTAGTTAAACTGTTGTGAAATATAAACCATACATTTACTAATTTAACGGGGAGAGGGGTCCTTTATGAACTTCGTACCTGTGTATTAACTCAAGAACAAGACCAAGGGTTTACTTCATCACTTTCTTCTTCCTTCATGAAAAATTCTCTCGTCTGAAAGGAATCCATTTGCAGGAAAACTACTATTTTCTTGTGATTGACTATTGTCGATTTTAGTGTGGGATATGTGAGCTCTCGGCTCTTGCTTCAAGGTCAACTAGTTACCAAGAGTTAAGCTGATTTTAGTTTATCATTCAATATAAGATGTGATATATGTTAACTTCTCAGAAGCTCAAAATTGTAGACCTTTCTCTGGATTGCTAGCTACCAATTGGAATCAAGGCTATCAATCAACCTTGAAATTTGGACCAATGTAATTCCAGATATACGGGCGTATATTGAAGCCCCTTGGGCTCTTGTTGTCTTTTGTATTGAGTATCAGTGTTTGTTGGTGTAGTAGATGTCAAGGTACGCACCATCTAATCGCGTATTCGCAACTATACATGCTCAAGCAATACAACTCTTGATAAAATAGGGTAGTGCTTAACTTTTGGCGCAGATAATGGAATGGCAGCGATTTCTATGGGAGATTGGGAATGGATCGGACAAGTCTCTCTGGGAATGGCTCGGCCAAATCTCTCTGGGAATGGATTGGCCAAGTCTCTCTGGGAATGGATCGGACAAGTCTCTCTGGGAATGGATCGGACAAGTCTCTCTGGGAATGGATCGGACAAGTCTCTCTGGGAATGGATCGGCCAAGTCTCTCTGGGAATGGATCGGCCAAGTCTCTCTGGGAATGGATCGGACAAGTCTCTCTGGGAATGGATCGGACAAGTCTCTCTGGGAATGTATTCTAATATTTATATTGCTAGGATTCCTTGTTAGTCTACACAGTGATGATAGTATAATGGATGTTAGTATGATCGGACCGGTTATCTACTCGCATACAGTAGCCTATATTTCCGTTCTTTGTGGATGTGAATTTATTATCGCTTGCTTAAAACGTTCAATCTTACCGTTTCTCCGTTGAGTTCGCCCAGAACTCCGACAAAGTTTGGATCAGATATCATGTGGTGGTAAGAGAACGGTAGGTAATCTCGTCCAAAATAAGCAGTGATAATATTGATGACGGAATGATAATCCTCGGCTGTAACTTCTCTACATTCAAGGTAATCCGCCATGGCTCCTGAAAAGTGAAATATACGCGTCAGATCTGACATTAAATTGCCAGTCATCGCCCACGAAGAACTCCAGAGACCATGTGATTATCTCCCATGTTTGAAACAGCTACATTTAGTTAAACTGTTGTGAAATAAAAAACATACATTTACTAATTTATGGGGAGAGGGGTCATTTATGAACTTCATACCTGTTTATTAACTCAAGAACAAATGCTTACTTCATCACTTTCTTCTTCCTTCATAAAAAATTCTCTCGCCCGTAAGGAATCCATTTGTAGGACAACTACTATTTTCTTGTGTTGTCGATTTGAGTGTGGAATATGTGAGCTCTCAGCTCTTTGTTTCAAGGTCAGTTAGCTACCAAGAGTTAAGCTCATTTTAATTATCATTAAATATAAGATGTGCTATATGTTACATTCTCAGAAGCACAAAATCGTAGATCTTTCTCTGGATTGCTAGCTACCAATTGGAATCAAGCCTAATAAACAACCTTGCAGTTTGGACCAGTGTAATTTCAGATATGCGGGCGTATATTGAAGCCCCTTGGGCTCTTGTTCCTTATTGTGCAGTCAACATACCATATTAAGCTTGGTAGACTTTCTATTCTAGGGCGATGTTCTCAATAGTTTAGTTCTTTTCCACGAAATCGATGCTGATGGGATGCATCCGCTATTGGCGAATGTCCAGCTCGCTCCGGACTGGTGGTAGGGGTGATTCTCTGATTGGTGGATGGGTTAAAAATCCAGTTAGAACCGGAAGAACTGAAAATAGCCACCGAGAGTGGCTGGGCGCTAAAATAGGGCCGATTTTTGTTTTAGCTCTGTGCTCATTTTCTACGAGTTCTCACGAAAATACGGTACTTCGCACCAAGAATCCTGATAATACCAAGCTAACACGCTGATTAAATCTGGTATGAATACTGAGCCGCGATCCAATGGGAGCACACTATGAACCACCACCCAACCACCAGACCGGCATCAACACCACCCTCATCCAGCCCATACCATTTCCTCGGCGCGAACCAAATACTAGGAGAGACGATGTTATCGACCAGGTGCTGAATATTGCTAATCAGCAATGGAAGGCTGCGATCACCAAATTTGACACTTTCTATCAGAAATAAACGAATTACTCGATACCACCCCTCGAGGGAAGATACCCGCGAAACCCATTGCCCTAGCCGCGTGCACCTGGATGCAAGTTCAACTGACCTGCTCTTTCCAAGAAGACAATTTAATACATTGGTGAAGCGGACAAAGTACATGAACATGATCTACAATGAGGCCCCCTTAATCCACATCCACATGTGGCAGTATGGCATGGACAGTCGTATGTGGCGGCCCTTAACTTGAACAGTTGAGCCTCCGAATCTGCAGGATCATAGACTGTGTGGATTGTGCAACGCCCCCATTCAGCCGAAGCACACCCGTCAACACCCGATACCCACCACTGTGCCGACCGAAGCCATCCAGCGTGTCCGGGAGACTAACGCCGAACTAGCCTTCAAGCTCCAGCTTCGTGGTGACCTTCCAGAGGGCCAAATCAAGACCTTTCTGGATATCAAACTGAGGCGAGATGGCCAGCAGGTCTAGGTGAGTCTACGCTCCTATATATAGATGAAAATGTTGTAAAGGCCACATAGCCAATTTAAAGTGTTTGTGAACTGTAAATACACATGTTGTCTGTGAGTTTATTCCACTCTATTATGTGGAGTCTAGTTTTCTTCTTGCTATCTCATGATGCACCACACCGAGACGCTACCGGTGCCATATTTGTGTTAATGGGGGTATACTCTTGTGGAAGATATAACAAATCGGGCATATATATCTTTACTACCGTTGGAAAATATACCGTGTTATCGTGTATTCATCTCTGTTATCAGAATACCCCCGAAGGGGTGTGTTTTGTACTATTAATCTAACATGTGGCTCATGGTTGTTTATCTAAATTGTGCTTTTGAAAGAAAGCCTCTCGTTCGGAAGATCTGGTGGTCATGAAAAGGGACTTTTAAAAAATGGCTGGCATCGATAGATCCACTTCTTTACTCCCAATTACCTGTCGGCAGAGCGGGTACCTTATGGTGGACCGTGGTCGTCTGTAGTATAGGTACCATTGCTGCACGCTATTTTAGCGAAAAACTAAACAGCAGCATAAATTGCCACACGAGAAGAAGGCCTAGATGACAAGTCTCCTGCATATCGTGCACTGCATTCTCGACTTGAACCAGGTTATTTTAATCGCCTGGTTCTTGGTCTTGTCCCGCTGCTCATCCAGCCGTGCCGTGGCTTCCGTATCTGTTTTTTCCAGCTGCCTGTTTTGTCTGTCGATCACCCTCTGCCGATCGATATTTTATTCTAGTACATCCCGAGGGTAGTTCTCTTCTAGCAGGGTTTATAGTCCCACAGGTCTGGGATGTCTGGCCAGCATGGACTGTTGGTTCTCTATGTTAGCCCGCAATTCCGCAATGATTTTGCTTCTAGTTAAGTAGGCTGCCATATTGAGAGAGATGAATTGTCGCTGATCCAGCTTTTTAGAAGCTTGAGATTCTAACTTCAGGTTTTCTGATTGGTTGAATAAGGGCTGGTGAAATCGCAGACAGTCAATGCATTTGGGCTATTTTTAGCTTCTTCACCACGTGAAAACACACAGCCAATCTGTTCATTCATTTATACATTCTCTCACTCTCGCCCTTGCTATATTGTTAAAATTAGAATCCTCCAATTTTAATACCAAATTATTTGGTAATTTTTTATTTCTTTAATTTTGTCTACCCCAGCATTGAAAATAATGTAGGGTGCGGTATATGGCATATTGATTTTTACCTGGTGACTGCAACTGGTAACGGACTAAAAACCATTCTTTGGCTTATTTCATAACAAATTTTAGTTGTTGCAGTATCTGGAGGGAGCATGGCTAGGCTCACAAAAGTTCCAAATTGAAGAAATTGCTATGTTAGAGTTTACTCATTTATGGCCATTCATATATATGCTTTCTCTCACGTTCGCGCTTCTCATAGTTTTTGTCCCCCGTCGCAACGCGACCGGGGACTTTAAAATGGTTCTTGCTTCTTGGTGTCCGTGGATGTCCGTGTACGGTCTGTTTAAATTTTTCGCAAGCGATAACGTCCAAATGCTTTGTCGGATTCTCCCGAAATTCGACATACACGTTCCTTGCTACAAGACTCGGGTTGCTACTGCATTTCAGCAACATCTGCCTGGAGGTGGCGCCACTGAGTTTCGCTTCTTCGTGTCCGGTCCAGTTCATGAATGTCAGGATAACTTCCAAATGCTTTGTCGGATTCCTATGACATTTGGCATATACATTCCTTGTGAGCAGACGTGGGCTGGTATTGCGTTTCAGCAAGATCCACCTGAAGGTGGCGCCACTGGGATGTCCGTGATTGTCCATTCAAATTCTTCACAAGCGATAACTTTCAAATGCTTCGTCGAATTTGTTCGATATTTGGCATATACATCCTTGTGACAAGATGTTGATTGGTATTGCGTTTCAGAAAGATCTGCCTGCAGGTGGAGCCACTGGGGTTCTTTCTGGGTTTTTTTGCTGCAAGCGATAACTTTGAAACGCTTTGAAATGTTGCTTGGAATTGAGTTTCGCCCACTTGCGCATACATGTGGCGCCACCTGGTGGCAACTTCTAAATTTGGCTTCCGGGCAATAACTTGAGAACTGCTCATCCAATTCTTCCCAAATTAGGCATGCATACATTGTACCTTGCCATGAGATGTTGCTTGGGCTTGTGTTTCATCCACTTCTGCTTACAGGTGATGTCACATGGTGACAAAATCTGAAATTTGTTTTTGGCAATTAACTTGAGACCTGCTTCAAAATCCCCTCAAATGTAGCATGCATGTACCATGCCAAGAGATGCTGCGTTTGATTGCCTTTCGCTCACTTGTACTTGCAGGTGGCGCCACCTGGTGGGAAATTACCAAATCTGTTTCTGGGTTATGACTGGAGAACTGCTCATCAGATTCTTCTTAAATTTGGTATGAATATATACATAAGATGTCGCTTGGCATTGCGTTCCGCTCACTTGCGTCTACAAGTGGCACTACCTTTTGTCAAAATCTAAATTTGCTTTCGCTCATCGGATTCTTCTCCAATTTGGTATGCAGATACCATGCCATGAGATGTCCCTTGGGATTGATTTGTATTTCGCCTGTTTTTGCTTGCACCTGGTGGCATTTTGGTTTCCGGGCAATAACTTGAAGACCCCTCTTCACTCTAGACTTCAGATTCATCACAAAGTTCGTATGCTGATACCATGTCATGAGATGGTGCTTGGGATTGCGTTTCACCCACTAACTTGCACCTGCAGGTGGCGACACCTGGTGGCAAATTTAAAATTTGGTTTCTGGGCAATAGGTTGAGGACATCTTCAGATTCTCGTCGAATTTGGTTTGCAGATTCTCGTCAAATTTGGTTTGCAGATAATATGCCTTGAGATGTAGCTTGGGTTTGCATGTTGGTTACAAAATTCCCATGTTTCGCTGCATGGAAACTATATTACAGCAGCAATCAACATTCACTCAGCCGTTCTGAGTTGATCTAAAAACTTGGGAAGGCAGAAAGGCCCTTCCGCATCCAACGCCTATGAAGTAGAAGTTGCCTCCCTCATGTATATCCCCGGAGACCAACAATGCTAAATAATATTCCTGCCATTTCGGCGGGAGACCGAGCATTCTCTGGCTGTTTGTTGAAATTAGAATCCCTTGATTTTGCATGAAATTCGAGTTAGAATGGACCCCGAGATAGTGTGGATTTCATTATTTTGGTTTTTGAGCGAGGAGCTCATTTTTGCTTACTTTTCTTTAGAAGGTACCCGATGGTAAGTTCCTATGTGTAGGGTGATAGTACTTATAGGGACCGTTGCTTATGGAGATTTGAACACATACAACCGCAATAATGGACAACATACCATATGTACGTACATTTGTGCTTTTGAAAGAAAGCCCATCTTTCAGAAAATCTGCGGCCCTGAAAAAGGAATTTGGAATTTGCTGTCAACATGTATTCCTCAAGAATGTACCGCCTATGGAGAAGCTCGTAGATAAGGACCGACGACATGATGGTCGCTGCGCACCAGCCAAGATGGTAGGGCCGTCGTTTTTTGGGGGTTTTTTTGGGGGGGGGGGCTGTACATGCCTTGTTCGCCTTTGGCTCACAAATAGAAACCTTGACGTGGTGAAGATGGGGCTTCCGAATGGCGTTGTTCTTGAAACCACAACAATGAATTGTGCGCGGAAGAGAATGAAATCGTACATATAGTAGTGCTTTTTCGAAAAGAATGAGTGGCTCTGAAAAGGGTGTTTGGATGGTTTAAATTACAGGATCGGTCCAAGTAGTCGTCCGATAAAGTACAGCCAGCGGTACTCCAGAGGTGAATGCGCCTCCCGGGCTTTGACTTTCTCTTCTATTTCTTTTTCTAACCTTAACCCAGTCTTGTTGTTCTTGCGTCCTGGAAAGTATTTGGGTACCCGAGAACCACTGTTGATATCTAGTCAGCGCACTCCGTCCTCTCTGCATAGCGAACATCGGGTTATCTCGTATCGGGATCATTTATGGAAAATAAGTTATCCGTCTGTCAATTAAATGCAGTTGGAAAATTGTGTACGGAAATAGCCGAGATAAGATGAATGGGGACTTCTCATACATAAATCTGTACTTTACACGAATGGAGAAACTCGAAAACAACCAAGGTACTTGATTCAGTGTAACATAACGATCTCTACCGGACGCTGTTCGTTATATTCTAGCTTCTAATAAAGGTCTCCGCGCTGTCCAGATACGGTGTGATGTAGTGCTGCTGCATCTACCCTCTTTACCAGTCGCTATTCGTCCCGTGAGGATCCCGCGGATTAACCTGGGGTGTCCTTGTTTCATGGTAAGAATGTAAGAATAGGTCTTTTCTTCTCAGAGAGCTTGTCGTAAGAGGCGACTAACTGGGGCACCCGTCGGGATCCCGGGTGTGAAATGGAATAGGACCCCACCCGTGGGGTCTCGGGTGTTAAAAGGAATAGGGCCCTACCCGTGTGATTTAAGGGTGTGAAAAGGGAATAGGAACCAACGTCGTGATATGACTGAAATGGACGTTAAATCATATTCATTCACTCACTCACCCCTGTAGTCTAGCGAATAACACAGGTCATCACGCTGCCCATCGATGGTGTAATGTAACGCATTTGGAAGTTCGTGTTGAATTTTCCCTCACCGGTGAACATGAAAAAAACTGGAATAACACATACTGACCCGGAATACTAGCTCTGGTATAGCCTTGTTCTATACTACGTGAGAACAACGCTATGGCTGCAAACCAGTCACCAGATCGAGTTGTTGGGAAAATGCCGTACGGGCGATATTTGCCGAACCAATTGACCATAACCAAAAAAATAATCGTTTATCGCGAGTTGTTGTGGCGCGTAATCGGCGTTCTGGTCGATGCAAGATGGCGGCGATGTTGACAGTTTTACCCCCTCGTCCGAGTTTAGATCTCTTGCCAAGCTAAAAACGGACAGTCACTCATAAACAAGGATTTTTATGAAAGGTAAGTGGACATAGAATCGAATTATTTTATTGGTTATGGTCAATTGGTTCGGCAAATATTGCCCGTACGGCACTTTCCCAACAACTCGATCTTGTGATTGGTTTGCAGCCATAGCGTTGTTGTCGCGTAGTATAGAACAAGGCTATACCAGAGCTACCGGAATGCGTGCCAGTTACACACCACCACAAATAAGGTTTGGTTGCAATCACCTCGGCTGTGATCTCTGTGGGTACTCAGAAAAATGGAATCCCAATATGGAGTCTGAACACAGACTGATTGAATGGTAAACTAAAAACTGAAATCAAACATACGGACCCGGAATACGTTTCAGTTACACACCACGATTAAGTTAAGCTGCCTCGACCGTGATTACTGAAAGGTTAGGGGGAAACACGAACTCCGTGTTTATACTCGTAACCTAATGTACAGATTACACACAAGACAGAGTGTTGGGTGAGATCTCTTTCCTTTTATTCAGCGAACATTTAGTCAGTGAACAACAGAAAAACAAGAACATGAATGTTGAAATGGTCTTCTTGCCCTCATGATTTGCCCTTTGCCCAATCATTGTGATTGTAATTTTGTGACTTGTGAACATGGTGGAGAATGAAGCGCTTGGCCGGCGTCGTACCTCACATGTATTTGTTTTGAATACGAACTTGCATTTAATAAATACTTCCTCGTTTGGGCCGTTTTTTGACTATCTGGCGGTCACATAGTTCATCGTTTTCCAACAGATGATTTGATAGGGCTATTTCATCATCGTTCTGAAATATCTCGCAAGCCGGTGTCAGGAGCCGTATGCATGGTCATTTCACCCAATATGTCCACATGAACAGCTACAATAGAAGCGTGGCTGGGATACAAATCATCACAGGGATCACTTGGTTCTTGTAGTGTTTTTAGCCCACCATCACCAGATGGTGGGCTGTTCAAATCGCTTTTCGTCCGTGGTCCGTCGTCCGTCGTCCGTCAGTCCGTCCGTCAGTTCTTACAAACGGTACCTTAAGTGCAGAAATGTATGTCCAATATGACCCTATTGGTCTTACGAGCATTTTAAGCCGTCCATTAATTTTTACCACATAAGCTATGGACACTGTTTCGAGTCCGTATTTTTGTCCGTTGTTTTGGACTCGTTCGGACTGATCAATTCAAGGGAGGCGACTCTCTGGGGCTTGCTTCCTGTATTTTGGCGCCAAAACATCCAGAACGAGGCTACAACCCCTAAGAACGGACAATAACATATCCTCCTAAGGATGGACACTAGACACAGAGACAACACCAAAGTAAAACTTGGTGGCTTCAGAAAGAAACGGACAGATCTATGAATGTTCCATACTATCGTCATATTGGAGTGGATGCTGATGAATCGGCAAGTCTGTCAGCTTAATTTACAGGTAATTACAACATTTAAAGCAGGTATTATGGTGTCCATCCAATCGAAAAACACTGAACAGCTGAAGAGGATGCGTTGTTGTCATAACATGTACTGTTACGCTATCCTGGCCAGCTCTGTTTGCTAGACCGTAAAATCTGATTTGTGAAGTATATGGCCCAGAAAATAATGCAGGCTGTAGCCCAGTTGTGTCCCGTCCAAGTGTTACAACTTATTATCTCTGCTCTAACTATGGCGTCCCAAGCTAGCCAACTTGAAAACTCAGCAGGATTCAAGCAATAGTTTGTATTTCTAGCGGTTATAATTCTGATATTAATTTATACATGTAACACTGTCTGCTTGAAGGGTTGTCATGCGTGAAATCTTTGTTAATTCCTTGACAATGCTGGACAGGAAGTGTAGTCAATTTCTTGAGCCGATTGCTTTGACATGGCATTGTTTTTCTACGGTATTGTCTCGGTGTAGTTGGTTATTGTCCGTCATTAATGGTTATTCTGTGTTCATGCGTTACGTGGTATCTTTGTCTATTCCTTGAGGGGAAGTGGAGTCCATGTCCTGAGTGGATTGCTTCCACTCGACATTGTTTTACAACTGTATTGTCTCTGTCGTAGTGTCCGTCCTTAGGAGGATAGGTTATTGTCCGTCCTTAAGGGTTGTTATCTGTCCATGCCTTGTGTAGTATCTTTGCCCATTCCTTGAGAGGAAGTGGAGTCCATGCCCTGAGTGGTTCGCTTCGACTCGACAGTGTTTTACAACTGTATTGTCTCTGTCGTAGTGTCCGCCCTTAGGAGGATAGGTTATTGTCCGTCCTTAAGGGTTGTTATCTGTCCATGCCTTGTGTGGTATCTTTGTCCATTCCTTGAGGGGTAGTGGTGTCCATGTCCTGAGTGGTTTGCTTCGACTCGACAGTGTTTTACAACTGTATTGTCCCTGTTGTAGTGTCCGTCCTTAGGAGGATAGGTTATTGTCCGTCCTTAAGGGTTGTTATCTGTCCATGCCTTGTGTGGTATCTTTGTCCATTCCTTGAGGGGAAGTGGAGTCCATGTCCTGAGTGGATTGCTTCGACTCGACATTGTTTTACAACTGTATAGTCTCTGTCGTAGTGTCCGTCCTTAGGAGGATATGTTAGTGTCCGTCCTTAAGGGTTGTTATCTGTCCATGCCTTGTGTGGTATCTTTGTCCATTCCTTGAGGGGAAGTGGAGTCCATGTTCTGAGTGGTTTGCTTCGACTCGACAGTGTTTTACAACTGTATTGTCTCTGTCGTAGTGTCCGTCCTTAGGAGGATAGGTTATTGTCCGTCCTTAAGGGTTGTTATCTGTCCATACCTTGTGTGGTATCTTTGTCCATTCCTTGAGGGGAAGTGGAGTCCATGTCCTGAGTGGTTTGCTTCGACTCGACAGTGTTTTACAACTGTATTGTCTCTGTCGTAGTGTCCGTCCTTAGGAGGATAGGTTATTGTCCGTCCTTAAGGGTTGTTATTTGTCCATGCCTTGTGTGGTATCTTTGTCCATTCCTTGAGGGGAAGTGGAGTCCATGTCCTGAGTGGTTTGCTTCGACTCGACAGTGTTTTACAACTGTATTGTCTCTGTCGTAGTGTCCGTCCTTAGGAGGATAGGTTATTGTCCGTCCTTAAGGGTTGTTATCTGTCCATGCCTTGTGTGGTATCTTTGTCCATTCCTTGAGGGGAAGTGGAGTCCATGTCCTGAGTGGTTTGCTTCGACTCGACAGTGTTTTACAACTGTATTGTCTCTGTCGTAGTGTCCGTCCTTAGGAGGATAGGTTATTGTCCGTCCTTAAGGGTTGTTATCTGTCCATGCCTTGTATGGTATCTTTGTCCATTCCTTGAGGGGAAGTGGAGTCCATGTCCTGAGTGGTTTGCTTCGACTCGACAATGTTTTACAACTGTATTGTCTCTGTCGTAGTGTCCGTCCTTAGGAGGATAGGTGATTGTCCGTCCTTAAGGGTTGTTATCTGTCCATGCCTTGTGTGGTGTATCTTTGTCCATTCCTTGAGGGGAAGTGAAGTCCATGTCCTGAGTGGTTTGCTTCGACTCGACAGTGTTTTACAACTGTATTGTCTCTGTCGTAGTGTCCGTCCTTAGGAGGATAGGTTATTGTCCGTCCTTAAGGGTTGTTATCTGTCCATGCCTTGTGTGGTATCTTTGTCCATTCCTTGAGGGGAAGTGGAGTCCATGTCCTGAGTGGTTTGTTTCGACTCGACAGTGTTTTACAACTGTATTGTCTCTGTCGTAGTGTCCGTCCTTAGGAGGATAGGTTATTGTCCGTCCTTAAGGGTTGTTATCTGTCCATGCCTTGTGTGGTATCTTTGTCCATTCCTTGAGGGGAAGTGGAGTCCATGTCCTGAGTGGTTTGCTTCCACTCGACAGTGTTTTACAACTGTATTGTCTCTGTCGTAATGTCCGTCCTTAGGAGGATAGGTTATTGTCCGTCCTTAAGGGTTGTTATCTGTCCATGCCTTGTGTGGTATCTTTGTCCATTCCTTGAGGGGAAGTGGAGTCCATGTCCTGAGTGGTTTGCTTCGACTCGACAGTGTTTTACAACTGTATAGTCTCTGTCGTAGTGTCCGTCCTTAGAAGGATAGGTTATTGTCCGTCCTTAAGGGTTGTTATCTGTCCATGCCTTGTGTGGTATCTTTGTCCATTCCTTGAGGGGAAGTGGAGTCCATGTCCTGAGTGGTTTGCTTCGACTCGACAGTGTTTTACAACTGTATTGTCGCTGTCGTAGTGTCCGTCCTTATGAGGATAGGTTATTGTCCATCCTTAAGGGTTGTTATCTGTCCATGCCTTGTGTGGTATCTTTGTCCATTCCTTGAGGGGAAGTGGAGTCCATGTCCTGAGTGGTTTGCTTCGACTCGACAGTGTTTTACAACTGTATAGTCTCTGTCGTAGTGTCCGTCCTTAGAAGGATAGGTTATTGTCCGTCCTTAAGGGTTGTTATCTGTCCATGCCTTGTGTGGTATCTTTGTCCATTCCTTGAGGGGAAGTGGAGTCCATGTCCTGAGTGGTTTGCTTCGACTCGACAGTGTTTTACAACTGTATTGTCTCTGTCGTAGTGTCCGTCCTTAGGAGGATAGGTTATTGTCCGTCTTTAAGGGTTGTTATCTGTCCATGCCTTGTGTGGTATCTTTGTCCATTCCTTGGGTGGAAGTGGAGTCCATGTCCTGCGTGGTTTGCTTCGACTCGACAGTGTTTTACAACTGTATTGTCTCTGTCGTAGTGTCCGTCCTTAGGAGGATAGGTTATTGTCCGTCCTTAAGGGTTGTTATCTGTCCATGCCTTGTGTGGTATCTTTGTCCATTCCTTGTGGGGAAGTGGAGTCCATGTCCTGAGTGGTTTGCTTCGACTCGACAGTGTTTTACAACTGTATTGTCTCTGTCGTAGTGTCCGTCCTTAGGAGGATAGGTTATTGTCCGTCCTTAAGGGTTGTTATCTGTCCATGCCTTGTGGGGTATCTTTGTCCATTCCTTGAGGGGAAGTGGTGTCCATGTCCTGAGTGGTGTGCTTCGACTCGACAGTGTTTTACAACTGTATTGTCTCTGTCGTAGTGTCCATCCTTAGGAGGATAGGTTATTGTCCGTCCTTAAGGGTTGTTATCTGTCCATGCCTTGTGTGGTATCTTTGTCCATTCCTTGAGGGGAAGTGGAGTCCATGTCCTGAGTGGTTTGCTTCGACTCGACAGTGTTTTACAACTGTATTGTCTCTGTCGTAGTGTCCGTCCTTAGGAGGATAGGTTATTTTCCGTCCTTAAGGGTTGTTATCTGTCCATGCCTTTTGTGGTATCTTTGTCCATTCGTTGAGGGGAAGTGGAGTCCATGTCCTGAGTGGTTTGCTTCGACTCGACAGTGTTTTACAACTGTATTGTCTCTGTCGTAGTGTCCGTCCTTAGGAGGATAGGTTATTGTCCTTCCTTAAGGTTTGTTATCTGTCCATGCCTTGTGTGGTATCTTTGTCCATTCCTTGAGGGGAAGTGGAGTCCATGTCCTGAGTGGTTTGCTTCGACTCGACATTGTTTTACAACTGTATTGTCTCTGTCGTAGTGTCCGTCCTTAGGAGGATAGGTTATTGTCCGTCCTTAAGGGTTGTTATCTGTCCGTGCCTTGTGTGGTATCTTTGCCCATTCCTTGAGAGGAAGTGGAGTCCATGTCCTGAGTGGTTTGCTTCGACTCGACAGTGTTTTACAACTGTATTGTCTCTGTCGTAGTGTCCGTCCTTAGGAGTATAGGTTATTGTCCGCCCTTAATGACTGTATAAACCACACAAGTAAGGACACATAACCACTATAGTGTTGGACTGGTAGGTATGAACAACACAAGTATCATGGACAAATGACTATAAACTTCACAAGTAAGGACACATAACCACTCTAGTGTTGCACTGCATAAACAGCACTATAGTATGGACAAATGACTATAAACCCCACAAGTAAGGACACATAACCACTCTAGTGTTGGACTGGTAGGTATAAGCAACACAAGTATGGACAAATGACTATGTATAAACCCCACAAGTAAGGACACATAACCACTCTAGTGTTGGACTGGTAGGTATAAACAGCACAAGTATGGACAAATGACTATGTATAAACCCCACAAGTAAGGACACATAACCACTCTAGTGTTGGACTGGTGGGTATAAACAACACAAGTATGGACAAATGACTGTATAAACCCCACAAGTAAGGACACATAACCACTATAGTGTTGGACTGGTAGGTATAAACAACACAAGTACGGACATACCACCCCCACCACTTAAGGCTGTATTATACCCAAAAATATTTGTAACCACCTTAGCACTTCTGGTACTCACTCATCAACCACTTAAGCAAAAATCCACATAAGGCTCAAATGTGGGTACGTCCGTCCGTCCGTCCGTAAACAATTCTTGTTATCGCGATTTCTCAGGAACTACTTTATGGATCTTTCTCAAATTTGGTACACAGGTTCCCCTTGGGGCCTAGTTGTGCAAGATACCTTTTGTTGTCGGACTCGAAAATCCAATATGGCCACCAGGCAGCCATCTTGTATTTCCCCATGAAACCTTGTTATCGTGATTTCTCAGGAACTACTGCATGGATCTTTCTCAAATTTGGTACACAGGTTCCCCTTGGGGTCTAGTTGTGCAAGATACCTTTTCTGGTCCGATTCGAAAATCCAATATGGCCACCAGGCAGCCATCTTGGATTTCCCCCATGAAACCTTGTTATCGCGATTTCTCAGGAACTACTGCATGGATCTTTCTCAAATGTGGTACACAGGTTCCCCTTGGGGTCTAGTTGTGCAAGATACCTTTTTCTGGTCCGATTCGAAAATCCAATATGGCCACCAGGCAGCCATCTTGGATTTCCCCATGAAACTTGTTATCGTCGATTTCTCAGGAACTACTGCATGGATCTTTCTCAAATTTGGTACACAGGTTCCCCTTGGGGTCTAGTTGTGCAAGATACCTTTTCTGGTCCGATTCGAAAATCCAATATGGCCACCAGGCAGCCATGTTGGATTTCCCCATGAAATCTTGTTATCGTGATTTCTCAGGAACTACTGCATGGATCGTTCTCAAATTTGGTACACAGGTTCCCCTTGGGGTCTAGTTGTGCAAGATACCTTTTCTGGTCCGATTCGAAAATCCAATATGGCCACCAGGCAGCCATCTTGGATTTCCCCATGAAACTTTATCATTTCTCAGGAAGTACTGCATGGATCTTTCTCAAATTTGGTACACAGGTTCTCCGTAGGGTCTAGCTTTACAAGATACCTTTTTCGGTCCGAATCGAAAATCCAATATGGCCACCAGGCAGCCATCTTGGATTTCCCCAGGAAACCTTGTTATCGCAATTTCTCAGGAACTACTGCATGGATCTTTCTCAAATTTGGTACACAGGTTCCCCTTAGGGTCTAGTTGTGCACGATACCTTTTTAGGTCCGATTCGGAAATCCAATATGGCCACCAGGCAGCCATGTTGGATTTCCCCATGAAATCTTGTTATCGTGATTTCTCAGGAACTACTGCATGGATCGTTCTCAAATTTGGTACACAGGTTCCCCTTGGGGTCTAGTTGTGCAAGATACCTTTTCTGGTCCGATTCGAAAATCCAATATGGCCACCAGGCAGCCATCTTGGATTTCCCCATGAAACTTTATCATCATTTCTCAGGAAGTACTGCATGGATCTTTCTCAAATTTGGTACACAGGTTCTCCGTAGGGTCTAGGTTTGCAAGATACCTTTTTCTGTCCGAATCGAAAATCCAATATGGCCACCAGGCAGCCATCTTGGATTTCCCCAGGAAACCTTGTTATCGCAATTTCTCAGGAACTACTGCATGGATCTTTCTCAAATTTGGTACACAGGTTCCCCTTGGAGTCTAGTTGTGCAAGATACCTTTTTTGGTCCGATTCGAAAACCAGTATAGCCACCAGGCAGCAATATTGGATTTCCCTTTGAAAATTTATCGTCATTTCGCAGCAAGTACTGCATGGATCTTTCTCAAATTTGGTACACAGGTTCGCCTTGATGTCTAGTTGTGCAAGATACCTTTCCTGGTCCGATTTGAAAAGCAGGTATGGCCACCAGGCAGTCATCTTGGATTTCCCCATGAAACTTTATCGTCATTTCTCAGGAATTACTGCATGGATCTTTCTCAAATTTGGTACACAGGTTCCTCTTAGGGTCTCGATATGCAAGATGCCTTTATCGGTCCGAATCGAAAATCCAATATGGTCACCAGGCGGCCATCTTAGACTTCCCCATGAAATTTTGTTATCATGATTTCTCAGGAAGTACTGCCTGGATCTTTCTCAAATTTGATACACAGGGTCCCCTTGTGGTCCAGTTGTGCAAGATACCTTTTCTGGTCCGATTACAAAATCCAATATGTCCATCAGGCGGCCATCTTGGATTACCCCATGAAACATTGTTATTGCGATTTCTCAGGAACTACTGCATGGATCTTTGTTAAATTTGTTACACAGGTTCTCCTTGTCGTCTAGTTGTGCAAGATACCTTTTTTGGTCCGATTCGAAAATCCAAGTTACGCTTAAAATTAATACGGTATTCTCGAGTTGTGACGTTGCATCACAAGAGTCGGCGGATCAAACGGTTGGGCATATTCTATATATTGACTATAGAGAATATCCATACCCTCACCTTCCATATCACGGAGTTCAAATAATTCAGAATTAAAATGTATTTCTTCAAATTTTAAATCAATTTTCTTTAGTCCATGCAGTAGCAAGTGAACTGCTCCACCCTCTCGTCTGCCGGTGGGTCGGCTACATGAAGGGACGTCACTCTTGTGATTCAACGTCACAACTCGACAACTGTAGACTACTGCATGTTTCGATCCAAGGGAGATAATCAGGATTCAGGCACTTTAGAAGTTTCAACATTACTGCGCGGACCGGATCCCTTGTACCATCTTACTATTTTCGAGCATGGTATCTTAAAAGAGATATCTCAAACTAGCCCAGTAAACAGAACAGAATTAGCATTCGTTCCTAATTATGAAATCTTAAGTATGTTTCATAGCTCATGCCAAAGTGTGAAAGAGATTGGTCCTCGCTTCCAGTACCCAATGATGACACGTGCAAAAATTTTTTTTTTAAAAATACTACAAAACAAAGGCGAAGGATCCTCCGTGCATGTACATTCACTGTCAGACTAACTTTGCTCATTTCTCTTGTATTATAACAACCGACATAAGTACAGTTTCTAGAAATCTTGAAACTCCTGAAACTTAGATTATATCTTGGTGTTTTTCAGTGTCCCTTTTCCGATCTTTTTCGTTCAGATTCGAAACTCTGTAAACAAAATTACAAATCAATCGTTTGTTCTTAGTAACAATGGACAAAAAGATCCTCTAGTCATTAGCTTACAATTATCGGACAATGGTGGGCGCCAAGATCCTTCAGGATCTCTCGTTGAAATATGCAGTCAGTTTATTTGTCTGTGGGATCATATGACTTCTTGTCACTACGCCTGCATCGTTTTCCACCACCATTTTAACGTTGTGTTTAATTCGGTCCAGTCGTACATCAGTTCATCTCGGTCTTCAGTCTTATGGAAAGCCATCAGTGTCTTAACCTCTGGTTTTCCACACGTGGTAATTCGATTTTCCACGCGTGGAAAATCCAGCCAATGGTTTGACTTGTAATTACTACGTGTGGATATTTCGACCAATTACTTAACTCGGAAATACCACACGTGGAAATTATTTACCACGTGTGGAAAATATCCACCAATGATAGAACTGGGAATACTACGCGTGGAAATTATTTACCACACGTCGTATTTATCACCCAATCATTGAATTCGGAAATACGACGCGTGGTAAATAATTTCCACGCGTGGTATTTCACTGGGTTTTTCACACGTGGTAATTCTCTTTTCCAGACGTGGTAATTCTATTTTCGAATCTACCAATCAAAACAATCGTTACAGAAAGCAAATACACGCACTTTGACCCTGTCTTATCTGTCGTACGGTCGTCGACCTATACGACTCAGCCTCAGGTGGAACTCCTGCACTGCTCAACAAAAAACGTATTAAAGTTTGCTATACGTATATGTATTTTATGAAATTGAAAGTGTCCTGTTGCAGATTGTCTGTTCAAGCTAGACAAACACATTCGGAGAACTGATACTTGAACCGCCGCAAACTGTGAAGGGGCCAGCTTTCTTTGTTAAGCTCTCATTCATTGGCTGGGTAAAATAAAATTTCGACGCGTGGATAAATGGGAATACCACGTGTGGAAATTATTTACCACGCGTCGTATTTCCGAATTCAATGATTGGGTGATAAATACGACGTGTGGTAAATAATTTCCACATGTGATATTCCCAGTTCTATCATTGGTGGATATTTTCCACACGTGGTAAATAATTTCCACGTGTGGTATTTCCAAGTTGAGTAATTGGTCGAAATATCCACACGTGGTAATTACATGTCAAACCATTGGCTGTATTTTCCACGCGTGGATAATAGAATTTCCACGCGTGGAAAATCGAATTACCACGTGTGGAAAACCAGAGGTTATGACACTGATGGCTTTCCATACAGTCTGGGGTACTCGTCAAACATCTGCATGACAAAGAGTCAGCCAACGGCAGTATTGGCCGCACACACGCTACAGCGATGACATTGTAACGCTCGGCTGTTCCAATACCAGGTCTCCATGAAGGCGGTTAAATTTGAATAGATCGGTGGTAGTCCGTACGTACTCCCTCTGGCCGTTTGACAAGTACAAAGCAACCCAGTGTTGGCCGGTTCGTTCCATCGGGGCCGTGTTGAGGACGTACACGGAGGAATACACGTGCTCTATGGGACAGACGTCTCGGGTGATCATCCCTTGAAAGGCCGTGTTCATGGTCCACTCTCCAGCACGGTTGCGATCTGGTCTGTGTCGCTGGTTGGTAGCGTAATCGCAGAGGATGTGACTCTTGTCCACTTGAATAATGTGAAACTCGTCGTAGCAAAGTACATTGGTCGTTCTCGCCAGAGGTTTCTCAAAGTGGAGTTCCAACCGTACGTTGCCTTTCTTGGCGAGTCGTTGTCTACTGTGGGAGTGAGGTCGAAGCATTAAAAAGTGTACCGCCTTCCAAATAGTTATTTCTGGCAATTTTTTAATCATAATAGATTTCCAAGCTTGAAGATCCGTTTCAGTATATATCGGTCTCAGGAAGGATACTGTTCATCATCGGTCATAAACAGATGGCCGTACAGCTTCAACCATGTAGCTATGTGAATACAATTTTTTACAAATTCTCCCATTGTCCCTTTTGTACGAGTATAGAATGATATCGCTGCTTTTCGCAACCGGGAACTGCTTTTCATATGGCCTGTTACAATGAAAATCTGCGGCATTCTGAACACAACCTTTGGCACCTCACAAGTTCACGCAGTCCAGCGGAAAGATCGGCTTTGCTGTGCGCTTGAGCATCTTCGTTTTTAGACGTGCCGATAGGTGTTCATGTTATTTCTTGGGCCAGATTAAAATGCTGCATTTTCCCATACACACATCAGTTAACGTGTAACACGGTAAAATTGTCAAACAAAATTTGGTCGTGCGTCCCCGTCTTAATTCCCGGGTGGATTTTGGTGTAATGTCCGTCTGGGAATATCCCCGTTTGGGAAATCTATAAATTGTGAACTGAATTCGTACAAACCGTTGCGCAAGGTTATCTAAAGGAAAATAATCAGAGATTTTATTCAATAAGGGATCTCTGTGTCGCAGGTGTGAAATAATGTCGCTTGGGAGCCGAGTATTTCCCCTGCCGAAGTAAAGAGATAAAATGACTGACTCTTCTATGTAATAACCCACTCAGGTAGTATTTGTTTTCTTCATTTACAAATAAGGAAATTCGTTCTCTTCTCTCCAAAATAAAATTGAGAGAAATTTCACTCAAGCAAGATTGGAAATTGACCTCACTCATACTTGAGTCTATAGATCGCTTAAGTTAGATTTAAATCAAATTTGAGAGAATTTCTCTTAACCATTTACTTATAACTCAAACTTGGGTGGGATCAATTTTCCCTCAATTACTTGAGTGAATTTCACTCAAGATTATCAAGAGTGTTCTAGAAGAAGGGACGTTATTTCCTGTGCCATTTTTTTCCTTTCACACTGGACTTGAAGGCATGCACGTGCTCCTTCTGACCAATGTAAATGGGTAGATACTGAGGGTAGATTTTCAATCCATGTCTCCTGATTGGATAGCTGTCGTGTCGACGTTAGAATAGACGGTGATTTATCACAATAGTGTTTTGAGAAAAATAATGCAGAATACGGCAGTATGCCCTAGTCCTGAATAGGGAGAGTAGAACTTATTCAGCAAAACGACCCCTGTGCTTCCGTTACTTAGAGTAACGCGGCTTGCTAAACCGATTGTTCTCGGAGGCTACTTGAGTCTGGGCCCATGTGATTTACACTGACATATTTCTACTTGAGAAATGAGAAGAAATCGTCACTTATAAAGATACGGCACAATCCCTGTTATAAATAATGAACACCGTTTGTATTGCATATATCTCCATAAATCAATGTCGGTATCAATATAGGGGCCAGATCCGACATCCAGTAATCAACATTCGTCCTCAAGAATAATCGCATCAATTGGATTTTTAAAGAAACACCAGTGCTTCAAGGGAGATTTTTCAGCTTCAAAGGGATTGATTGGTCGAGCGTTAAGGCGTAACAACGGACGTTGACGGGCGCCACTGTGATTCGATGATGGTCAATTCCATGGGATATCTCGTCATCAGAGTGTTGGCGGGCGTTATTGTGTTACGTCCATAAAAGCAACCCTGGCTGGAAGTCGACGTCTATCCTCAAACATGGGTTATACAAGTCCGAACGCACATTCACCAGACACCACGATATGATACGGCACCAGAAGACTATATGCATGGGTAGAGGGAGTGAGCGAGCGGCGAGAAGCCGAAGCAGATCTCACTGATACGGAGAGCTCATTCGCTGATACAGAGTTGGCCGCAGGGAAATCTGATTGGCGAAAAATACGAGGAAGCCACTTTTTTGGATCACATTCTGACAGCGGCTATTAATACCCATGCTGCAGCGATCGTCAGACAGGATAACTTAGAACAGGCTTACCTATAAATGCGTTCTATGGCCATCTATGAACAGTAAAGCCTGTTGCCGCTTGAACGGAAGGGCGATCCCACGCATAGGTCCATGATGAAGACCAAGCGGCGTCAGTTGGAGAGGATATGGGGTTACCACCCACAGAAGCTCTGAAAAATACGGTTAAAATGCGAGAAAAGCTGTTCCTTGGTATGTTGCCGTTACAGTATCCTGGATTTCCCGAAGACGCTTACGAACGGAGCGAACGAGCGGCCGATGAACACGGACAAGATCTAAGATTGACGCAACATAAGGGCATGTTTCTCAAATGGCGGCTTCTGATTGGACAAATGCAACCGAAGATGCATCTGATACACGGACAATAGCATACGTGAATGGTAAACCCACTCAATGCGAATTCTCCGGCTTGGGTGTGATGTGGTGGAGGGGATACTAGAATGTGCAATACGCAATATGCTTGTTGTTGTTGATCTCTCTTTCATCTGATTTGGGCAAGGCATTAAGGGATAGATATATATAGTGTGTGTGGGGGGATAGGAGGGGGGGGGGTGCGTGCGTGTGGGGTGTGTGTGTGTAGGGAAGTTTACTTCCCAGCGTTAAGGCGACAAGACGGGCGTTGAACGCGTATCGCGTTACAACGTTGACGAATACCTGTACTTCATTGGTGTGAAGCCTGTAGAGTACAGTAGTATCTAAAACACACATATGACACCAGTAGTATGTTCTACTTTGTGCATTCAACGTCACCGCCCCTGTTGCACTGAATGCAAAAGCTTCAATATGATACCAAGTACGACACTGGCCGACGTATGACCCTAAACTTGCCGAAAACTCCCACCTCAAATGCCATTTATATACTAGATTGCGCATGCGCAGTATTGCGTCACAGTTCAACGTACCCACCCCAGTGGTGTTTCATACCACGAGCGATTCAATAGTATACCAAAAACGATCCATTTGGACCCTGTATCGCTCATCTATCGCCCAAAACTCCCACCACATGTGTTCTTGCCCAGAGCGCATGCGCACCATAACACCACCAGTTAAGTTCAACCAATGACCCTGAGACAAATACCCCAAAACTCCCACAACAGATTGCACTTTTTTAAGCTACTCTCCCATGTGCATGCGCACCATTACGGCACAGATCAAAATCACCGCCCCAGTCTGACTCTATCGAACGAGTGCTTCAATATAAGACAAAAGACGACCCATTTGGATCAGGGATGGCCCACCTACACCCCAGACTTTTACCACATGCCTCCCTGCCAAGTGCGCATGCGCACGATGACGTCACCGGGGAATCACCCAAGGACAATGAGACCACTTCCATCGTACTCCACATGCAGCATCAGCCTGATCGATCGCATCCCCACACCTTATACTTCTCTCCACAAGAAAACATTGATTCGTGGCTGTAAATATGATCTTAGAAATGATACCCTGTGCCTGTAGGGAAAGTGGCGGGGGGACACTCTAACTGGCGGGGGAATCACTGAGATGATACCCTGCGACTTTAGCGTCGGTCCGGGGTGGGTTGGGGTGTGGGGGGTGGGAGCGCACTGTAGGAGACGTGAAAGGAGACTGTTGGGTAACGGATTATGCGCTAGTGTCAACTATAGATGCCGCTTCTTTGTTTATTGTGCCTGAAGAAGATATCCGTCTTCGCAGCGAAATGACGGTTTAGGACAGACATGCGTAAGCGCACGGGATGCGGTCCAGTCGACCTACATACTGTCCAACTTCAGTTCGGACTTCTTTCAGTCGATAAGATTTTCTATAACTGAAGTATAGTAGACCATAAATCAGTTTCGTAGGCTGGATACCAGTAAAACATTCGCATTGACAATTTTGGTGCAGTTCTTTTTTCAATCTATTGCCCTAGGACTATAAAGATCTTGTCCCCCTTCATGTCAAAAGGTAATGCCATAAATAACCCACTCGGCAGATTGGATAGTATAATAATAAGCCCCATTACTCCATACAGAAAGCAACACAATCTATCTCCGCGGACTGTGTCCCTACAAGGTACCTTTGTCATCCTCGTTCTTTGGCAAAAGATTGAAAAACGCATTCATCAGATTGAAAAAGTATGGTAGTCTTGTGTTGGGAGGATATAAGGGACAGATATAGGACGAATATGAAATAAATGTGTCATTGGATCGTTAGTTCTGATATACCGGTTAAACTTAAACCTGTTCGTGGAATTAAATTTCGGTGCAGTGATCCCATCACCGTCTTCCCCATTGTAAAGAAATCTACGGTACTTATCTACTTAGAAGATGGCGTGAGAACCTCTGAACTCACTGGCATGATTTACACATCATCGGAAAGCTCTGGCCACTGGGGGTGACACACGCTTATTGTCGTTTTCGAAAGGGGCGTTGAACCCAAAGAGGCAAAATCCTAAATTATACTTACCAAGTAAAACTGAGGTTCCTACCCTAGTGTCAAGTGTTTCCAGAATGTCAAAATCAAGCCTGACAGGCGTTGAGCTAGTCTGGTCCATAGTACGTTCACGACGTCATATTGATAATATATCACGCTTGAAATCACTTTGTAATTCACTAGATATAATACATCATAATAGTTATTTCATGTACCGTGGCTGAATTGTGATGTCATAATATAATGGCGTTCACTCGGACACAGCTTATTAAGACAGAGGTGATGTCGCCATATGCTACTGAGCCCTGGTAGTAGTAGTAATCTCTCAGCATATTTAGGGGTAGATAACGCTTACCGAACATTTCCTGCTTATCTCCCCTGACCCGAAGACGTCACTTCAGGTCACGTGATTTCCGGGTCAAAGGTCATTTCCGGCGATCGAAGGTCATTTTCGGGTTCAAGAGAATGGAAATCCTCATGCATATGCATACATGCAGCTAGAGAAGGGAAATCCCCCTGTCCCTGTTGGGAGTCGAACTCACACTGCACTGAGCTAAGTTGGTACATACTAGGAAAGGTTGAAAATACTCTGATATACCTACTAGAGGGGGGCTATATACATATACCTCTATTTTATAGGTCTAATGGAGAATAATGGGAAAAGGGCATTGAAGTGGACGTTTTGGGGTAGAGATAGGCCATCCCTGGTCCGAATAGGTCGTATGGGGTGTCCTGTTCATGCACTCGTAGAGTCCGACTCTAGAACCATCGAGTAGAGCCAGACTGGTGGTGATACGCGCATGCGCACTGAGGAACAGTAGAAAAAGGAGAGTTATGGAGGTGATGACTATCTCTCAGGCACTTCAAGGTCATATGCATAGCAGGGGAGAAGGGGAATGGTAAACGCCTTCACGCCTATCTTACCGCCTTAACGCCCATCCCAACGCCTTGACGCTACGATGCAGATAGATGAGAGAAAGAAAGATCAACACGTTCGCAAGTTTTCATATAGTTTATTTCTCACAATGTTACGTCATACCCAAGCTGGGGGAGCGACGTTGAGCATGTTTACTATTCAAGTATGCTCTTGTCCAATCAAAGCGCTCCCTTGCACCTCCAAAACTCTTTTCTCTATTACTCCCGAGTGGGCAGGCGCATATCACTCTCAGTCTGACTCTATTTCACGAGTATTTCTATATGACACCTCACACGACCCAACTGTGTGTCCATCTCCACATCAAAACGTCCACTCAAATGCCATTTTTCCACTGCACAGGCGCAGATTGGCGGCACTACACTCGGACGCTCCTCCGCGAGTGCTTCAATATGACACCCGATACGAACTTTTCAGCGAAATTACGTATGTATATCAGGGTATTTTCAACCTTTCCTAGTATGTATGTACTGACTTGTAGCTCAATGGATAATGTGCCAGCCTTTGGTCCGTGCAGTGCGGGTTCGACTTCCAAGGGGGGCCAGGGGGATTCCCCTTCTCTCGTTGCATGTATGGCTATGCATGGGGATTTCCCTTCTCTCGTTACATATATGGCTATGCCTATAACCTATGACCCGGAATTGACCTTTGGTGGCTCTCCACGATTTTGTAGTAATGGCACCGGTCTAATTTCATAATATGATAGACCGTATGCAAACGAGCATATACAAATCGATGGCTGGCTTCGTCTACACGGTAACTTTTGCCTTGCCTGAGTTATGCCCCTTGGCTGTGCCTAAAATTCAGGACTCATTTACGGAGAGAAAATCTGACATAAAAGCCTCAGTACCCATCTAAACTGAGTAACGCTTATCGACTTATCGTCTTAACACTTCAACGCCGTAACGCGTAAAACACGCCCCCTCTAGCCCAAAACCACCCTTCCACTGCATATATTCCTGTTATCATCATCATCCTGTATCGAGACCCATCCCTACTCGAATCGCGTTTTACAGCACGCGCCAATGATTGATTCATTCACGGGTTACTGAGCGTCGATCTGGATGACTGTTTGCAGATGCCAAAGACAATGCTGGAGGTCGTCAGATACTGGAAGAGTTCACATATGCGTTATTCGAGACAATCGATTAGATGGGGAGGACTAGTGTGCACTATTATTGGTATGTAACCGCCATCCCCGATCCCTGGACTGCGAGCAATCGCACTGGAACCAACGACGGCTCTTAGATCAGAGAGCACAGGTAATCATCATAGTGCTGACCCTGTGACGCTGTGGTCAAGGACTACGAGTAATCACACTGGAACCAACGACGGCTGTTAGATCAGAGAGCACTGGTAATCATCATAGTGCTGACTCTGTGACCCTGGAACCAACGACGGCTGTTAGATCAGAGAGCAGTGGTAATCATCATAGTGCTGACCCTGTGACACTGTGGTCAAGGACTACGAGTAATCACACCGGCACCAGCGACGGTTAGTCATAACAGCGCTGGCCATCATCATAGTGCTGACCCTGTGACGCTGTGGTCAAGGACCTCGCGCAATCACACCGGCATCAGGACGGGTCGTAGTCTCAACAGCGCTGATCATCATGATAGTGCTGACTCTGTGACCCTGTGGTCAAGGACCACGAGCAATCACACCGGCACCAGCGACGGCTCCAAGTCATAAAAGCGCTGGTCATCAAAATAGTGCTGACACTGTGACACTGTGACACTGTGGTCAAGGACCACGAGCCATCACACCGGCGCCAGCGACGGCTCTTAGTCAGAACAGCGCTGGCGATCATCATAGTGCTGACTCTGTGACGCTGTGGTCAAGGACCACGAGCAATCACACCGGCATCAGACGGCCTTTAGTCACCATAGTGGTGATAGATCACGAACAATCACACGGACACCAGCGATGCTGTAGCGATGCCATCACAGTTCCGAAAGCAAACTGTTCTTTTCAGAGCCTCCATTCCTCTGAAATGCAGAGACGGCTAACTATGCATTTCAACACCGGACCCCACTCTCACGCACCTATACCTATCACTTTGAACGATGTTCCATGCTAAAATAGCATTATTCTGATTCCAAAGATGTTTGGGTCATTGAGGAAGTAAGTGAGAGAGAGAAAATCAGCAAAAGACTGCGTTTTTGTCATCGTCGGCCATGTTAGCTCCTGTCGGGCCCACTCCGTCGGATCTAATTGATCAGTCTGAGCCAAACAGTAATTGTGAATGACTGGTCGTACACCTGGGTATTGGCGATGGGATAGTATTATCGGTTGGCCCTTCTCATTATGTCGTAAATGGTAACCGAAGACTAGACTTAGGTGAAAAAACGGTGGCTTGGTCATTAAAGATGGTATTGACGTAGGTCGAGAGAGGCCGGTGATGCTGAAGTTGTGGCCTAGCAGAGGGCTGTGGTGATGGAAATATCATTGAATCGTGGCTGCGTTACACCTCACTTACTGAATGGGCGTCGGTCAAGGCCTCGCTAAGTACGTCCACATGGTCCTCCATGTTATCCACACGATTAAATGTCTCGATTAAACGATCGAATCATTTATGCAGATTTCGTTCTTGACACCTCAACTGACTTAGGCGTTTGAAGCGATATCCATATTACTCACATTCATGGGTGGCTGTCTCATGGAGTGATCGATCATGGCGGCGTAAATTGTCCACACGATGTTATGTCTTCCCTTCGTTCCTCCCTCACGAAGTAAGCGCTCGTGGCAACGCAACGAATCCAAGCGATTAAACAGATATGTACAGGTCGTACAGCTTTACTGGGTGGTAGATGGAGGACTCCTGGCGTCGCAAATGCTACAGGTGCGTGAAGGGCTTCGAGCAGGAGGTACAGGTGAAAATCGTTGTGGTTTACAGTGTTTGCTGAAACGGACCAGAGCGCTCACTTTTTTGCGCCCAGAGTTGTTGAATTCCCTGACGTTTCTCAAATGTGGACCTTTTTTAGTTCAACCGATTAAAACCGGTCTAAACCACTTCAAACTGACCAAAACCTGTTCCAACATTTACGTCATGACCCTTGGGATATTTTGCGGTAATTCACATTTTCAATAAACGACCTCTTTATGATTGAGTGGATAGCATTCGTATGATCGCCTTCTCGTAGAAACATACTATTTTGCTACGGCGTTAACAATATCAACAGATTAAGATGGAAAGGGACGAGTCGACTCAACCCCCATCATCGACAAAGGCCTATACATCGGTGTCTTTCAGAACCAGCCCAGTGTCACCGGCACCAATAAGGGGTTCCGTACCATTCATCAACAATAAATGTGCACAGAGCATACTGTGGTTAAAATACACAATACATGGTGTTGGATGAGATCTGATTAAAAATGTTGAAACAAAAACACGAGAACAACAACTTAATCGCAAAATGGGAATTGCACATATCTACATCATAGCGGGCATGGGGTATCCATGGGAACGATGATGTACATTACACAGGCAATACTCTCCGCGCACGTTACCGCGAAGGCCTTATATCTCTTGGCTGTTCCAACACCAGGCCTCCTTTCATTCATCGAGGTAATTAAGTCTGGGTGAATCGGTAGCAGTCAGTGCGAATCAAATGATTTAAGATGGTCGCGTTCCAAGTACATGGCAACCAAATGCTCGTATGGTCGATCCGGCTGACCCGTGTTGATGACGTACGCGGTAGGGTATATGTGACCGTGGAAAATACGTCTTGAGCAAACACACATTGGAGTTCGTGTCCACGCACAGGAGTCCGTGTCCACGAGTATGGATCGTTCTCGAGCACAATTGTGATTGGTATCCATGTCAGGTGGAACAGTCACAGAGAAAGTTTCGGCTTTTGCCCGCAAGAATGATGTTGCGGAATTCAGTGTACAAAATTACATTGATGGTATTGGGGAGTAGTGTACGAAATCTCGCCGTTCAAAATCGGATTGTAGGGGACATGCTGGGACCTGTTGTCCGTCCACATGCAGGGGCACACAGATGACGTTGAAATGCTTGAAGTAGATGGGTTGTCTCGTTGTACGCCTCATTGATTCTGGTGGTCCTCCACGCACAGGCTATGATCAGTCGCTTCGGGAGATCCCATGAACAATCTTGGTGACCAGATTCTACGCATGGACGGAAAGCACAATAGTTTGTATTTGCCGGATGGGGTATTGGCTTGTTTTTTCTCCAAGGCTGTGGACTGCACTGATGGAATCGCTTTCACTTGAAACTTGGATGACGATTTTATAGTCGGGAGCTGCATCACTGGCCAGCAAAGAAAAGGCCAGTGTTGCACGACAGTCGAAGCTCGATGGACACTCCATTCAAATGGTAGCGGTTCTGCATGAACAGTTCCGCATGACGACGGCTCTCAGATCCACCAGTTGACTGTTCGCTGTAAACCCCTCTTTCTTTTCCATCCGGCATTGCCATCCGTCTCCATGTGGGGTATCCCGGTAGAACAAGGGCGCCGTCAAGTGAGATTTTTTGACAGCAACGTTTCAATGTAGGCATGATATGGCTATGTGTTGGTCAAGCCTCCCACGAGTTTCTCGCTGAGAATAAAACCTACCTACTGGAGTGGAACCTGAGATTTACTGGACTCACTGGGGCATTATACTCGAGAGTGAAACAGTTCCCATCCACGATTTTGGGCTAAATCAACTTAAGATGTACCCGAGTTATTGATTGCTGGGGCTCGATTCGGTGATGTTGTCTGTTCAGTGTAACTATCAGTCCAATAGAGGGATGCAGGAATAGTGCGTGGCGAAATATAAAAAGCTTCAGTTGTATAGTAACGGAAATATGCACATCACACATTTTAACCCATTAAATGAACATAACTAGGTCAAAGCAAAGGTCAAGGTCAAAGTCCCGGGCATAGGTCAACGCACCGGGTGACCGGCTCATCACATATCAAAAGGTCAAGTTCATCAGCCTACTTCTCGTGACCTTCCGACAAGGCCCTAACTCCGCATGAAAACGGAGATATCATATGTACAGGTATTCACATGAGATAAGTACTGGTTCCAAAAACTCTTTGTTGTGACATTAGCGTCGCCTGCTAATAACGCAATTACGACACAATTGCGACAATTGTGTCATTAATGCTACACGGAAGTCTGTTCAGGAAACATGTCTTTGTAATGTAAATGAATGGCAAACTAGATTGCCTGAAACTTTTGTCTGGGTCTTGAGAGACTGCCTATTTGCATAATAATTGGGATCGGGATTCTACAGGTGACCTGGATTTACATGTACAAGCCCAGTGTCTTGATTTCTCCAGTGTTTCCCAGTTCTTTACCTCAGCTTTGGAAGAATATTTGCATATGAACTTGGGTATGCTCTAGCTTGGCAAGACCTTGCAACCCTGTCTGTGATCGAACATTGGAACTCTCTCCAACACAAGTACCATGAGCACAAATGCTGGACAATTCCATTTGAAAAAGTTCAGGTGTTTTTACCATCAGCTGTGAAAAGAGCTTGTAATGCTGAATCGAAGTAAACTCGACATAATTGCCTTGGAGTCCGAGATAATTCTGCACTTTCATTGGTCGATTATCTCGGGCGATCCGAGATAATTCTTCATTCTCATTGGACGATTATCCAGGGGTCCAAAAAAATTTTTGAAAAAAATTGAAACATTGTCTCTCTTATGCCTCCGTAAATATACGAATAAAAGCTGTTGAAGAACATTTACCAATTTTGACCCCTCCATATGTGGTATATACTGCTGAACAAGTCGGAGAGCCAAGTAGATTGAGTACGACTGACACTTGTGGGAACGGTACGTACGGACTATCAAAATTTTATTTATTCATTTATTTATTCATTCATTTAATTATATATTTATTTATTTATTCGACACTTATTTATATGAATGACCAAGTTAGAATGAATCTTTCAAATAGCATTTATTTCAAATACACGACTATTTTAATGACTGAGGCACATTTGAAATACATGGACTATGATTGTTAACTTAGGATTGACGTCATAGCGGTTATTAGCGATGCCGCAAAAGACAGTAATCATTAAATTATGGAGTTAGGTGCAGGATTGGTTCTTTTTAGATATTTTTCAAATTTCCTATGCTTTAACATGGTGCTAAATAGCATACTTGGCAATATTGTGCAGATAGTTTTGCTAAACTCCGCAGTAGCCAGAAAAGTGGGTTACTTTAATAGCATCTATATTCAATATTTAGCACTTTTATAATCTACTCTAATTAGAAGAGATTCGTATTAAGATATCTGTATCACCGTGTCGGAGAAAGGACAATATATTCAATATTTAGCACCTTTATAATATCATCTAATTAGAGTAGATTCGCACTTAAATATGCAGCTGACGTCTGAGAACAGACAGTATATTGAAAATTTAGCACTTTGATAATATCATCTAATTAGAAGAGATTCGCAGTTAAATATCTAGCTGGCGTCCGAGAAAGACAATATATTCAATATTTAGCACTTTTATAAGCTATATCTAATTAGAAAATATTCGCACTAAAATATCTGTAACACCGTGTCGGAGAAAGGACAATATATTCAATATTTAGCACCTTTATAATATCATCTAATTAGAATAGATTTGCACTTAAATGTGTATAGCTGGCGTCCGAGAAAGACAATATATTCAATATTTAGCACCTTTATAATATCATCTAATTCGGACAGATTCGCACTTAAATATATATTTGGCGTCTGGGAAAAGACAATATATTGAATATTTAGCACTCTTATAATCTATACTAAATAGAAGAGATTCGTAGTTAAATATCCACAATTCAATATTTAGCACTTTTATGATCTACTCTAATTAGAAGAGATTCGCATTAAAATATCTGTAACACCGTATCAGATCGGAGAAAGGACAATATATTCAATATTTTGCATCTTTATAATATCATCTAATTAGAATATATTCGCATTTAAATATGTAGGTGACGTTTGAGAAGAGACAATATATTGAATATTTTGCATCATTTAGCACTTTTATAATCTATACTAAATAGAAGAGATTCGCAGTTAAATATCCACAAGAGCCTTTTCGGAGAAAATACAATATATTCAATATTAAGCACTTTTATAATCTACTCTATCAAAATTGGAAGAGATTCGCATTAAAATATCTGTAATACGTGTCGGAGGAAGGACAATATATTGAATGATTAGCACCTTAATAATATCATCTAATTAGAAGATATTCGCTGTTATATACCTAGCTGGCGTTCGACAAACGACAATATATTCAATATTTAGCACCTTTATAATATCATTTAATTAGAAAAGATTCCCACTTAAATACGTAGTTGTCCTCTGAGAAAAGACAATATATTCAATATTTGGCAGCTTTATAATATCATCTAATTAGAATACATTCTCAGTTAAATATCTACCTGGCGTCTGCGAAGAGATATTTTATTCAATATTTAGCACTTTTATAATCTATACTAAAAAGAAGAGATTCGCAGTTAAATATCCAAAAGAGCCTTTTCGGGAAAAAGACAATATATTCAATATTTACCACTTTTATAATCTACTCTAATTAGAAGAGATTCGCATTGAAATATCTGTAACATCGTGTCGGAGAAAGGACAACATATTCAATATTTATCACCATTGTAATATCATCTAATTAGAGTAGATTAGCACATGCGCCTTGTTTAACCAAGAAGAACGATAGAATAATCTGTTATTGTCTGAGTGAAGTTGCACAGACCACAAATGAAAATGTACTTGCGGCTGTCTTAAAATTCTTATATATCAGCGCATGCGCGTTGTTTAACCAGGAAGAATGATAGACTAATCCCTGTTATTGTCAGAGGGTAGGAGTTGCACAGACCATTTGGAGCTTCGTTTCAGAAGAAATGTTCAATATTTATCATGGCTGCAATTTAGAAGAAATATTCAATATTTAGCATTTGTGCTAATTATACAGTATATTTTCTTTCGGGAGAGACAGTCCGACAATTTACGTCACGAGTTAGAAGAAATATTCAATATTTATGATGGCTGCAATTTAGAAAAAATATTCAATATTTAGCATTTGTGCTAATTATACAATATATGTTCTTTCGGGAGGGGCAAGTCCGACAATTTGAAGGTACAATTTAAAACAAATATTGAATATTTATCATTTGTAAAAATGGTGAGCCAAGGAATATAATAAATATATTTTCTTTGGAGAAAGGCAAGACCAACCAGTTGGGGATGCAATTTAGAAGAAATATTCCATTTTTAGCAGGCTGCTATTTGGAAGAAATATTCAGCATCTGCGAAAATGGTAGGTATAGTGTTAATTATACAATATATTTTCTTTGGGAACAGGCAAGTCAAAGTGCTAACCAGCAGTAATCATAGAAATTATCTTCAAAGTAGCACACCCCTTTCTAAATATCACTGATTTTAGAAATTATATGCTAAGTAGCAGATCTGCTAAATAGCATGTGAGACAGTAACAACCATTTCTGCATCTTAATGAAATTATTATGTCTATCATATATAAGCATGGCCTATTTGAATTTAAATACTTACCTGTAACTTGAACTCCGTACCGTACCCTTACAGCAATGTCTCCGTCAGTCACATATTTTATCTCAAGAGATTTTTTTGGTATTTGCAATGACGGGTATAAACCAATTTGTGTTGTTTCATGACCTACGGCGATCTGAATGTCTCTATTCCTGGTACGCTCCTATGAAGCAGCGGGATTCGTTCTTTTTTTTTATCACCTCAATGGCCGAATGCAATAAGTATTAAAGTTGTCTACTTTCGAGCTTATCAAAAATCAACATTTGACTCCGCTTAAAGTTTCTCTCTCCTTTTTGTTTTTTCAGCGTGTAGAACAAACAGAGCTCTACAAAATGATCACCATTACTGTGTGATATATTGATAATATATCACTCTTGAAATAACTTTGTAAGTCTCTCCATATAAGACTCCAGTTCTGATGTTTCATTATGACGTCTCCATATATAACGAAACAACAATACTGGAGTTTTATATGGAGAGAATTACAGAGTTATTTCAAGCGTGATGTATTATCAATATTACGGAGTAATGGTAGGCATTTTGTAGAGTTCAGTTTGTTATAGGGCCTACAAGTTACAAAAAAGGAAATTTATGCAAATTTAACTACTGTATTGATTTTTGACAAGCTCCAAAATAGACGACGGCAGACTTTAGTGGGGAAGCTTAGCAAGTTGAGGGAACATGCACGCGCGACAAAAGCACCAAACGTTCTTCAGTTGTCAGAGTTTGTAACCTCCTAAACTGTCGATATATTTGACAATTGGATCATGCAATCTAATTACTTGAGAATGCTGTACACTATAAAAATGAAAGTGTTGTATTTAACATTATAAATGTCTGATGAGTGACAACATTATATAAAGTGTAATATTTATAACACTCTCAGAAAAAGTTGAAAAATGTTATGTCCAACGTTACAATGCTGTATCAGGAGCAATACAACACTTTACAAGTGTTAAATTCAGCATTGTAAAGTGTTGCCTGACAGTTAAATCTTTGACATTATATCATCAAATGTGCTAGTATGATCTACTATGATATAATGATGTATATTAATGTCACACACGGAAACTTAGCAGAAATGTCAGCCAATCACTGACGGCAATATGGACGCGAGAGCTTGTCCCAAGATTACCGAGTATAGGGAATGGAATCAGTCTGATAAACAACTATCAAGCTACGCGTTCGTATGGAGCAGTGAGTGGATTGTGGAAAAACGGCGTGCAAGTAAAAAAGCGGTGTGCAAGTAACCCGCTGCTTTAGCGGCGTTGTACGCTCGGTCTCCCTGTTCGACAGCAAATTGACCCTATTTACAATGTTATATGTCAACGTATCTGGGAATACAATATATCAACAACACATAGTCCAGGGTCACAGCTCGAACAAATCTTGATAACTGGGCCAGTTATAGCAGTGAGGACAGCACCACTTCTCAACAGCACGAGATATCTGGTACGTATTCACCGTGACTGAATTCTTAAGTTTCATAAATATTTGCTCATCAGATGAGCAGACTAAATCAATTTAATTACGTTTTTATAACGATTTGAACAGAAGTTCTGGGTAGCCTACCGTATACGGTACGTATGTAAATATTTTCGTTAATGTAAACTGGACATAGATTCACCATATAGACACATCAAATCGGCCTACCGAGTATAATAGCCTCTCAAAACGGCATGTATGATAAAGGTCGAGTTGGGAACTGGGTTGACTCTCACTCATCAACGTGAAATCGGGTCACTACTATCAAACAAGACCTACAAATAACCGGTATCAGTGTTATGTCAACATTGCCGGTGTGAAAGGAAATAATGTTGTTGGGGAGCAATGTCCCTTTTCGTATGCTTTTCTCACAGTTGCCATGCTTGTGGGATATTTGATGGAAGATGCTTCGTATATTTTCAATAAATAATGAAAAAAAATATATATAAAAAACCTTTGTTTTTCAAATCGGTTTCTATTTTCCCCCTGCTTTCTTTCTCTTTTCTCTGCCTCAAATAGTCATTTCCATTGATGTCAAGCCGATCCTAACTATACTCCCTACCGAGTTGCACTTGTCCTACTGTTCAGTATTGGGTGAAGCATTAAAGTGATTTCATGGTCAACATCATTACCCTCCAACCAACTCAGTAATAAATTCCTAATTTACACATTAAATTGCACGTTTCTTTTAGCTTCGGGGCTCCTACCACTATATCCACATGTGGCTCCAAACCAAAAAGGACGTCAGCCCTGCGTTTGAGTAGAACAAAATCCGAGTTTACTACATGCATTTTTATGTAATCTATGGTAATAGATTTACATTATTGGGGCATGAATTCAGTTTAAAGATGTCCTTCCGCCGTCCGACCAACGTACACATCCTAAAGAAAGAGCTCTTGAGCTCATCCTTGATATTGTCTGTATTTTCTGTTTATCGTGATATCGTTTTCTTTCTTGAGTCTATTACTTTAACAATAGATATATTACAATACTCTTTTGTATCTGAAAGTGTTATCTTACAGCGTTTTGCTTGTCCTTAGTGTCTCAGTTCGCGAGTAAATAGGCAGGAGGTTGTCAGGGTTGTCCTCGAGTGATTTGACTTGATCACTGCTGCGAACCTATTCTTCTTCTAGGAGACGTCTTAGTTCGATAGAGGCGCTATAATACATTGTTTTAATCACTCTCTTGTTCGTAATGTTTCCGTAAAATATTCTTGACAAACCCTGTTGCAAGGCATGTTAATTTTGTGCCGAGTTCGAGTGCACCATTTCTCGTTAAATTACGGTACGGTATATGTCGAGTTGACAAGAATCGGGTCAGTCTGAAATGGTGAACTCAGCCTGAAGACCGGGTCGGTAAGGGGTGGAAAAATTCTAAAACTGGTGTCTCATTGTTCAATCAAATGGATATTTATTCCACTGAAAGCGTAATAATGTTTCATTAATGTATTAAGAAGAATAAAGAGTGTTGTTTATTCGAGCAAAAATCTCAAGAGAAGCATTGTCTTGTAAACAAAGATGCGTCTTTCACAACCTGTGCCCCCCCCCGCACATTATTTGGATCATATCATATTGGTAGGTCCTTCGTCATCTACACCAAGAAAATGCTTTGCCATAATCACTGATAATAAAGATACTTGAATCCTGACCCTGTCGTACGGATGACTTTTGGGTGTCAAACATTCGTATCTAGACTAGTACCCAGCCACTGCGCATGACCCGCTATCGCTAAGCCCATTCTGATTTTGACTCCAGGGGTGAAAGAGCACGCATACCCAATTAACTGTTTCCCCATTGTTTCAGCAAAAAGATATTTATTATCCGGAAACCATGAGAATATTACATTAGTGTGAAAAGAATAAAGATAATCTTACTCTTAATAAGAGAACAAATACCCCAACGAGATGCTATTTGGTTTACGGAGAAACTTCACTACAACCCATCTCCCCCACGGTTTGCATTGTTTTTGGACACGAACCACACTGCCCGGGATAACCTCACTTGAGTCACTTGGCAAAATCAGCAGGGGTGAAAGTTGTAACAAAGCTGAACACGAGTTCATATTATTTGATCATATGAATATTTTATACCCGTGAAAACGGTGGCAATATTTCAATGACATAAAAATAAGGTAACGGTTCATTCGAATACAAAACCCGAGAATGAATGATGATGTTGTAATTTGCATGCGACTGGTCTTTCCACCCCCCGTGATCATCAAACTTCATGATTGAGATCGCCCGAAGCACGTGTTGAGGTCAACATGCTGTAAAAATTATAATGTGAAAGAAATACGTTCCAGACGTCACAGTTCAGGTACAAACTTTTAACGGGTGGCACTTTGCATGCAGCGACAGTGCCAATCTAATTATGGGGTTGCTTCCTAGAGGGGGTTCACTAATTGGTCATTCACTTTCGGACAGACCTGTTCACTTTCTATTTCATGCAACTTCTAACATTGCTGAACGTGTTGACCTATTTCCATCTGGGCATGCGTAATCGTCTGACCAGTGAAAACGAAACCACTCCGACCCAAACAATTAACTAGGCCATAAGGAATTCATGATTTATCAAACAACCACGGCCGTGTAATTTAGCCTGCCAGTCGACAAAAGGAGGAAGAGAAAGTGGACGGTATACGCGGAAATATCGCTGTCGCTACTTTTATTTTATTTATGGTTTGCGCAACCTTCACGTAACCTGAACGAGCGTTCGCGTCAAAATATAAGGCCTGGTATGATACCCATCTGATAAAAACAAAGGCCCCACGATAATTTTTCAGATCGGAAAATCAGACATCTGCGGCATTTTTTTTTTTGCCGTGGATGGACGGTTTTACTACGGCAAACTCTGCGGCAATTGCGAGGGCTGCAATTGATACGACATTTAATCACCAGAATATAAATATATTTAAACTAAAAATATTTATACATTTTTTCCACTCATATATATATACCGGTACTAAACAAGACAGTGTTAGTGATTGTGTGGCTATATACAGTACACTCTAATATTAGTGAAAGCATTATATAGCTAGGCTACTACCCTCCACCACACCATGAAGCAACAACAATAATCTACCAGTATAACCATGAGAATACCTAATGTAAAACTGGAAACCAAAAATAACAATACAAAAAATTAAATATTTAACAAAAAATTATATTCCCATAAGGTTGAGAGAAATGAAACAGAAATTCAACCGAATATGCCATTTCTCCTTATTACCAGTACTAAAGTTTAGTGGGCCTAGAGAATTCATTTTACACAGTAAGAAGTAGTCATCAGTCTATATAATGTGATAGCATAGTATTTATTATATCCCCCGCAACGAAGTTGGCGGGGGGGCTATACTGGAATCGGCTTGTACATCTGTCCGACTGTCTGTCTGTAGACACAATTTTTCCCTGACTACTCCTAAGATTTGGCTTCTATTTTATGAAACTTTGCTTATGTGTTACCTATGGTTGAAGATGTGCATGTCCTATTTACAAGGCGAAATTTTTATTTTTGACATATTTATGACGTTTTGAACTTTATAGGACTTTGCCATTTTCAGGATCACACAATTTTGTCCGGACTACTCCTCAGAAGATTTTGCTTCTATTTTAATGAAACTTTACATATGTGTTACCTATGGTTTGAAGTTGTGCATGTCCTATTTACAAGGCGAAATTATAATTTTTGACATATTTATGACGTTTTGAACTTTATAGGACTTTGCCATTTTCAGGATCTATTCCCAGGTAGAGACAAGTTTCTAGTGTTATCAACTACTCCTACTATTTTTATCAGAAGGTTCTGAAACTTTGTAGAAATGTTTGAAGATTTGCATCTCCTATTTGAGACATGAAATATTAATTTTTTTCAAAATTACCCAGACTTGGACTTTGTCGATTTTCTGCATATATTCCAATATATAGAGCATGTTCTTGTGTAATTAACTAGTCACACAGTTATTACTGGATGTTTCTGAAACTTTGTACACATGTTTAATATGGTTTGAAGATGTGCATCTCTTATTTATGACCTGAAATATTTGGTCAAAATTACCAGGCCTTCTTTATCCAGACTTGGACTTTGTCGATTTTCTGCATATATTCCAATATATATAGAGCATGTTCTTGTGTAATTAACTAGTCACTCAGTTATTACTGGATGTTTCTGAAACTTTATACACATGTTTAATATGGTTTGAAGATGTGCATCTCTTTATTTATGACCTGAAATATTTGGTCAAAATTACCAAATTTCTTCAAATATTCATGTAATGAGTGCACTGATAACCTGATCAGCAAGCAGTATTTTCAATTATAATATTCCATTATACCCTCTCCAGTAATAACACAGTTATTACTGGATGTTTCTGAAACTTTGTACACATGTTTAATATGGTTTGAAGATGTGCATCTCTTATTTATGACCTGAAATATTTGGTCAAAATTACCAAATTTCTTCAAATATTCATGTAATGAGTGCACTGATAACCTGATCAGCAAGCAGTATTTTACATTATAATATTCCATCATTATACCCTCCCCCCCCCCGCCCTGCAATAAAGCTGGGGGAGGGGTACAGGATCGGCTTGTCCATCCTGTAGATACAATTTTGTCCGGACTAATACTTCTAAAATTTTGCTTCTATTTTAATACATTTACCATGCGATTCACACATTTGTTACAGAGTTATGACCCTTCCTATCCTTAGGTTTTATTTATACTGTATTGAAATATTACTTGGAATGGAAGACTTGTGTCTTGCAGGGCGGGGGTATTTCAGTTATCCCTTAGGATAACAGTTGCATCTAGTTATATTTATACTTGCCTTGCCACCAACTCCTCAAACGAGCCGTCTGCAGACTTTCCTCGAATTTCGAGGTAATTTTTGAGTGCCAGCGGTGACCATTTTTGTAAATTTTTGTCATCCAGGTTATGACCGTGTTCGGGGTCCTCGAGCAGTTTGCGTTTACCCTTGCCTTTTCCTTTACTTGGGCCATTATTTGCACCTTTCGGCATGTTTGATTATCCTGGGCCACGTGCTTTCTCGGCAGTGTTTACGTTCCACTGACCCAGAGCCGCGCTCTGGATATGACCCAGTTTACCTAATATGGCGAGACTGTGGAGTCGTGTATTTATGCCTATTAGCCTGGGCCACGGGCTTTCTCGCCAGTGTTTACGTTCCACTGACCCAGGGCCTCGCTCTGGATACGACCCAGTTTACCTAATATGGCGAGACTGTGAAGTCGTGTATTAAATTTCATTAGCCTTGAAACTTATGGCTGTTATGTCTGTATATTGGACCCCTGCTGACATAACAGGGGTAGTCTAGAAATTAGCTATGCCATACGAAAAATTTCAGTTCGGATCAATCAGTGGCGACAAAAATGCCTTTTGTCACAAAATCTTCACTGACCATCCTTCATTGATACACAGCTCCACGATCCCGTGACTGAGTGACATACTTTCGAGTGGAATGTAAACAAAGCCCCATTACGCGCTCACTGGCTCAGGTTGAAGAACCAAGGACTAACATGTTGCTGTTCTAACCCATGGGAAAAGATTGAAAATCTTGATATAAGTAAATTCTAATGGGGCCCCCGAGACTAAATACATCTGTTCTTCACGCTATTGCCGTGCAATATAGGCCTGAACGCAGCTGCAAAAGCAAGAGCTGAGGTGGCCGAGTGGTTTAGGGCGCTTGCATTTACTGCTGGCAATTTGGTGCTAAATTCTGAGAGCACAGGTTCCAACCCCCACGGGGTCGACCCATCCAGCACTAGTTTCTGTGCTTCACCAAGAAAGTCTCATCCTAAAAATAATTGATTAATAATCGAATCTACTTACAAACAATGTTTTATTAAAATGATAAGTTGACCCATGCCAAAGCCTATAGGCTCTAGTTTAAATTTATTTCTTATTTTCTACCATACACCATTTTCACGATAGGTGATATCTATGTCATAGAGATCGGAGTATGGTGGAAAGATTAAAAACTGTAGTAACCTGAGTTTTGTTCGACTTGACACCAATGGCAATGACTTTATTTGAGTCAAAGATGAGAGAAATAATTTTTCGAAAAAAAAATCGATCTCTTTTTCTTTAATTATATTTGTTAGTTTACATAATTTCTTGAAAATATCCAACAAGCCAGGCAACTGGAGTAGTATTAAATCCGCATCTTCGCGCCTATTGGGGCAGATAACTCTTGTTTGCGGAGCCGCGGGGAATTATCTCCACTGATGCGGTGACGTCACATCCGAGTCAGAGGTCACTTCCGGGTCAAAGGTTAAAGGTCACTTCCGGATCAAAGGTCACTTTCCGTGATGATGCGGCCACTTCCGATACGGAGGAGAAGTCCCCGCGAACAGAAAGGATTCCCCCATCTATGTAGTTTCCAAGTCATGTCAATGTTGATGTCACTTCGTCTGAATCACTGACAATGTCCGGTCATCTCCGGAAATGTCATAAGTGATAAGCAAAGAACCTATGCAATCTTCTACAATGTCGATCGTGGTGTGTGTACGGTGTGGAGGGGATCCTCCACTCTCTGGGGAACAAAATACCCATACAAGTGGGTGAAATATCCGATAAATGTTGTTCCGCAATTTTATGACAAAAAATGGCGGCTCTTTCTTGGGAAATCCCGTATGACATCGACCGTGCTGCCATCTATGCACTCTGTACGCAAGGAAGTCAACTCTGACGAGGTATATGTAAAACCATGCGCTTTTCGGACTCGAACTCGGACATTGAAGGATGTATACGTGTGGCAGGGCTGATTTGAGCTATTATAGACGTATGATGGTTGCTCTTGATGCTCGGGTACAGTCCTACAATCTCGTCAAGTGAGAATTACCCTGACATACCTACTAGCGTATGCGCGCCATAATCTTACTTCCACGACACACGCGACCAGTCGGATGCTCCTCCATTCGTGCGTCACTATATGACACCTCCCACGACCCATTCGGACCAATATTGCTCCACCTCGGCTCCAAAAGGTCCACCCAGATCTGCATATGTACTACGCATGCGCAGTCAGAAATTTTCAGTGAAGGTCAACCCATAGCCACGAGACCTCTCCCATCGTATTCTACAGCGTGAGACAGAAAAAAATAAGATGCCACACTCCATACCGCAAATATCCATGAGTGGGTTCCCCATTGAATCCATACCATAGAAGTATATATATCGGCCCTCTAGTAGGTATATCAGGGTAATTCTCACTTGACGAGATTGTAGGACTGCCCCCGACATTTAAGAACAACCATCATACGTCTACAATAGTCCAATCGTCTCTCCCTACACCTCCCATACACGTATACATCCTTCAATGTCCGAGTTCGAGTCCGACAAGCGCATGGTTTTACATGTACCCCGTCAGAGTTGTCTTCCTTGCGTACATAGTGCATAGATGGCAGCACGATCGATGTCATAAGGGATTTCCTAAGCAAGAGCCGCCATATTATTAGTTTGCCATCCGCTGTCAAAATGAGGAAGAATTCGACTGCAGTGGTTTATAATGGAAGTGCCGTGATTTTTTGCATGTACAGTCGTTGAGTAGTAGAAAAACGGTATTCGAGTGGACGTTTTGGAGTCCAGATTGACCATCCGTGGTCAAAATGGACCGTGTGGGGTGTCAGTTTAAAGCGCTCGTGGGGAGAGTTAGACTGGCTTGACTGTTAGTGGGAGTGCCGTCTATCTGCGCATGCGCAGTCGTGGAGTAGTAGAAGAGCATTTTATTGGCCATTTTGGGATAAAGGTGGACCATCCCTGGTTCAAATGGGCCGCCTGGGTAGCAGTTGTGGTGGTGGTGGCAGCAATCGTGGTGGTGGCGTTGCTGAACGCCCGTCTTAATGCAGTGACGCCCTAACGTTGGGGACTGAGTTCCTCTGCGTCGCCTACATCTAGTCCCTTACGTCTTAACCCCATTATACAGACATATGAGAGGATGAAAGTTCAACACGTTCAGAAGTTTTCATATAATTTATTCTCCCCAATGTTATCATACCTAAGCTGGGAAAGCCGCGTTAGGTATGTTTACAACTCAAGTATGCTTTTGTCGATATAACATACGCATCTTCCGCTGCTCTTGTCCAATTAGAAGCTGCCATTTGGTGTTGCGTCAATCTTCCGCCATGTTCGCTCTTCTCCTTTAGATGTATCCCTGATCGTCGTCGGGCAGTCCTGGATACTGTGACGGCAACATGTTTTCTTGATAGACCTATGCGTGGGATGGTCTCTCATTTCAAGCGGCAGTAGGCTTTTCTGTTCATAGGTAGCCATGACTTTTTCTGATGTCGAGGAACATGGTGGTGTACGCCTGCTGTAAGTTACCCTGCCTGGCGTCCTCGATCTCCTCACCATGAGTATTGTCCCATGCAGAATACGGAGTTTTCCTCACGCAGGCTTTTCTGGGATGTAACTTGTCTATCAGCACGCATGCTGTCTTTTTCAGTGGATAGACTCTCAGAATCAACCGATATGCTCTCGGCATCAGCATTGGCTTCTTGTGCCTCGGTGTCTTCATGCCCATGTATATTCTTCCAGTGTCGCATCATATCGTAGTGTCTGTTGAACGTGCATTCGCACTCGTCGACGGTTGGACGTCGACTGTGCACGTCTTTGGGATATGCATGCTTTTATGGACGTAACACTGTAACGCCCGTCAACGCCTTGCTTATCGCTATAACGCTCTGGTGAAAGGTCTAAATATCCCATGGATTTAACACCATCGAAATCCAGGGACATCCGTCAACACCAGTCGTCAAACCTTAGCGCCTGTCTCAGCGCCTTATCTTAACGCCTCAACTCCATATCTTAAAGCCATAGCGCCCCATCTTAATACCTTAACGGCCCAGCGCCCTATCGTAACGCCTTAACGCATTGTCGACCGTCCAGTCAAACACACATTCTTTGATCACTGGCCCTTGAACCTTGATGAAAGTGACCTCATCACCGGAAGTGACGTCACCGCATACATGTGCGCTCACATGGTGATGCTTGTAGTCCATAGGGTGCACTAGGGTACTGGCGGCACCACCATGGACTAGGTAAAGACAACGCAGGAGAATTTAATCTCCAGCGTTCGGGCGTCACCGCGTTAAGACGGAAGTTTGTCTTCGCCAATACAATCACCACAACTGCAACCACCACCACCACCATCCGTATCACCCACAGTCTGAGTCTACTTCACGAGCGCTTCAAAGCGAGACCCCACATGGCACACTTGGTCAACGATGGTATGGTCCACCACACCCCGAAACGCGCCCTCACGCACTTTCATTACTGGCCTGTCTACACTATTTCACGAATGTGCAGGAGTCTACAGCATGGGCGCTTTAAAATGATAGCCACACGGTCCATTTGGACCAAGGTGGGTCCACCTCTACCCCAAAACGTTTATTCAAATGCTCTTTTTCTAATACTCCACGACTGCGCATGCGCAGATTGACGGCATGTACCCCGTCAGAGTTGTCTTCCTTGCGTACATAGTGCATAGATGGCAGCACGATCGATGTCATAAGGGATTTCCTAAGCAAGAGCCGCCATATTATTAGTTTGCCATCCGCTGTCAAAATGAGGAAGAATTCGACTGCAGTGGTTTATAATGGAAGTGCCGTGATTTTTTGCATGTACAGTCGTTGAGTAGTAGAAAAACGGTATTCGAGTGGACGTTTTGGAGTCCAGATTGACCATCCGTGGTCAAAATGGACCGTGTGGGGTGTCAGTTTAAAGCGCTCGTGGGGAGAGTTAGACTGGCTTGACTGTTAGTGGGAGTGCCGTCTATCTGCGCATGCGCAGTCGTGGAGTAGTAGAAGAGCATTTTATTGGCCATTTTGGGATAAAGGTGGACCATCCCTGGTTCAAATGGGCCGCCTGGGTAGCAGTTGTGGTGGTGGTGGCAGCAATCGTGGTGGTGGCGTTGCTGAACGCCCGTCTTAATGCAGTGACGCCCTAACGTTGGGGACTGAGTTCCTCTGCGTCGCCTACACCTAGTCCCTTACGTCTTAACCCCATTATACAGACATATGAGAGGATGAAAGTTCAACACGTTCAGAAGTTTTCATATAATTTATTCTCCCCAATGTTATCATACCTAAGCTGGGAAAGCCGCGTTAGGTATGTTTACAACTCAAGTATGCTTTTGTCGATATAACATACGCATCTTCCGCTGCTCTTGTCCAATTAGAAGCTGCCATTTGGTGTTGCGTCAATCTTCCGCCATGTTCGCTCTTCTCCTTTAGATGTATCCCTGATCGTCGTCGGGCAGTCCTGGATACTGTGACGGCAACATGTTTTCTTGATAGACCTATGCGTGGGATGGTCTCTCATTTCAAGCGGCAGTAGGCTTTTCTGTTCATAGGTAGCCATGACTTTTTCTGATGTCGAGGAACATGGTGGTGTACGCCTGCTGTAAGTTACCCTGCCTGGCGTCCTCGATCTCCTCACCATGAGTATTGTCCCATGCAGAATACGGAGTTTTCCTCACGCAGGCTTTTCTGGGATGTAACTTGTCTATCAGCACGCATGCTGTCTTTTTCAGTGGATAGACTCTCAGAATCAACCGATATGCTCTCGGCATCAGCATTGGCTTCTTGTGCCTCGGTGTCTTCATGCCCATGTATATTCTTCCAGTGTCGCATCATATCGTAGTGTCTGTTGAACGTGCATTCGCACTCGTCGACGGTTGGACGTCGACTGTGCACGTCTTTGGGATATGCATGCTTTTATGGACGTAACACTGTAACGCCCGTCAACGCCTTGCTTATCGCTATAACGCTCTGGTGAAAGGTCTAAATATCCCATGGATTTAACACCATCGAAATCCAGGGACATCCGTCAACACCAGTCGTCAAACCTTAGCGCCTGTCTCAGCGCCTTATCTTAACGCCTCAACTCCATATCTTAAAGCCATAGCGCCCCATCTTAATACCTTAACGGCCCAGCGCCCTATCGTAACGCCTTAACACATTGTCGACCGTCCAGTCAAACACACATTCTTTGATCACTGGCCCTTGAACCTTGATGAAAGTGACCTCATCACCGGAAGTGACGTCACCGCATACATGTGCGCTCACATGGTGATGCTTGTAGTCCATAGGGTGCACTAGGGTACTGGCGGCACCACCATGGACTAGGTAAAGACAACGCAGGAGAATTTAATCTCCAGCGTTCGGGCGTCACCGCGTTAAGACGGAAGTTTGTCTTCGCCAATACAATCACCACAACTGCAACCACCACCACCACCATCCGTATCACCCACAGTCTGAGTCTACTTCACGAGCGCTTCAAAGCGAGACCCCACATGGCACACTTGGTCAACGATGGTATGGTCCACCACACCCCGAAACGCGCCCTCACGCACTTTCATTACTGGCCTGTCTACACTATTTCACGAATGTGCAGGAGTCTACAGCATGGGCGCTTTAAAATGATAGCCACACGGTCCATTTGGACCAAGGTGGGTCCACCTCTACCCCAAAACGTTTATTCAAATGCTCTTTTTCTAATACTCCACGACTGCGCATGCGCAGATTGACGGCACTTCCAATAACAACCACGCCAGTCTGACTCTCCTCACGAGCTCTCCAATCTGACACGCCACACGGCCCATTTGGACCACGGATGGTCCATCTAGACTCCAAAACGTCCACTCAAATGCACTTTTTCTACCACTCCACGATGGCGCATACACGGGTTGATGGCACGCGGCTCATTTGGACAAAAGATGGTCCCTCTAGACCTCAACACGTCCACTCAAATGCACTTTTTCTACCACTCCACGATGGCGCATACACGGGTTGATGGCACGCGGCTCATTTGGACAAAAGATGGTCCCTCTAGACTCCAAAACGTCCACCCCAAGCCTGCCTGACCAATGCGGACATTCCCGGAGATTCCCGAAGATTACCGGAGATGAATGGGTATTCCCGGAGATTCACGGGAATTCCGCACATCCCCGAAGATGTACTGAGCCGGAAATGCCGCAATGCATCTGCGACGTCATGCAAACGTCCAGCCGCAAAACCCGCCTCCAATGAGCCTTTAAATAGCCTTTTAGTACTGCTGTCCTTCGCTCACAGCTTTTTCTATGCTTATATATGGGAAGCACATGTTTCGCCACTGTCCACGAGATGACAACGAAGCCCTAAGCTAGGTCTCGGTCGCTCGTCTCTGGTGGTGCGAGAATGATATTTTGTCATCGTTCATAAATATTCCAATTATAAGTTGTCAAAATCTGTATTGATGTAATACAAGTATACTAGTTTGAGCATATTAAATCCGTCTTCATGTACGATGTTCCAATGCATATTTGCCTAATTGCTCTCAGGTTTGCCAGTTCAACACATTTCCTCAATATATAAGCATAGGAGAGCTTTCACAAGAACACGCCTGGGAAGTATATACCGCTTGGTGATCTCAACAACGTGAAATGGCTATATCGAGAGCTCCGAGCTCTAAACGATGAAATGACAATAGGCAGCTAACATACCCATCGTGCTAATTGTGATTCCAGCACGCCTTATATTTTCATTAACAATCCCGCGGAAGAAGATTTCAGTACGTTTCGAATTTAATTGATTACTGTCATACGACGATTTAAACACACGATTTTATTTAACGACAGTGATACGGTGATTTCAGCACGATTACAATTTGATTGACCACTGTGGTGCAGCGATTCAAGCACGATTGACGTTTGATTGACCAACGTGATACGGTGATAACAACATGATTTACATTTGATTAACCACTGTGGTATGGTGATTCCGACACGATTCTCTTTGGATTGGCCACTGAGATACGTTGATTCCAGCTCGATTGACAGCACCATTTACATGCAGGTGGCTTCTCTTATACAGTGATTCCTGTTCGACTATCATTGTATTAACCACTGTGATGTGGTGATTCCAGCAACGTTTGATTACCGTTGTGATAGATGATTCCAGCACGATTTAGATTTGATTGGCCATTCTGAGGCAGTGATTTCTGCACGATATGATTGTGATAGGGGTGGTTTCATCATGATTTATATTCGACTGACCACCGCAATACCAGCACGTTTTACATTTGAGTGACCACTGTGATGGTGATTCCAACCCGATTTGTTCGACCAATGTGGTGAGAGGCTTCCATGCAGGATTGATATTTTAGTGACATGATAATAAGTATCTTGACATTAGCATCTGGCTAGTCATGTGGAATGCTCGACTGTTCCTTTTACTATGTTTCCCAGGATATACTGCCGCGGTACGGGCCGTTACCTTCATTTCTACTACAAGCTGATAGATAGCGTATTGTCTCTTTTCAGTGTTCTATAATCGCGCCTCATACCACGTAAACGCAGCCTTAAGATCTTAAGATGACAAACCAGCTGATCTGCCGGAGGGCAACCGTGGACGATTATCAGGCTGTCCTGGACATCGTTGAGTTGTTCGAGGGACGGGATTACATGCCGTCGTGGTACCACCATATGATGGCTGACCCCAGTTATATAGGGGTTTTGGGCCAGTTAAACGGAGACACGGTAAGAAAAATACGAGGCAATAACATTTCGTTTATGATCGAGCGATTCTAGCAATCTCACTCCAGTTCTTTTCCGTAAAGCTAAGCAAAGAATTTCTGGGAATGTCATTCTTGGCTATCTCCGCTAGTCCGTGTTGTTTTTGACACGTGTCTTGGCAAATTCACTCTCAGAAAGGGGAAATTATAGTGAGTATACTTAAAGGATTTTCTTCAATATTTTTTCCCCCCTGGAATATGTGTCAGAAGAGTTAGTACTTAATTAAGAAATTTTTTAACAATTTTTTCCTTGTCCTCTGTGGGCGTATTTAAGCCTTTTTGGCAGCTTTATTTAGCTCCCAGTCAGATATGCATATTTGTGGAATGAAAGCGAGGCCGCCAATCTGTGACGTCACAGACGCGAGAGCTCGCTAATGACAGGTAGCAATTTAGTATGAATTACATACTGGGAGAGATTTCTTTTAGTGGCATTTAGAAGTTGGGAAGTAGATAAATAAACAAATTACTTATGAATAACAACTTCTAGTTTATTCGGGACGACGTTTTGATACAGGTATCGTTCTCAAGACAATGACATCAATAAATAAATAAGCAGTATATATTCATTCCCAGCGCGTATGACCTACTGATCCAGGAACCCCACCGTGCCAGGCGAGTGGTTGCAATATAATACAATATAAAATATGACCGTTTACGTGAGCTAAATATCACTCTCGTGACATGAATTTACTAGACTGTTTGCGTGCAGGTAGGCTATCTGATAATGTCACCAACACCCGTTGTGCGAGAAATTGCCCCTTATCTGCGAAAAGTCGGGAGCAGGACCGCTAGAAAGTCGCAATTTGTTCTTTCCTATCAATTACGCTAGCTGGACGGCATATTCCTACTGGAAATAATTTATTGAACACAGATTTGCCAGAAGTAAAAAAAAATGAACTAAATATTTTTGGTAGATGATATCTAACGTCGTGCTTTCAAACTGACCTGAACGAAAGAGAAAACTCCAAAATTGGCGTACGTCTCAGTACATTTCACCAGGTAGGCCTGGACGAACAAATTATTTCGATCATTGTCTAAATATTTATTAAATCATAACAGTATGTGTTTACAAGTCGACCTTGTTCTGTGTGGGACGGTTCATCTGCTTCAGATTCGCTGTCCCTCTTTTCCACCTCATTTCGGTCGTTCGGGACGGGTTCAAACTGATACGGCAGAACGTCAAGATGTCCATTTATGTCCTCTGTATATAGCTCATCATCACTGGCATATTCCTCCATGGTTTCGGATCGTTTTCGATTAATTATACAGCGATGTACGCGATGGAGTAATCGCAAATCTACAGCTGATTGCAGCACTTTGACCGGACCCCGTGGGTATCTTGTGAATGTGACAGCATTGCTATGAACAGCAGAATTGACTGAATTATAAACTAGCCGACTCTGGGTGGTGATATAAGTAGTACAAGTAACGCAACATTGCAAAGCAATACACTGAGAAAAACGGCGGATTTGGTATTGTTAGGTCAACATCTTCTGGCGCAGATTTCTTCGGTGTTAAAGAAACATGGAGATATGAACCCCTAGAAAACTATCCCTAGAAGTCACGACTCGATATGTGTGCTCACTCAACACGTACGTACATGTACATACGCCCTCTATGATTAGTTCCTCAGGTGGTTTCTTTGAAGATTCCAGGCGCGAAGTGCTCCTTTGAACGCGTGTATTACAAGTTGTCAGGTGAAGATCAAAACACACATGTCAGGTGCTGGTATCAGCTGGATTTCGAACGCTAGTGATTGTTACCACTAATTTTGATATATGAATGCCTTGGTTAGTGTATATTTCACCATAATGAAGTATTGTAGAGAGTGGAACTGGAGATTCAGTTTGTCGTTTCTCGCCAGCACAGCACATCGCCCTCCATTCATGTTTGCTACAGCAAGATATATGTTAAGATGAAGGGGGGGGATATGAGAGATTTTGACATTTTTTTGGCGGGTTAAAATTTTCAAAAAGACACTTAATTATCAAGCGCGCATTATTTCATCTCAGAAAGATAGGAAACACAATTAAACACAAGAAAATATGATTATTTCTTGAACTAATTCGAAAAAATGACTGTGGAACAAAATTGATAAAAAATGTAGTGGATTTTTTGAAGTAAATTTTGGAAATTGGAAAAATGTGGTGACTGTTTAACTCACGAATAAAGTTGAATCAAGTCTTCGTTGAGAGTAATCAAGAATGACCTACTTGAAGTTGTTGGAAAATAGAAGGCTACACGTGGTCATGCAAACTGAATTGTTTGGAAAAATGGAGATTCACATTTCTTCCCGCTCAGGTGGACATTTTCCGACCTCGATGCTTTAACCCTTTGCACAAAATTGAACACTTGTCAATCAAAGTCAATCTGAATGAGACAGTCATTCAACGTGTTGTTGTTGTTTCGTGTTGTTGTTCTTGGCACATGGTCCAGAGGGAGGGGTAATGTCATTCAGCAATGCTCCGTTTAAGCTTACCCATTCTCATCGACAAACACTTTCAGACCATGCGATCGGAATGCAGAACCATTCAGCTGGGAGGGCTACTCACCGAAATTCACTATACTACCATCTATGTTGTCTACATTTGATGTAATTAGACGAATGATCTGTTTTTCATCAGTTTTGCCAAAATATCAAATCTCGCGCGATTTCTCGGGAAGCAGGCGACGGGATTTTAGAGAAAGGCGGCTCGGAAAGTAGATCTCCAGAGAGGTTGACAAAAATGATTTTCTGCAATGAAATTGTCGAAATAAGTATGTTGTATGCTAAATATCATCATATTACAAGCGTCTAGTCCGTCATTCATAATCCAGCCGTCGTCCATTAGAGAATATCCGCGTCCATAATCCAAAGACCTATTCCATTTTCCACATAACAGTATTAGCACCAAATTCAAAAAGACAATCATAGTATACATAAACATATACATCACTCAGTTATGATGCTTCTTTGATGTATATACATGTTCTTGACGATATTTTCGACATGCCTATTTGGGCGTATGAATATTATTGAGATGTGATGGGTCACCTTATTTGGAAAAGAAGCACGCTCTGACACATTCTGAACTGTGTGGAATCGAAGTGCTCAATTCGATCTCCGTGTCAACAGATGGGCTGGAAAGTACTTATCTTACTGTGTATTTGTGGAAAATTTGAATTTGATATCTGCTATAGTTTATTTTCTATTGAATTATCTTTATTTCGTTGTGACGTGGAACGCAAAATGGCGAGATTTCAGCGGTCATTTGTGATGTGCAGAGTCGAAAATGTATGTACGGCCACGTGCTTCGGGTGGAATGAATCATTTTGATCGTAGGATCTCCTAAACTTATTTCAGTCATTTTATTTGTCGTTTTCCTGGCCTGTTATAGTATTTATTTTCTGAAAGTCGCTTCACGAAATTCTTTGTCATTTCATTACATTTTTGCTTCACAAAGGTATTGAAAACATTTCCTCCCCCCCCCCCAAAAAAAGAAATACATTTTTTGTCATTTCATGTCTCATGGTATCATTGTGTCATGGAATTTGGTCATTATAATGATGTGGGGCGTGTTTGGAAATTTAGACTTGGCAAAAAATTTCGAAAATGTCAAAGATCCTGATGAACCTTAACTTACCTACTTTTCCCAAGACGCCACTTCACTCTTTGGATACATGAACTAACAAGCTACTGTATACCTTAAACCACCAATATCGGGTAGACATACCTCGCCGGTTGATTACATATTAAATATGCCAGACTACAAATCCAGACCTGAAACGTTGCGGGAGCAGTTTTAAATCCAAATGGCGATGTTCGAAATTTCACAGATAAATGCTGAATTCTCGCGTACAGGCGTCAGATCTGACATTCAATATTCAACCGTCGTCCACAAAAGAATTGATCAAGAAAACCTTGATCCTCCACCATGCCGAACAAACAAACAACTGCATAAATGCGTACAGTAACTTCAATAATTCAATAACCATTTACTGCCTTAACGTTTTCACCTGTTGACAATTCTCTGAGCACATACACCTCCACCTCCATTGCGTGCTCAATATCCAGTATAGTCCGTACTATATGAAGACATTCTAGATCACTCAGGTATCTCCATCAGACATATATATGTGATGACAATCTACACCACTCTGCTACCTCCCTCAGTAGTATATGAGTGAAGACACTCTATACCACTCATGTAACTCCCTCAGTACGTGGAAACACTCTAGGCCACTCCGGTACCTCCATCAGTAGTATAGACGTATAGATACTCAAAACCATTCAGTTACCTCCCTCAGTAGTATATACGACGTGAATTACAAGCGTCTAGTCCGTCATTCATAATCCAGCCGTCGTCCATTAGAGAATATCCGCGTCCATAATCCAAAGACCTATTCCATTTTCCACATAACAGTATTAGCACCAAATTCAAAAAGACAATCATAGTATATATAAACATAGGCTTGTTTCCTGCAAGAGAGAAGCGGTCAACAGTTTTCAATGATGCCGGCAAGACATCATGATGTTCCAAAAATATCAAATCCGTATCGCTGATCAGTATTCTTAATCCATAATATTCGTTATAGAGTCGTCATCTAAAAAAATGATGTATCTCAGTCACGCTTTGATTGTGACTGTTCATATGAGTACCATGAGGATCTTGAAGTACATGGGTTCATACGGCCCCTAGCCCCGGGTTAAGCGGAATTAGACACAAGTTACGAAACGTAGCGCCATAGATCTTGCACGCTACGTTCGTATTTTGCTATCAGCATGCGATATGTATCGCCAAATTTGAGAAACTTTGAGTGGAGGCGCTTGGTGGAATAGCCCTGTTTTATAAGTTTCTGCAACAATGTTTTGTGACGTTGATTAAAATCATCACATTTAACACAGGATCTAGCAAATGCTACTAAGCGAGATATGTATACGCCATATGCAGGTCCCACTGGAATATTACACTCTAGACCACCCAGGTTCCGCCCTCAGCAATATATACTTAAAGAAACTCTAGAGCAATCAGGTTCCTCACTCAGAAATATATAAGTGAATTACAACACATATAAGGAAAGTAGGAAGAGGTGCCGACATACTGACTGCGTCACATGACTTCACAGAATAGACACTCTAGATCACACAGGTACCTCCCTCAGCAATATATACATGAAGACAATCTAGACTATGGCAAGCATTTAGTCCGTCATTCATTATTTCGCCATCGTCCATTAAATAATTTCCGCGTCCATAATCCAAAGACATATATTCCATATAACAACATTACCACCAAATTCAAAACGACAATCATAGTATACACTAACATAGGCTAGTGTCCTACAAGAGGGAAGTGGTGAACGGTTTTCAATGATGCCGGCAAGACATCATGATGTTCCAAAAATATCAAATCCGTATCGCTGATCTGTATTCTTAATCCATATGATATTTTTTTGTAAAGTCGTCATCTAGAGAATGATGTATCTCATTTACGCTTTGATTGTGACTGTTCATATGAACACCATGAGGATCTTCAAATACATGGGTTCATACGGTCCCTAGCCTCGGGTTAAGCGGAATTAGACACCTCCCTCAGACCATTCAGCTACCTCCCTCAGCAGTATTTACATGAAGACACTCTAGACCACTCAGGTACCTCCCTCAGCAATATATACATGAAGAAAATCTAGACTACTCCGCTAGCTCCCTCAGTAGTATATACGTGAAGACCCGCTTGATCACTTAGTTACCTCCCTCAGTAGTATATATGTGAAGACACTCTAGATCACTCCGTTACCTCTCCCAGCAGCATATACGTGAGTGAGTGAATAGAATTTAACGTCGCTTTCAACAATAATTCAGCTATATCACGACGAACCAACTAAGCACCACCCAGCCCAGTTGTGTTCCTGCTACTTCAAAGAAGAAACACCCTCCATCCACCCTATAAAACACTGAGGACAGCGCACAAGACACAGACAGGGAGCTTACAAGGTGCAATAAAGACAAGTGATATTACAGTGCTAGAAATCACATTATCAAGTTCCTGTTGCTTCTCAGCAAAATGCATTGAAGCAACAGGACCCTGAACCCACCCAACCACCCGCGCATATACGTGAAGACACGCTAGACCACTCGGGTACCTCCTTCAGCAATGTATAAGTGAAGAAACACTAGAGCACTCAGGTACCTCCGTCAGCAATATATACGTGAAGACACTTCAGACCATTCAACTACCTCTCTCAGCTATATATGAGTGAAGACATTGTAGACCACCCCGCTCTCTCTCTCAGCTGTATATGCATGTACGTGAAGACACCCTACGGATCACAACGCTATTTTGGACGTTTTTAAGAGGTTATTGTCGTGTTATTTCCGAGATAATGGAAATTTTTGGAAGAAACGTAGCATCAGACATTTTTAGCCCACCATCACCAGGCTATTCAAATCGCTTTTCGTCCGTGGTCCGTCGTCCGTCGTCCGTCAGTCAGTCAGTCAGTCCGTCCGTAAACAATTCTTGTTATCGCGATTTCTCAGGAACTACTGTATGGATCTTTCTCAAGTTTGGTACACAGGTTCCCCTTGGGGTCTAGTTGTGCAAGATACCTTTTTTGGTTCGATTCGAAAATCCAATATGGCCACCAGGCAGCCATCTTGGATTTCCCCATGAAACCTTGTTATCGGGATTTCTCAGGAACTACTGCATGGATCTTTCTCAGATTCGGTACACATGTTCCCCTTGGGGTGTAGTTATGCAAGATACCTTTTCTGGTCCGATTCGAAAATCCAATATGGCCACCAGGCAGCCATCTTGGATTTCCCCATGAAACATTGTTATCGCGATTTCTCAGGAACTGCTGCATGGATCTTTCTCAGATTTGGTACACAGGTTCCCCTTGGGGTCTAGTTGTGCAAGATACCTTTTCTGGTCCGATTCGAAAATCCAATATGGCCACCAGGCAGCCATCTTTGATTTCCCCATGAAACCTTGTTATCGCGATTTCTCAGGAACTACTGCATGGATCTTTCTCAAATGTGGTACAGAGGTTCCCCTTGGGGTCTAGTTGTGCAAGATACCTTTTTCTGGTCCGATTCGAAAATCCAATATGGCCACCAGGCAGCCATCTTGGATTTCCCCCATGAAACCTTGTTATTGCAATTTCTCAGGAACTACTGCATGGATCTTTCTCAAATTTGGTACAGAGGTTCCCCTTGGGGTCTAGTTGTGCAAGATACCTTTTCTGGTCCGATTCGAAAATCCAATATGGCCACAAGGCGGCCATCTTGGATTCCCCCATGAAACCTTGTTATCGCGATTTCTCAGGAACTACTGCATGGATCTTTCTCAAATTTGGTACACAGGGTCCCCTTGGGGTCTAGTTGTGCAAGATGCCATTTCTGGTCCGATTCGAAAATCCAATATGGCCACCAGGCAGCCATCTTGGATTTCCCCATGAACCTTTGTTATCATGATTTCTCAGGAAGTACTCCATGGATCTTTCTCAAATTTGGTACACAGGTTCCTCTTGGGGTCTAGTTGTGCAAGATACTTTTTCTGGTCCGATTCGAAAATCCAATATGGTCACTAAGCAGCCATCTTGGATTTCCCCATAAACCATTGTTATCGCGATTTCTCAGGGACTACTGCATGGATCTTTCTCAAATTTGGTACACAGGTTCTCCTTGGGGCCTAGTTGTGCAAGATACCTTTTCTGGTCCGATTCGAAAATCCAATATGGCCACCAGGCAGCCATCTTGGATTTCCCCATGAACCTTTGTTATCGTGATTTCTCAGGAAGTACTGCATGGATCTTTCTCAAATTTGGTACACAGGTTCCCCATGGGGTCTAGTTGAGCAAGATACTCTTTTCGGTCCGATTCGAAAATCCAATATGACCACCAGGCAGCCATCTTGGATTTCCCCATGAAACTTTATTGCGATTTCTCAGGAACTAGTGCATGGATCTTTCTCAAATTTGGTACACTGGTTCCCCTTGGTGTCTAGTTGTGCGAGATACTTTTTGTGGTCCGATTCGAAAATCCAGTATGGCTACCAGGCAGCCATCTTGGATTTCCCCATGAAACTTTCCCGTGATTTCTCCAGAAGTACTCCATGGATCTTTCTAAAATTTGGTACGCAGGTTTCCCTTGGGGTCTAGTTGTGCATTTCCCCTTGAAACATTGTTATCGTGAATTCTCAGGAAATATTTCATGGATCTTTCTGAAATTTCCTACACAGGTCCCACATGGGGCCTAGTAGTGCAAGATACCTTTTTTGGTCTGATTCGAAAATCCAAGTTACGCTTCAAATTGATAGGTATTCTCGAGTTGTGACGTTGCATCACAAGAGTCGGCGGATCAAACGGTGGGTCATATTCTATATATTGACTATAGACAATATCCATACCTTCACCTTCCATATCAAAGAGTTCAAATAATTCGGAATTAAAATGTACTTCTTCAAAGTTTAAATCAGTTTTCTTTAGTCCATGCAGTAGCAAGTGAACTGCTCCACCCTTTCGTCTGCCGGCGGGTCGGCTACATGAAGGGACGTGACTCAACGTCACAACTCGACAACTCGACAACTGTAGACTACTGCATGTTTCGATCCAAGGGAGATAATCAGGATTCAGGCACTTTCGAAGTTTCAACATTACTGCGCGGACCGGATCCCTTCAATATTAAGTATTGTACCATCTTACAATTTTTTGAGCATGGTATCTTAAAAGAGATATCTAGCCCAGTAAACCGAACAGAATTAGCATTCGTTCCTAATTATAAAATCTTAAGTATGTTTCATAGCTCATGCCAAAGTGTCAAAGAGTTTGGTCCTCGCTTCCAGTACCCAATGATGACACCTGCAAAAAAATAAATAAATAAAAAATACTACAAAACAAAGGCGAAGGATCCTCCGTACATGTACATTCACTTTCAGACTAACTTTGCTCATTTGCTCATTATAACAACCGACATAAGTACAGTTTCTAGAAATCTTGAAACTCCTGAAACTTAGATTATATCTTGGTGTTTTTCAGTGTCCCTTTTCCGATCTTTTTCGCTCAGATTCGAAATTCTGTAAACAAAATTACAAATCAATCGTTTGTTCTTAGTAACAATGGACAAAAAGATCCTCTAGTCATTAGCTTACAATTATCGGACAATGGTGGGCGCCAAGATCCTTCAGGATCTCTCGTTTTATGTTTATCCGTGCTTCCATCTTCGCGTTCAGGGCATTGAGAGATCAACAGAATGGCGGCAGTATCAGTGAGGGAACAACTTTGGACACTTTCAACTGCAGGTAAAATTGATCAGATGAGTCCTGAATGAATTATTCATATACTATTTATTTCAATGGCATATGTTTATGAAGTTAAGATAAGTTTTATCGCGAAATATCAGAGGATATTTCAGCTCCACGGCACCAAACAAACCAGCAAGTGTCCTTGACACCGCATGGAGGGCATTTAATTCACATAGTGCCGATGGCCGAACTTTTATCCAAAGAATTGAAGAACAGTATCTTCTTGATAAATGAAAGATATTTAAACACATTTGGGGCATTTGTGCGCGCAGGAAATTGAATTTCCCGCCAAAATTTGAGGTGAAACACAGTTGATTTTTCTTTTCCTTTTCAAACATCCATGAACGCTGCTCGTGAAACGGTAGGAACTGCCAAAATAGCACCCGTCCAAAATAGCTCCCTCACCCGTAGACCATTCAGCTACATCCCTCACGGCACAGATACCTCCCTCAGAAATATATACGTGAAAACATCCACCCTCGAGATTTCAATTCCAACCTGATGTTCTGCCTTACACCACTAGCATTCAAGAAATACATTCAAAGAATGATGGGCGACGGTATTTAAATGGGGAATGTGCAAAAATTTTATTCTGCATAATAAATATTCTTATTATAAGTAATTATTTGCGCAGGAACACAGCAAATTTTGCAGGTGTAAACAAGTGTAACTAGTTACCATCCGGCGTTGTTTCTCTCTCCACTGCCAGTATCAACGTGTGCCACTGTGAACAATGATAGTAAGACTTAATAACAAAATAAAATAAAGTGTTAACCCTACCAGGCCTGGGGGGGGGGCCATTATGGCCCCCCCTACCAAACTTTCTGCACTATCTCCGGAACGGAAAAAAATGGAGAGCTGAAACTCCGTGACTTTATAGTTTATCTTATTGGGGTCATTTTGAAACTATTTGCATAACCCCCCGAGCAGAGAATCATGGGTAAATTCAAGATGGCGGCCACGTGGGTACCAGGAAAATGATGTTTTTGTCATATTTCTTTCAAAATTTATGCTTTTCCGCGATGAAAAGTGGGTAAAAACTATTTTATTTCATATCACATTAATATTTGCTAATTTTTCATGCAGTTTTTGTGGAGAAATTGCAAAAATAAAAAAATCGAAAAATTCGACCGAAAAATCGACCAAAAAATGCCGTTTTTGAAAATGACGTCACTGTGACGTCATCAAAGCGGCCATCTTGGATTTTGTTACATTTTCTGGTAGAGCTTGACCCAAGGGTATAGTGTAATAAGTTTCAGCCCCCCAGCCCAAGAGATAAGAAAAATAATTAGGGGGGGCCATTTCGGCCCCCCCCCAGGCCTGGACAGGTCCCAAAAAGCCCAGGCCAGATAGGGTTAAAATAAAATTTTAATTAGTCGTCTACTTGGAGCTTGTGAAAAGACACAATGTCATCGATGCCGTATAAAGGAATAGCCTGTGGCCCGTGGGAGTGTCGCTTATATGCCATGCCCAGCGAAATTGGCGAATGATACACCGCACACACCTCTATTACCGTACACGGCGTTATTGAACTTTGTGAAAGGTCCACACATTATACATTATAACGTCTCCCTAGTAATTGAGCCCCGGTACATGAAATAACAGTACTGGAGTTTTATACGGAGAGAACTACAAAGTTATTTTAAATGTGATATATTAATTACTGATTTTTGAGAAGCTCCTCAGCAGACCACTGAATAAAATGGGCAGACTTCAGTATCAGGCTTCCATGTGATCAGCCTTAAATTGGGAGCTTCTAAAATTAAATTGGGAGCGTCATTGGTTATGTAACTCTCCGCATTTCGGTTGTTGCCGTCATATAGTGCTACGAGGCAAAACTGAGGAAGGCGAAAGAAAAGCCTACAGAAAGGAAGTGTCTAGCCAAAGCAAGCCTATATTATACGGAGGATCAATTACTGGCTGATGCAGCAACAACAACATCGAAAACGAGGCCAGCCTACGTCATTGGTCAACTGAGACGGTTAGCTGCAATCTTCTGTTCTATGGGCTTGTTTTTTCGCCTTCCTCAGTCTTGCCACGTATATGACCGTAACAATCGAATTGCGGAGAGATACGTAACCAGTGACGCTATTTCATCAAACGGACTCAATTACGCTACATCATCTACTTGACTGACACCAAACGATTAATATCTTGCTTTAACATAGTCATACTCTCTAAGCCAAAGCGAGCATATACGATTCGTATACGACCCAAGGTCCATTTCTAGTTTACATGTACATATGAAAGACAATTGACAGACTGTTATCTAAATAAGAAGCTATCGGTATGTTTACAGGTGGCCTTCACTGGAGCATATGTTATTAACAATGGAACCACGATGATGACTAAAGGAAGTCGTGTGAAGAAGGAGTTACAGGGGCGTGGCTTTTTTCGCCAAGTATGGCAATACCTCCGAGAAGAACTGTCGAAGCGGTACCCTAGCCTAAAACTCGAGGAATACTCCACCAACAGATTCAATCCCATATTTTCACTTCCCAAATCTCAACAGAAGTACAAGGAATTATACAGAAGGGTAGGTTATAGCCGACTGTGCTTTTACTTCACACATGTTCTTGAATTTTGCCTGGAATAGAATATGAGCAATTCGGTTTTGCGAGCGCGAAATATTGGGCGTTTGGTGTTCGGTCTCATGTTCCGTGAATGCAGAATCACAAGCAATGCAAATCAGGCAACGTAATTATGTATACCAGCGGAAGATCTTACAGGTGATCCGTTCCCACAAGTGCTGCACATATGTTCCAGTTCTCGTGAAGACCACGGAGCCGGGTCAAGATTTAACTTGTTTTCAAAAGTTAAGTTCTACGATGGGATGAAGACGGTCACAGACGGTCTTCCCATTTCTCTCCACAAAACATGCTAATACTTTGGTGAAGTGGATTCAGACCGAATAACTGGGGTGAATTACATGCCCTTCATTATCACCGGTACACCAGATATCGTGTAATACTCATATCTTCTCAATTCAGGGCATCTTCACAGTGAACGTCAAGGTTTATTTTTGAGCCAAAGGCGAAATCTTGTCCACCTTGCATAGAAGACCTTGTTCCGCCTACTGTTAGTGTTTACGGATATTTTGTCACGTGATAACATGCCATGGCAGTGCATGGCCAACTATTTTCATCAGAGAGGTTTGCACATTCGTCACATACGGCGGTCGACACAGTCAACCTTCTCATATGGCTGGGTATAGGACTTTATAATTTATTGAATAAAAAATCACATTTGTCTAGATCTATTTATTTTCTTAGCCGTTGAAATCATTAGAAAGTATGATAGATAAGCTTGCTTGAGGTGTACTAATACTGTAAATCAAATAATATTTTCTTGCTTCTTTTGGTGTCAAAATTTATCACCTCTGTTACATATTAAGACATAGAACCGATTGAAAAATCGCACTTTTTCCTGTTTAAGAAAAGGCTCTTTATTTTATTTTTGTAATCTAGCCGTTGATACTGACTGAAAGTTTACTTGCTATGAGATACAGATATTTACAAATTAATGGTCGTCGCCTCAGCAGCTAAATTCCTTCCTTTTAACTTTGAAAACTGTAAAATGTGCCTAGGTTCGTAGATGAGAATGCATGCTTCGCCAGAGCGAAGTGGGACAGCTCCTCGCAAAGTGTTATGAAATTATAAAACTGCTTAATCGCCAGTGAATTTTAACCCGTATCGCTGTTTGTCAGTGAGCTGTGTATACACTAAAACTATTAACTGCCATTCCGCAATTTTGATATAACACGGAGTGATGCGTTTGTGGGGGAACAGATAAGCTCTGATGAGAATATTTGGGGATGATGAAAGGAGTGATCTGGTTGGCCAGTTTACACAAGATGTTGCTTTGCTGATTGGCTGAAATTTACAGTTGAATTTTCCCTGAACACGATTGATTCCCATGTGTATCTAGGATAGAGATACCCCTGGGTTCGGCGAGGATGAATCTAGGAATGCTATCGTAGATTGTAATGAATGGCTATATACATAATTCTTTAGATGACTTGCTTCTATCGATCATCAAAGTATAATATGTATGTGTTTTGATTATACATGGACCATAAACCACAGAAAATCTTCCCTGTTCTATGTAGTATATATATATTACAGGATCATTTATAATCCTTGCTTTCATATCTCTCTCCTTGTTTTTATTTCAGCCCGTCAAAGCCTATGAAATCCCCGATTCTTTCAAAGCCGCAGACAAAGCCAATGGAGGGATCTCGGGTGTTGCCAAGTCTCTAGCGGGAACACTCAACACGGATGGATTGAGGAAAATTCTCGCAGATGACAAAATGTGCGTAACTTTGTTTCCAAACCGACTTGCGATAAACTGGCACGTCTATATGCCAATGGCTTGCAATGTGTCTATTATAGCTCGCAATGACATGCATATCGTGAGAAGTTTGACGTCTGACCCTGGCTTATGCACAACTTTCATCACATTCGGGACCTGGTTCCAGACGAAAAGATATCTCGAATATACAATTGACTGTTATCGTGGTAGTGATACGACGCCAGAGCCCGGGGAACTTGCCGCTCATATCAAGAAACACGCAACCAAAGCAACCGAACTGACCATGGGGAAATCCAGCTTGGCCATATTTGCGGACAGCGCCGTTTTACATGACATGGATGCCGTTTGTAAAAATATCGGCATAAATCCTATTTCGTTCCACGTTCCCGAAATGATTGTTGTAACCCGTGAGATATAAACTGACACGTATAACTTAAATGAAATATCCAGTGCCCGTGCTGAATTTTATCGATGTGTTTTTTGTAATTTTAACTTGCGCTACCAGCTGAACTTGTATACACTTACCATGGAATCAAACTTATATTCCTAATAATAACGGAAATACTTTACAGTCAACCTGTCAAAGAAACGTCAAATTGTGTTTTATGGGCAAGAACAACTGAAACGTACCTTGTAATTGGTCAGGGTCTGTTTGGGGGCTGGTCCTAGAGAGTTGTTACAACACTTTTGTGATTCTGTCGTGCGTACATGTACGACAAAATACTGTAACATCATACTGTCTCGCCATGAATTATGCACTACATCCTATCGCTGCACGTTGCATGGGAGAGGTAATAGTTACATGACGACACGAGACAATGTATGCAAAATATTTTCGAGGAGTAGAAGACCCCGAGAGTACAATATCGTGCCAATATTTGACATGCATTGTCGAGTGTCTATCATGTAACTGTTTTATCCAATGATCATCCGAGCATGAGGGTGGAGCTCCGCCTCTTTCATCTTTATCCCGAAAAGGAAGATCAGCTGTGGTGTATTTCAAATACATGATACGCGGTATTTGAAATACGCCATGGGTGATTTGTGTAGTGAGAATATTACAAGGGAACCAGCAAAGGAAAGTTGAAGAGTCGTTGAATAATTGCGTGGTATATTCTATACACAGATGCTTGTGCATATGTGAAAGTTTGCCAGTTCCTTGCCCAAGGGCGGTGGTTCTTTCCGGGTACTCCGGCTTCCTTCACCAAATAAACTGGCTGTCATCATATGAGTGAAATAACCTTGAGTGTGATATTAAACCAAATCACCCCCCCCACCTTCTTCATGGCTTGCCAACTGCTAACAGATTTTAAAAAGCCATACAGTATTCTTCCATATGAAAATATAAACAAAACATTGCATTTAAAAAATCTACAATTCCAGGAGGATCCCGCATCATGAAAGTAATCTCAGAGATTAAATCGCTCCTCCGTAGTACCGCTCCTTTTCTCTTTCAAATTTTTTACAGCGTTTTTCAGATTGGCCTTCCAATAATTCCTATGCTATTTTGCGTAAAGTCATGAAGTTTGGAAGCCTCAGTCATTCTTTTATAATGATGTCCCCGTTCCTCCATGCAAAGTGGATAAGAAGAAATAGAAAATTTTAACATATAAGCACGCTAATAGTATATATAGCGTATCTGTGGTCGTATTTAGGGGAAGATAACTTTTGGATATTTCCTGGTTATCTTCTCTGATTTGGACGTTTCTTGCCCCTAAATGCGACCCCAGATATGTTTCAGTCACTTCAATGTGAAGTGTGCAGCGGTCAAATGGCACTTCGGGAATGAACGTCATCAAACATGGTCCCCGACAACATCGCCGGTTGACGACCCACCGGTTTCCCGACGAGGGTCAGAGTCAGAGTCCGAGCCAGCGACCTTCCTGGCACCAGTCCACTATTAATTCCGTTACTTGTTATGTATTAGCGTTAAAAATCGGCAAAAATCCAGAAGATTCACAATGAATTCACCTGGCATGTCAATATTTACCTTGTGAGACATTACCAGTGGAAGTCTTGACAGATTTGACCATGGAAATTTCAAATTCCCGCCACTGACAGCTGATTGGTGCTACAGAATGTCATTCAATTTGTAAACAGGGAGCCTTCTCACCCTTCACTGATCATGTCTCCATCCACCATGCTTTTCCCAAAGTGTCCCAAATCAACACCTGGAAGTACAGTTTGAAGCCTCATCTGCAAGTTGAAATATCAGATGTATCAGAAATGTTGAAAAATCGCAGCTCATAAAATCCATAACGATCTGCTCTCAAATTTCTAAACAATGTAGGTCGTGGGCACTGACCCGGAAGTGATTAATTGTAGTCTGATGCCTCCTGCCATTCACCGAGTCCACACCTGGCAGCGCCCGTCCAACGGGTCCCTATCCAACCCGCCACCATATACAGCTAGCCCCCGTCCTACCACCGGCTCAGGATTACTCTTATCACCCAACCGTGAAGGACAACCCAACCCGTACAAGAGGATGAACACAACATGAACACAACTAGGCTATGGAGGTATTTGTTCGAAGAAAGCCGGGCGCTGAGGTGGGCGAGACGTTGGAGGCCACAGAAAACAAGTTTCACCACAAAGGGTATTCAAAAGCCAGTTCAGCCCATAACACACTGGTTCCCAGACTACGACGGGATTTACGTCAGCAGTATGTCGAAACACCTGATTGAACGCATCATTAAGATCAAAAGCGTCCACAGTTGGCTTATAAACAGCCCACACGACACCATCTTTCTCATTTCACCGTGAGCACTAAAGAGTCCACCTTGCCTGATGGTAACTTTGAACCTGATAACGAGGATATTCTAACCGAAGCGTTACGTCAAGCCGACGTTCAAGTCGATGCTATTATTGATACAGCTCAAGGTGGGGGCCACCGAGGCCGCTCAGCACCAATGCATGCTTTGTCATCTTTATCACGCTCACAGATGACATCCACTGGGTTGGAGCGATAAGCAAGAGGTGGGAAAAATTGACGACGTCTGGTGACTGAAAAGCAACCATATTACTCCACAGGAAAGCCTTCCTCGGCAACTCACATTCAGACCCGATAATACGGTGGATTCTCGGATGTAGCCTTAGTATCTCAGCCACGCTTTTATTGCACCTATTCATGTGAAGACTGTGAAGTATTCACGCGGCCCTTAGCACCGGCTTAAGCGGAATTTTAGGGGATTTTACGTACCTGAATAGGGTCGGGAACATACTAATCAGGGTGGTAAATTTGCCTGAATTTCAGGGAAAATCCACTCATTCAGGGATCATTTTCCTGAAATTCAGGAAATTATCCCTGGATTTCAGGTAAAATCCCTGAAATTGAGTTGTGGATGTACAGCCTGATCTATTCAGGATTATTCCCTGAATATTTCTGAGAGTATACCCAAGATGGATACCAACACAACCACCCGCACCCAGAATCTGCTCATCCTACATGAGGCATTTCAAACCTTTATGGAGACCCAGCTGGAAATTATCTTCTCCAACCAGAAGCATGATGATGTCCGTCCATGGCTGATCGGCAATGCGTTAAAGCGTTGCGATAGGGCATTAAGGCGTTCAGTTAGGGCGTTAAGGCGTAACGACGGGCGTTGATGGGCGTCACTACATTTAGATGAATTAGTGTTAATTCCATGAAATAGCTGGACCCATCAGTGCTTCTGAGCTATTTCATAATACGCCTAGCGTTAAGCTAGGCGTTGGCGGGCGTTAGTGTCCATAAAAGCAAGTGTATCCCCAAAACGTGCACAGTCGACGTTCAACCGTCAACATGGCTTATACTTGCTCTGAGTGCGAACGCACGTTTACCAGACACTACGATATGATGCGACACCAGAAGAATAACCGAGGAATCCAGAGAGGCAGATGCTGATACTGATACCGCTGAGAGTCCATCGACTAATACGGAGATCTTGAACTGACATAGTCAGGCCACGTCCCAGGGAAGTGAGGAAGAATCTACCTTTTGGGATCCTATTGTGCATGACTCTATTAATACAGAGAGGCGATCGAGAACGCCGGACAGGATAACTCACAACCGGCGTACATCCAAATGGGCCCCTTAGTCCATGAGCCAGACCAGATATCGGTACCACCTGGGGTGGCAAATTCTCATTATGTTTTTTTGGAAGCCCTATATCCGTAGATGAAAAAAAAACTTTGAAAGCAATCCGGGACTCACAGCTTAATGGTAGTAATCACCTCTTAAAGATGGACACCCGAGTCCAATCTGAGGGACCAGATTTGGGGGTATGGGGAAATATAAAGTTGAATAACTTTGCAAGTAATGGTGATACAGTTACATTTTACCACTCGAAATGTTGGCAATTATTTAGGTCACCAGAGGTTAAAAGGTCACGAAATCTGAACCCTGACTAAAACGTGACCACCTGTAGGAAAACTTGCAGCAGATACCATACCAATGGATCTTTCTTAACGTAAATGAGTTCAAATAGAAGCCTAGAAGTACATGTACCCAAGTCTATAATAAGTCGAAACAAGTGGAGTTTATTATTATTTAGACTGTGGCACAGAACTGTTATTGACATATTTTCAAAAATGGTCTTTTTATTGCGCTAAAAACAGGCAAAATTGTATGAAGTTGGACAGCTTGAAATTGATTGCATATTTTGACAAATAACTACTCCAAATGCTAATGGCCATGTCTTAGGTCTATTCAGTGATTTCGAGGTAATTAGGTCACCAGAGGTCAAGGTCAAAGATTGTCAATTATTAATTTTCTACATTTTTACTTGGGACTTTCATATTACAATGTATTTACATTGCAATCAGTTTCAAGTATAGAGCATCAGAGACATCGCTGGTGCACCCTGTACCCTATAGCCCGTAGGGCATAGGGCACACCAGGATGTGAGTGCACCGGGTATGGGTGTCCGCAGGGGTCAAAGGTCAATCGTCCTCCAAATCCCCTTTATCGCTCGTTAAGGCGCTGAGACGGGCGTTAAGGCGTTGATACGGGCATTAAGGCGGAACGACGGGCGTGACGGCGTCACTGCATTTCGATGTATTGGTGGCAATTCCATGAAAATCAAAGCTTCTGAGCTAGTTCACCAGAGCGTTGAAGCGTTAAGCTAAGCGTTGATGGGCCTTACTGTCTATAAATGCAAGCGTATTCCCAAAACACGTACAGTCGACGTTCAACCGTCAACATGGCTTATACTTGCTCTAAGTGCGAATGATATATGATGCGACACGAGAAAAATATATATGGGATTGAAGACTCCGAGGCAAAAGAACCCAATACAGAGACTGATGAGAGTCCATCGACTGAAACCGAAACAGAGATTGCTGAGAGTCTATCTAGTGGTACGGCGAGCTCGACCTCAGATAGTCAGCGTACGTCCGAGGAAAGTGAGGCAGAACCTACCTTCTGAGATCGTATTGTGAGAGCAGCTATCAATACTCACGCTGCAGCAATCGAGGACGCCAGACAGGATAACTTACAACAGCCAAATGCGCCCCGGCATCAAGAAAACAGCCATGGCGATCTATGAACAGTATACCTTACTATCGCTTGAAATGAAAGGCGACCCCACGCACAGGTCCATCATGAAGACCAAGCGTCACTTGGAAGAGGATATGGGGAAATTGCGATCAGAATGCGCAAACAACTCCTTCAGGACATGTTGCCTCAGTGGTATCCTGAACTGCCCGGCGATGGGCTGATGGGGCCAAAATGGTCCAAATGAAGTCCCAGAGTGAGTGAGCGAGTGAGTGAATGAGGCATGTCAAACGCCCGTCTTAACGCATGGCCGCACTAACGATGGTGAGTGAGTGAGTGAGTTTACGAGTAGTAGCCAAAGTGGACATTTTGGGGGTTTGAAGGAAGGTGTTTTTGCGATAGAAATAGACCATTCTGGGTCCGAATGCGTCGTTTGAAGTGGCATCTTGTAGCAACACCCGCCAACGCCAAGTTCAACGCTTCAACGCCCTGGTGAATTAGCCCAAAAGCTCTGATTTTCATGGAATTGTCACTAATTCATTGGAAATGAAGTGACGCCCGTCAACGCATTTCATTATGCCTTAACACCCTAGCATAATGCCTTGACGCCGTGCTATAGACGGGAGAGAGAAGAACAACAACAAGGATGACAGATGAGAGAACAACAACAATTTACTCTCCCCAATGTTTATTCTCCCCAATGTTATATCATACCCACGCTGGGGGAGCCGCGTTGGGCATGTTTACAATTTAAGAAGACTCTTGTCCGATCAGGGGCCGCCATTTGGCACTGCATCTGTCATACTCTCGGCTGCTCTTATCCAATCATAAGTCGTCCTTTTAGAAAGTTCCATCTTTGCTCGGTGTGACCTAAGCATCATCAGGCAGTTCAGGATACCACTGAGGCAGCATGTCCTGAAAGAGTTGTTTGCGCATTCTGATCGCATTTTCCAGGGCCTCGGTGGGTGGTAGCCCCATATCCTCTTTCAAGTGATGCTTGGTCTTCATGATGGACCTGTGCGTGGGGTCGCCTTTCATTTCAAGCGGTAGTAAGGTATACTCTTCATAAATCGATATGGCTGTTCTTTTGATGCAGGGGCGCATTTGGGTGTATGCCTGTTGTAAGTTAATCCTGTCCGGCGTCCTCGAGTGCTGCAGCGTGAATATTGATAGCTGCTCTCACAATATGATCCCAGAAGGTAGGTACTGCCTCACTTTCTTCGGACGTAGGCTGACTATCTGAGGTCAAGCTCTCTGTATCACTAGATAGAATCTCAGCAATCTCTGTTTCGGTATCAGTCGATGGACTCTCATCAGTCTCTGTATCGGCTTCTTGTGCCTCGGGGTCTTCAATCTCATGTATATTTTTCTCGTGTCGCATCATATGTTAACGTCTGGTGAGCGTGCGTTCGCACTTAGAGCAGGGGTAGAAATATTCAAAATCATCATCAGGAAAAAAGTTGCCGGACATTTTCATCTTTGTCAGGACAAAAGTTATTGTCCGACAAACTGATGTTGTTTTGCTTCATTGAACTAATTCTGAGATTTGCTGAATCAGTCACAAATGAATTTCTCAAGCGACCTTCGCTTTTTACTTTTGGTTTATCTCTCACATATTAATGTCCAGTGCTGTAGTCATACCATGGTCTATTTTTCTTAAAATCTGCCTTAAAATTTCATGTCACTGCCACGCTAGATGGCGGTGATGCCGGCAGAGCTTTTGGGGCTTTGTCTGCACTATTTCCGAACTTTTTAATTCCCCTTGGTCGCTGGTTTTTTTTTTCACGTAAAGTCATTACAGGCCCGCCAGGCATTTTGTCGACCGAACACGAGGTTTCCCTTCAATGTACACCTCATTCTGTGTGACGGATGCGCTTCACCCATTGGCCTATAAATAGTTTCAACTGCCGGGCAAGCAGCCGAGATGTAAAGTGCTCATAGACACATGGTACATGTAGAAGGATGACGTCGGTAATTCAGACCAATCAAAATGTAGGTCACGAGGAGTGCCTTTTCAACATTCCATTTCACAACAACAACAACATCAAGCATGGCGAGTTGACTTTCGTTGAGATTTGCACATGAATTCGGGGAATAAAACTAAGATGAAGCGGGTGCCTTTATCAGCGATCTCATAGCAGGTTTTGTATTTTCTAGAGATTCAGGGATGATAAACTGTGACGGACAATTGCCTGAGGGACAAACCAATTTTACCGGACAGTACGTTTTTTTGCCTGACATGTCCGACAAATCAATGTATATTTCGTTCCCTGTAGAGCAAGTATAAGCCATGTTGACGGTTGAATGTCGACTGTGCGTATTTTGGGAATAAACTTGCTTTTATACGGTAACGCTCATCAACGCTTAGCTTAACACTTCAACGCCCTGGTCAACTAGCTCAGAAGCTCTGATCTTCATGGAATTGCCACCAGTACATCGAAATGCAGTGACGCCCGTCAAAGCCCGCCGTTACGACTTAACGCCCGTCTCAACGCCTTAACGACCTATCTTTACGCCTAACGCCCATCTCAGCACCTTAGCGAGCGATAAAGGGGATTTGGAGGACGATTGACCTTTCACCCCTGCGGACACCCATACCTTGTGCACTCGCACTCTGGTTTACCCTATGCCCTACTGATTGCGATGTAAATACATTGTAATATGAAAGTCCCAAGTAAAAATGTAGAAAATTAATAATTGACAATCTTTGACCTTGACCTCTGGTGACCTAATTACCTCGAAATGTAGCTTAACTAATCACTGAATAGACCTAAGACATGACCATTAGCATTTGGAGTAGTTATTTGTCAAAATATGCAACTAATTTCAAGCTGTCCAACTTCATACAATTTTGCCTGTTTTTAGCGCAATAAAAAGACCATTTTTGAAAATGCGACAAAAACTGTTCTGTGCCACAGTCTAAATAATAATAAACTCCACTTGTTTAGACTTATTATAGACTTGGGTACTTCTTGGCTTCCATTTGAACACATTTAGGTTAAGAAAATCGCATTTGTATGGTATCTGCAGCGAGTTTTCCTATAGGTGGTCACGTTTTAGACAGGGGTCAGATTTCGTGACCTTTTGACCTCTGGTGACCTACATAATTGACATATTAGCATATAATAGATACCAACATATAGAGGATCAGATTACCAACATTTCGAGTGGCCAAATGTCACTATATCACCATTACTTGCAAAGATATTCAACTTTATATTTCCCCTACCCCCAAACCTGGTCCCTCAAATTGAACTCGGGTGTCCGTCTTTAAGAGGTGATTACTACCACTAAGCTGTGTGTCCCGGATTGCTTTCAAAGTTTTTTTTCGTCTAAGGATATAGGACTTTCAAAAAAACATAATGAGAATTTGCCACCTCAGGTGGTACCAATTGATGAAATTTTGTGGTCTGGCTCATGGACTACCTGCATCAGGAGACAGCCACGGCGATCTATGAACAGTATAGCCTACTGCCGCTTGAAATGAAAGACGACTCCAAGCACCGGTCCATCATAAAGACCAAGCGTCACTTGGGAGATGACAAGTCGGATACCAGTTAGCCACAACTGTTCCTATCAATAATGCCTTCGGATGATAGTCACAAATGACGTTCATTGATCTCCGTGTGCTATAACCCGTACCGTATAAAAGTTCATTTTGATGTTCCTTATTGCGTGTATTTGGGCCACTACGCATGCGCAGTTACACAATATGGCGTCTACCGTAAGATGGGGAAGGTCAGGGTCGATGTGAAAACGGCTCGTGTACCGTTGATCACCAGCGCCGGAAACTTTAATAAAAGCGACAAGCGTGGAAAAGAAGGAATTAGCTTCCCGAAAATGACAGGTAAGGAGCATCAAAATGAACTTTTATACGGTACGGGTTATAGCACACGAAGATCATCCGAAGGCATTATTTTTTTTATTTTTTTTTTATTAATATTTTTTTATTTTCACATATAGTAATTAGTACAGTATATTTACAAACAATTATAATAACAAAAGAATATACAATATACATTGACAAGTAAATCACACAAAAACACATGTACTAGACGTTGAGTAACACAGAAACACATTTTGATTGGGAAAGTAAATTAATCATGCCAACAGCCTTGAACATATAGATATCATTATGTACTGTATCACATTTGTTCAATTTTCTCAATAACACTTTCAACCGACGCCCATTTTTTATTGAAGTTAGACATATTCATATGCATTTTGGCAATTAATTTCTCTGTGGTATACTGTCTACAAATTACTCCAAGCAATAATCTAAAATTTAACGTATCTCGTGTAAATTTATTTCTATAAATGTATTGTTTCGTAATAAGCAATATAGTATTGAGAAATAATTGTTCGCTATCCCACCCGTAGATAATATTCTGGCTGGTGAAGTTACCTCTATATTCCAAGGAGTTAATTAACCAGTTATGGAGCTCGTGCCACAACTGTTTTACGATTGGACAATACAGAAAAAGGTGTTCAATTGTTTCTTTATTTATTTTACAGTACGAACATTTATCATCAGTCCGTATTTTAATTTTGAACAAAAAGGAGTTCGTAGATAATGTTCTATGTAATATTTTATATTGCAAACTTCTTAATCTAGTCTCAGCTGTACTTGTGAAGCTACGCATATATATATTTGACCATTTGGTGTCCAGATCGAACGGCAAAATCTCCTCCCAGTGTCGCTCTGATTTATTCACCAGCTCATTTTCCAAATTTAAAATGTCATAGTAGCATCTACACCCCTTTCCTTGCCTTACCAAAACCGCCTTTGACGTTCCCAGGACCGGTGCATACAACTCAGAGAGAATTTCCTTTTTACACAATTGTTCCTTCCATTCTTCGGGAATTCTTTTCACCAAACGCACATAATCTAGAATTGTTCCTTTCAACCCAAACTTACTCTTAAAATCCTGAAAGGATAGTATTTTGCCTCTATCACTTACAATGTCGCGAATGTACCGGATTTTATTTTCAAATCAATTTTTAATAAAGAAAGAGGGATGTTTCAAGTTACTGTTATACCACAAAGGTTCGTCGAGATATTCTGTTATGGTTTCTGGTTTCATTTTACTTTGGCATAGATGCCAGGCTTTGAAAACGTCTTTCCAGAAGGGATTTGATAATTCTTCATAAAAAGTTTTGATGTGTTCACTGCCAGTATCTAACATAAGTGTTGATTCAGGTAGATCGTCCAAGATAAGACAGTTCCACTTTCTACTATGCAGAAGTAGCCGTTTTATCCAGGATATTTTTAAACTGTGAATAAAATTTGCCACGTTTACCATTCGCAACCCTCCCTTGTTATAATCTTGAGGAATTATTTTCCTTTGAATTCTATCACTACCTCCGTTCCAAATAAATTTAAAGAGGATTGAGTTAAGCTCTTGTATAAACTCGTCGGGCGGGTTTGGCAAGGCAAGGAAGAGGTGCGTTAGTTTTGACAGAGCAGTTGATTTTATTATTGTTATTTTACCTAAGATTGTTAAATTTCTTAATTTCCATTTACTCAGTTCTTTTTTCAGTTCCTCGAGCTTTGCCAAATAGTTTATTTTCCAAATGTCCATGAAATTGATGTTAGATAGATTTATTCCCAAGAGATTAAAGTCTGTGACCCAATCCAGTGTAACGTCCTGGCACAAACGCATTTCAGATCCAGTCAAGGTTCCTATCCATACTGCTTTAGTTTTCTCTATATTTAATCTCAATCCAGATATTTTGTAAAAGTGATTAATTGTCTCGAGTGCTTTTCTTAGTGATTGTTCAGAACCGTCAAGGATCAGCTGTGTGTCATCCGCGTACTGACTTATTTTATATTCTACGTCACCAATTGTCATGCCTTTAATATCTTTGTCTTTTCGGATCATAACACCAAGAATTTCGGCACACAAAAGGAAGAGATATGGTGATATAGGATCACCCTGCCGACATCCGCGCCCGTTTTGGAAGAATTCCGATAGGTGACCGTTTTGTATAACACACGTCTGAATATTTGTGTAAAATGTTTTAACCCACCTTCTGATTGAATCTCCGAAATTAAAGGCCTTCATTACTGCTTCCAAAAATGACCACGACACAGAGTCAAAAGCTTTTTCAAAGTCAATTAATAAAAGCAGTCCGGGTATATCTTTTAATTTACTAGTTAACATCAGGTCATAGATCAATCTTATATTTTCTCCGATGTAGCGACCCTGGACAAATCCCTTCTGATCCTCAGAAATCAGTTTATCTAAAACTAACTTAATTCTATTTGCGATACAGGATGAAGCTAACTTATAGATCACGTTCAACAGCGTGATAGGTCGCCAGTTCTTCAGTAAATTGCGATTTTTTTCAGGTTTTGGGAGACATGTTATAACTCCTTGCCTTTGACTAATAGAAAGTTCGCCTTTGTAATAACCAGCGTTGATGGATCTTAGAACAAAATATCCAATTTGTCTCCAAAAAATTAAAAAAAATTCGACAGGAAAGCCGTCGATGCCTGGACTTTTGCGTTTTGTGTATTCTTCAAAGCACGTGTCAGCTCTTCATAGGTAATTTCCCCCTCTAAGTTTGCAGATTCTTGTTCAGTTAATTTATCGAATTTCAGTGAATTCAATGTTTCTTCAATATCGTCATTGCACGACGTTTCTGTTTTGTTACTATATAAGCCTTCGTAATATTTTTTTTTTTCAACTATTATAAGTTTGCTATCATAAAGGTTTTCTCCAGTATCTAGTGTTAATTTAGTCATCAGTTCATTGGTATAATTTCTCTTTTCAAGGCCTAAAAAGTATTTGGTGGGTTTCTCACCCTTATCTGCCCATTTCGCCTTTGTCCTTGCGACATCAGTTGTTATACCTTGATTTTTTTCTTTTCTAATATTTTCTAATTTTTCTTTGGATTCGCATAGCCTAGTTATTTTTCCTGTGTCTACATTTAAAAAGTTGTGTTCCACTTCTTTTTCTAGGATGTCGATTTCCTTTTCTAAACAAGTTTCTTCCTTTTCCCGCTGTTTTTTTTAATTGAAGCATATTTTATTGTTTCACCTCTTAATCTCATCAGTAGAGTTTCTAAAAACAATTCGTCTTTTATATCTAGTTCTAATTTTGACTTGTCTAAATTGGGTAAAGAGTCTCTGTTATATGGTTTGGGAGCATAGTCATCCACAACTGAGTTAATCTTATCTTTCACCATGTTAATATAATCTATGTCTAGGAGTAGAGAACAGTTGAATTTCCAATATGATCTTCCCCTGTCTGTATTTGTAAATTTACATTTGATCACAATAGCAGAATGGTCAGTCCTGTAGCCTGGCTTAATATGTGTGTCAGTTGTTATATTAAAAATATCAGGTGATGTTAGAAAGAAATCTAGTCGAGCCTGTTGTCGAGGATGTTTTCTTCGCCAGGTATACCTGCGTTCATCCTTGTGGTTTATTCTCCAAACGTCTGTATAACTGTGATTATTCATTAGATCCAGGACAACTTTTCTAGCCTGTGGGTGGTTGACGTGTTTATAATTTTCAGTGTCCACTGCTGGGTCCAATACCAAGTTCCAATCACCACAAATAATAACAGAAGGGTTGTCCAGGTCTAATATAATTCTATTCACCTTATTAAAAAAGCTGGGATTGTCGGTGTTTGGACCATAAATGTTTGCAAGGGTGATAGGTGTGCCATGTATCGCTAAGCTCAGTATCAGGTAATTTCCACCTGGATCTTTTATGATTTTTTCAATTGTGTAGTCAAAATTGTCATTAAAAAGAATCAAGAGACCACGACAGTTAGATCGGAAGGGACATGTCCAGGCATCTAAGCCCCACTCGGATCTAATATTATTTGCAGTTTTTGTATCAATGTGTGTGTCCTGTAAACAGATTATTGAATATTGTTTTTTTCGCAGATAATTGAAAACGTCGTACCGTTTTTTGGAGTCGGCCAATCCTTGACAGTTCATAGATACTATATTCACGGTGTCAGCCATATTGAAAGTACTGGGTCGAGTGTTTGCGCCATGAGGTTATAGCATTGATCCAGCATAAGAGTTTCATCCAATCAACTAGAACAAATTCTACCAAAACGGAAAGGTAAAAAAATAGGATCTTTTCAACAGCGTTCGTATTCAAGTTTGGGCATGTGGCATCTGTATAATCGTTCAATACATAAACCAAAAACACATAAACATATACTGTACATATTAACACCATTACAACACTTAACGGACAAATGACCCTGGTCCATTTTTATGTCATACCTGTAAGTAAATTATTAATAATATAGGGAGGTCCTGTGTTAAAATCACAGCGCCTATAATATTTTATCCTTAACAAGTAATAAATTATATACAAAATTCCCGACAAGTTTTATCGGGAAAAGCGTGGTACTCACGACTGTCTGGTATCACTTTTACTTTATTCAATAGCAAAAGTACCGTTCATAAGTTATGCCTTTTACAGATGCAGTCAGTCTTATTTTAAAGGTATTTATATATCAATATCCGAAGGCATTATTGATAGGAACAGTTGTGGCTAGATACCAGTCAAACACCAGTAATAAGAACAGTGGCGAATTACGAGAGATGTCATAAGATTATCTTGTAATCTTCAAGAAAAATATAGTTTTGCAGATTTTTAAGTTGAAACAACTTCAGCTTTATTATCGTGGCACACATCGGAGTTTGTCCCATGTTAACTTCACATATCCTTTCCATCAAGAGCAATCATGCAGTGTTGGTAGATTTCCGTCATTAAAAACAAACTGTCATTTCTGATGCTTTAACTCACTTGGTCAATTTTTACTGAATTTCACATCTGGACAATGACTACAAAATTTCACATATTGGTGGCCATATAGTCTGTCTATATGTTGGAGAACCAAAGTGGAAATCTTTATTTTTACCATACTTTGGCCCGTGAAATGAAGTTGTCGAAATATCGCGTGCTGAAATGACGTACCCATCAACTCGAGCCGGAATGTCGAGTGCCGAAATGTCGTGATATTCACCTAGAACGGAAGACTATCGCCTAAAATGAAAGACATCTATCTTCGAAATCTAAGGAAAGAGAAAATATGATGCAAATAATTCGTGTCCGATAATTATTTAGTCGGTTATCATTAACAGACTGCTCAGAGGAACTGCACTGGCTGTATATTCTATGTAGTATACGCTCCCTACATATGTTGTTACATATGCCGGCGTGACTGTTCTTAATTTGAGTTATTAGTAATCCACGCTTTGAGAGCCAACTCGGGTCAGAGCCCGGTCAGCGATAGGATTATCTCTAGCTGGTATTATGCCTTTATTTTAATCTGCCAGACCTGTCGTGCGTCCATGTGCGTAATATTCTTATTTGTGAACCATATTTGTTAGGGTCCATTGAAGGCATAACAAGAATACAGTGCGTTTTTGCATGTGCTCCTGTCCATTCCTCCAGGGCTTCCATGATGCAGATAAATATCGACTATTTACACATAGCTAAATGTCTGCAGTTGATAGGGGAAGATATAGACGCCATTCACGGTAAACTATACAGCCGGCGATCTATCTTCCAGGAACTGATCGGTCGATTTTGGAGGAATTTTACAAACAGGATTCTTCAGCATTCCGGTGTTAACACGATACGAAGTCGTGCGAATGAAGGTAAGATGTATATTATATGGACGTGGATGATAGGACAGGTTTATTGTATCCGTTTCATCTTGGTTTAAGCATAATTTATTAGAATAATGGGACGCCTGATGAATATGTATGGATGACAGTATACCGAATTATATCGTAATATTCATAACTAATATGGTAATATTCATGACAGAATAGGACATGAAACCTAGCGAAACGACAAACATATATTACTAGGCCTATTCGCTATGACACAATTCTACTGACATCGACATCACAATCATCATTATCCGTTCAAGTACACATATTGCATGTCACAACATATAATGTATTTAAATCTAGTGTAATAAAACAGATATCGTCTACTTGACAGGATCTGCATGTGTGAATAAACCTACGGTAAGATAGGAAGCAACGAAAATCAACTTCGATGACCCAGGAGATGAAACCATGGTTTTGTCCTACACCGATCGGATGCCGCCTCAGGGGGTGACTGACATTGTGTTGCCAAAGTTACCAACTCATGGACTATACTATCGGAAGTCAATTTTATTTATACGATTTTGCTGCTTCGTTTGTGTTCTGAATTTATCATATCGGATTCAGTATCTCATAAATTGAGATGGAACGTCTGAGACCGTAGGTAGTACACTAGATAATGGTGGTATGGCAAAGAATTTGTTTCCATCGGAACTGAGCTTGTGCTCACAAAGGCGATATAACCTTCCCGTTATGAAAGATTAATCATCGCCAAAATATTTCCGACAACAAAAGACCCATTACATCGAATGTGTTAACTGTATCGGTATTAACATTAGTGGTTCACTGAAAGACTGATAGACGGTCTAGAACATAAAAACTGGTGAACTAATACCTATTCATGCCACACAAAAGTGCAAAAACTGTCACTGTAGCATTTAGACCACAATCCAACATAGTAATAAGCTCTTAAAGTTAGATCTATGCATTGATCGGAATTGCTTTGCAGAGCTGTGCAGTTTGGTTATCAATACAACATGTTTAGCCAAACAAATTGTGGGCCTGTCTCAATAGAAGTGCAAACGCCCTTGGCACTTCATGTCGTTGATTTCTTTGAACCATTGTGAAATCCCATTTGAGCCACTATGCTGCGTAACGTAATTTATTAACAAATACATTATTGCTTTCCTATTTATTTTGTCCTGTCGTATACCCATTGGATTGATCTGAATTCGAGTGTCTAGTGTTGTGTGTTGATGTTGCTGTAATTTATGCTCCATAGTCAAACGTTGTCGCCAAGCACAATTGTTTAGAGGAAGTCCATAATTTCCACATACATACTTGTAGACTGGACAAAATTAGCACCAGGAACGAAGCCTGGAAAGAAAGAAAAGAAAATCCCAGAAATAAAATGTTCTTTTTCATAGGTTCTCTTCAGGGAAATATGTCTTACCTAATTGCAAATCGGGGGAAAAGCTAGGTTATTTCATAGGAGCTGGGCTTTCTTTCCTATATCGGCATAAAATAATATTATGAATAATTTTGATACAATAAATCTTAATCGCTGGTATTTTACAGACTGCACATGTATCAGTCTCAGTAAACTCAGATAGAATATCAGGGAATATTGAATATATTCTCTCGATATACCATCTTGGGTTACCTAGATTGATGTTTTCATACAAATACACAACTGACATTTGTATAATGAAGTATGAAGCACGGATATATCATCACCCAAATCTATACAAACACAATATAATCGTTACGGACAGGGAAGACCGATGATAAGCTATCCCTTCTATGAGATTATGGTCGAGTGGATAATTCAGTATTTTCGCCCGTTATAAGGACGAGTGCTCATTCACCCCCATGGGTTCATTCACCCCCATGGGTTAGTTTATAGGGATAGGGAGATCGCGTGCCCTTTCTATACTACTCATCGCGCACTACTCATCGCGCATGCGCAGTCGACCCATTCTACTGTAGGGTGCAAGCCTGACCCATGGAATCTCAGGTAGCGAAAACCCCAGGTCTCTCCCCACCCTATCCCGCGCCACACCTATAGGGATAGGGAGATCGCGTGCCCTTTCTATATACTACATACTCATCGCGCATGCGCAGTCGACCCATTCTACTGTAGGGTGCAAGCCTGGCCCATGGAATCTCAGGTAGCGAAAACCCCAGGTCTCGCCCCACCCTATCCCGCGCCACACCTATGCGACCCGCTGTGCAGTGAGTAAAGCGGAGGAGGAGGAGTAGGACACGCCACGGATTATACTAGGTGATTTATTGCAGAACTCTTCTGCCTGCAGGGAAAAGCATGATGTGTGAAGTCGATAGTAAATCGTACTTGTTCGTAGCGACAATGATACAAATATTCGTGCACCGGCGAGACTATACGTTTAATAGTAATGGATTTGACTAAATTCCAATTAAACGAGAATTCGATCAATAAAAAAAGATGTTAAACCTCGATAACGATTCAGGATATACTTTATGTGACGTTTCGGGCATATTTTGGAGGTTAAAAAGAACTATGTAAGGACTTCCTTATTTGTGAGCATATTATTGTACGAGCAGTAGTAAATGCTTTACTTCAGACAATTACAGCATGCTTTTCTCTATTCCCTGTTTGTTCTGTCAAAAAATTCTTATAATGAAGGAAAAATACCGATTTAGTAACTCGACCCGGTAGTTGTTGTAACATAATAATTTATGCCAGGAGAATGGAAAGACGGAGTGGTAGTTCAGTCGTCATAATCGTCTCTGGGTTGATTGAATAATTGGGCCAGAATCGACAAAATAGGAAATGGCAATCACAGAATCTGATTGGATATATTTGGTATCGGGCAAGTCGACCATATTATAAATTTTCTCCTCTGGATTATAGCTACAGTTGTCAATTTCTGTAAAAACGAACTATTCGCCATCCGTGGGTGTTTGAGCTCGAATGGCTATTTGAAAAGCATGACAATTGATATATAAAATCTTAGCTTGATTCAAAAGGTTATGCTGTTTTTCACGCGTTTCTCGTGTATTTCTTTTTATTTTATAGATTTTATATAATCAATCATCAAGAAAATAATAGTTATAAAAATTTTCATTTCTTTTCTGAACCATAACCATTTGTCGCCATGTATTTTTGTTCTTGAATGGAACTAGCTAATGGAATTTTCAGGAATATCATATTTCTGACAGTTTTGCACACTGCTGTATCTTCACGTGTGGCGATACGAAACCAACGAGATTAAACAAAGGTACCTGTATAACAAGGTAATATGACTCGGTGCATATTAGTATGGAAGACTGTACGTTATTGATTGTTCATGTTTCGAGGGAACACCATGACAACATACAGGAGTTATATAACATTTTGGAATCCGGCCAATTCAGTGACACTACATGAGTATGCTGTATATGCTAACGAACTGCTTTGAGTGGGAATGGAAACACAATTAGTGTGTACTGCAACAACATCGTAAAGTATACCCGCGGGCTTGCAGTGTTCTCAGAAGAATGACCTGTATTTGTATCTTTACAATTGTCATTGAATATAACTTAGGCCTACACATACGTTCACTCCCGGTCAGCCTAGTTCATCATACCTTTATACAGAAAATAAAGAGAAGAGAATTTTCGGTTTGGTTTCAAATTGCAATCTTCTGAGAGTGGAAGGTTTATATACTATATAAAGAAACTGAGACGAGCTCTATAATGCTTGACATATTTTTGTTTTTGTTTTTTTTTTCTAATAGACCGGCATAGATTTATTTCAAACTGAAGATTGATTTAGGTTGGAGGAGCAATACGTCTTGGTATCCAGAACGATATTGTTACTGAGAAGTGACGGCTTGTCTTGGACTCTAGCAAGGAATATTCATTACATTCTACTTCTCGATGAAGCTAAATTACTATCCTCGTATATTCGCCACACAATGAATAAGTTTGTAACTCGCGGGATCATGCTTATACTATTTAATGAATTCATGATATGTTTGACTTGGCAAATTTGTATAACCCCAGCAATGTTTACCGTGTTCTGGCTTCATAGAACAAATACAAGAAAGTGCTACAATTATTGACTGAGTCATATCAATAAAACCTCCAGGCTGAATTGCGTAATCAAGTAACATGATTGGTTTACCTTTATGGGTCACTGGGCTACTAGGTAATATGATGTGCTATTTATGGGCAGTCTTGAAAATATTACAACACAACAAAGAAAATCAGTAATGGCAAAATTCCTCACTTGGTCACTGGGTCAAATTTACGGTCGTTTCCGTCCAATTGCTGCTCATTAGCACGCTATAATCAGACCGAGTCAGAGAAGGGTCATTGTTTGATAAAATAAAACGAAAGTGCACTCTACCTATTGCTATATAAAGTCTGGAATGAGAGACTTGGCCATTCTAACATTGATGACCGAACGTTCGTAAAACTGTTCAGATTCACCGACTACACGCAGTCTTAAAAGTAAAGCATTCATGGAAAATCAGGCCTCAAGAACCATGATGGATTCAACTGAAGTTTCGGAACAGTGCTTTAAAGTGGCAAGTTGTTTGCGAACAATCGGTGACGAAATGGACATCATGCACGAGGACAAGCCAATATGTTCGCTAGAGAAGCTATTCGAACACGTGACAGAAGGTTGCGAAGTTTTCTTGGGAATGATTGTCAGAATTGTGTTAGTAGAAATGACGAGTCCATACAAGTGTATTATGGTAAGCATTTCTTCATTATTCTCGATTTACAAATGAATACTTCTAACTAAACTGTATATCTCGGTGAAAGGCTGTACTGTATTTCAAATTTAACATTTTACTTCAAAGGTCTATGGATGAACTCTCGTTAACGTTTCAGATATGAAAAAAAAATTGAAATGCCGACGTTTTCATCTATTTAACAAAGATATGAGTTTCTGCAAGATAACATTCAATAAACCATTTTTATTTTCTGTTTACAGTCGTGATTCTGAGCTTTGTCGAGCAGGAGGATCAGAGTATTACAGTCGTGATTGTGAGCTATGTCGAGCAGGAGGATCAGAGAAATACCGCCTGGATCCTTTCCATAATCACATCACCATGCATGCCATAACCTATGGCCCGAACATCACACGATAACCTGCCCAGATCCCGAAACAATATACATGAACGTTAAAACTTGTCTTTCCAACTCAACTCAGTGTCTACAAGCAATCTCATTCGCATAACTGTTCGGCGACGGAAACCATTCGACTTGGAAAGTTAATTCTTGTGAACCGTTTAACTTGGGTTGTCTGGAAAATGCAGTTTACCAATGATTATTCGGGAGAAAACGGTGATACAAAAACATTAGTAAACATTCAAGTCATTTATTGCGCAATACTTACGAGGATTCATGTGATATTGAACAACAGTCGATGTTTCTTGGACTATCCTACTGAGAGTAGTGAAGACAGATTATCTCAACTCCAAGGTTTGGTATCCAACAGTTTAACTTTTGAAAAAGAATCCTCATTGAAAGTGGATGTTTTCAAACACTTAGGGCCTAAGTTCCCAACATCGGTTTGGAGGGATTCCAGAAATAAGGCATCACCATTTTACACTTTCAATATCTTGTTGTGTTCAATTATATTATATATACAATCAGCACGGCTGCAGGTCAATGTCATACCATTGTCGACAATGGACATCATTCAACGCGAGTTTGCAGAAATGCACACAAATTAATTCTACCTTACAATCACAATTGTATCTGTCCTCGAACAAATAAGGACATGTTTTTTGTCTAGTTGCAAATTTCGTGTTGATCATGTTCTCTATAGCGTACGCACCTTTCATCTGACCGTAGCACGCCGATGTGACAGTGGTCAGCCAGTCAATCAAGGTACACCAAGATGGTAAATCAGGGGATTCCGTGATATTATATCTGGGTTTACTGAGATTGGTCAGACGTTGTACATATTTTCGTTCGATAGATGACGCGGTGTTGGAAATTGACATTTTTCCACAATTGTTCTAAGGTTATAGGCCATATTTAAGGATATTAATTCACGGGAAGTCGTCATCCCGATAGGTCTGTTGCATAGCAGGACGTCTTGAGCGTCGAGATATCATAAGCCATATGCGTCGTTCTAGGAGACGGTGGTCAGCATTGTACATGCTACGGCGATCGTTAATGCTGACTACCGTATAGCCTAGAAAGAAGGTGTCACATGTTTAATGATATCAGTGCTGGAACTGATTAAATCCATTAAATTTGGATGATATCCACAAAACAATACATACGGAACAAGTAAATACAGTGCCAGTCAAGACGATACAGACAGCTTGAAACCGAAATTTCGTTCCCAATTTTCGTGTGATATCTCTTAAGTGCATTACGCCTCCTAGGAAATGCAGACCTATCGGAAGAACGACTTTCATTTCCAGTGAATAAATATCCCTAAATATTACCCATAACCTCAGAAGAAATGTGAAAGAAATGGCAATATCTAACACCATCTCATCTGTCAAACGAAATACATCAGCTGACCACCGTCACACCGTCTTGCTTTTCTGTCGGATGTAGGGGTGATAATATGTTGTGATGTTGTATCGCTCTCTTATGAATGAGCTCCTTTGGCAGGATATATATGCTTCAATAAAATATAGAAGTTAATACACCAATTATGCAGGATTCAACTTGTGAAACGATGGATTTGTTGTTTAGTGACAACGTATACACTTCTGTGCAATATTCCTTGAAACTACAGTCGAATATAATCATGTAGAAAGTCAAGAAGGCTATTTGTTATTTTTTATACCACTTCTCCACATCAGAAGACCAATGTTATTTATACCTATATCTCTCTGCTTTGATTAAACAACAAAATACATCACTACATCAATTGTATCTCTTGTACTTCTTAATCTTGTTTTATCTGAAAGTTCAAGAAATTAACAAGTCCTGTGAATCGCTATGATTCATGCTGTAGGCCTAAATGTCTCATTGCTTATTATTGGTATACCGTGTACTATAGTACGATAAATTCGGGCATGAATGAGTGGAATGGAAACTTTCGAAACGCCGAAACCGTATTCTTCCCATGACCGCCTTGGAGCTTTTTCTCATGTTATGCTTTATAACGTTCGTAAGCTTTTTCACAAATATTATCCAATCAAGGTGTTATATATGTAGATTAATGTAGTTCAAGTCCAGGAGAATACCTCCTCCATTTTCAATATATATTGGAGAAATGACCAAAAAAATCCGATTATATCCGAATGGATGACAGAGTCAACGAATTCTTATGTATTTGTAGTGATATTACGCTGTCGACCCTAACATCACTTGTCAAACCAATAACATGAAACTAACCGGTAAAGCTTATATTTGCTGGGTAAAATTAACAGTACGTGCAATAATAATAAGGGACAAATTGTGAATTAGTGAAATTAGTGAAAAAAGAATTTCATATTACCTAATATATAGGCTTAATTCTATTTGCCAAGTGGTTCTTCCTAATACTGCACTGCAGATGTACAGGAGTAATAGTTGGCATTTATAAGTCCTAGGCTCAAGCCCACTCGGACAATCCTGCTCAAGCACATATTATTTTTGGAGCACAAAATCTCCAAATACAATACAAGCGTCTAGTCCGTCATTCAATATTCAGCCGTCGTCCATTAAAGAATTTCCGCGTCCTTAATTTCCGCGTCAAAACAGAGAAATCGCAACAGTAAGATGTCGTGAAATAACATGTTTTAAAGTAGAGATACGGCATGGTCATACAGATCTATAATCACGGTTCTCATCTTATAATTCCGATAGGTATTTGATCTTTAGATTGACATGTTTGTTGTTCGTCGCTAAAATAACTTAATTGTTGTGGATGATTGTATGTTTAACCCTATCTGGCCTGGGCTTTTTGAGACATGTTGTGGCCTTGGTGGGGGGGGGGGGCGAAATGCCCTCCCCCCCTAATTATTTTTCTTACCCCTTGAGCTATGGGGCTGAAACTTACCACACTATACCCTTGGGTGGCCGCTTTGATGACGTCATTTTCAAAAACAGCATTTTTGGTCGATTTTTCGGTCGGATTTTCCGAATTTTTTATTTATGCAACTTCTCCGCAAAAACTGCATGATAAATTAGTAAATATTAATGCGATGTGAGATAAAATAGTTTTTGCTCTCTTTTCCTCGCGGAAAAGCAGAAATTTTGAAGAAATATGACAAAAACATCACTTTTCTGGGACCCCACGTGGCCGCCATCTTGAATTTGCCCATGATCCTCTGCTCGGGGGGGGTTATACAAATGGGCTCAAAATGACCCCAATATGATAAACTATAAAGTCACGGAGTTTCAGCTCTCCATTTTTTGTCATTCCGGAGATTGCGCAGAAAGTTTGATAGGGGGGCCATTTCGCACCTTTTTTATATCTCCATTTTTATGCAAGTGAACAGCTCAGTTTTTTCGAAGGGGATATTTCAGTATGTATACTTCAAGGAAAATCTGATTTGGTATGTTTTGGAGTGGAAAAGAAATCGGCTTTAATACCGTCACAGGAGTTTTTCGTATGTAAACGTCACTTATCCTTTAATTCGCTTTCTCTTTCTCTCTCCCTCTCTAGCTTTTCATAATATCTAGCAGCTACTCGGTGGTCCACAGCTTGCAGTGTCTTCATATTCACGGCAAATAGGTTCGTTCTATATTTAGAATCCGAGGCGGCGTCTTGGCAGGTTGTGTTGAGGACAAAACGCGTGCCTCCGGCTTTGATTCACTCATTCACAGGTCTATGAATTCAATAGAAACCTGTGTATATCAGTCTCAATTTAACGATTTCTTCAGTAATTAGGGATGTAATGTAATGTAATTCAGTCACTCCTTCAATGTATTTCCCCACGGTTACTATTGCTAAAGTTTAGATGTATTGAAGAAGAAGAAGAAAAAAATGATAGAGTATATCCAACATTTCTGGGTGTTCACAAAGGCCTACAAATCCACAATCGAAACGTCGTTGTTGAAAAACACTCTGAGCACCATTCTTGATAAATGTCAGGAATAGATTCCTATATTAGATACTGCTATAGAGATCATGTCCGGTATTAATTCTGTTCACAATATATGCAATAATGAGCAATTGATGAAGGATGCATACACCCATATCGATTTTATTTTGCACCATGCACTATCGCAATTGAAAGGAATTGTGTAACTTCATAGCATATTATATTAGCTGAAATAAATGTTAATGAGTTGAGAAGAATAATTGACCGCCAACGTCAATCAAACACTATATATCTCATTCACGTGACAGTAGCAATAGCGTAAATTGTCGAGATAAAATGGAACGGTTCAATCTTAATCAAACCAGACCTAAACAGAACATTCCCCATTTGACATGTGTCACTGATTAGCAACAAGTAAGATGGGGAGCGTTTTTTGTATATCTGGTTTTAATCAGATTGTGGAACGGATATGCCCTGGATATCGCTGAATTATTGTCACAGACCCCACACCATTGGTTTTGTCTTTTTCTTTGTTGAAGTAATTAGCCGCACAAATGAAACAGACAAAACCTGTATTGATATATTCGGGCGCAAAAGATAACGAGACCAGAAACCCTTCCAGATATTTATTTAACAAGTTAAAATAAGAGACTCATCATATTTCAGTTTTCAATTATTCGGAATACAACTTCAGAATTAACATTTATTTTGAGCCAAACGTGGATATTTTCAATAATGTGTATGCATGTTAAGTAGTGTTAGACCAAGAATGGTATTTCGCAGCTATTTGGTTGACCTATAATTGTCAGAGAAATCTTGTCTCGAAAACATTTTGATAATTGTGCCTGGGAGAGAGGCTAGCGGAAATACTGACAAAAGAAAACTAGAGGTGCTGATTATGCACACCACAGTCGGTCAGCGAAAGCATCATCGACTTAAAACAACAGAGAAGAGGCTTATTTCTTGGAAATACAAATGAAACAACACTGTCAATGTGGCTTGATAAGCCAAAATTGACTGAGGGGTAAAAATCAAAGATGTAGCTCAAATTTGGTTTAATCATGGAGTTAAATAATCTTTTAACTCCATGGTTTAATGTTTTCTGAAAGTGATCAAATGAGAAAAAAAGGTAATTAAATGTGGGACAAGAGTTGAAGAGATTTTTCCAATTACAGAATACATCCGCCATTCTAAGTGTTACGGTTGTAATGAAACCTAACGATATAGTAGTGCATACGAACAGGTGCAATTATGTTACATTGATCACATTTATAATGGCGAGCTCAGTCCGAAACGATCACAATCATAACGATTTTATTCATTTAATTGGATCCGGTTAATGTAATCACATATCGGATACATTTTGCACTGAGGGCAATTGTTGATCACATACATTATTTCTTTTGTTTCTCTCAACAAATGCCTGTTTGAAAAATCTTCATTGAATTTGACCATATTGGACTCTTGGAATAAAATGTGCAGTGTGATCTGTTCTTTGAATTGGACTGACAACAACTATACAATCAGTCACTGGGTCACCGCCTAATTATTGCACGTAACTCTGTCATCATATATAGTAATTTCTGGGAATAAGGAAAGCACAGTCGAGGACTGGTCAGGTCACTCGGTTAAATCAACAAAGCAATTAAATTCATATTTCCGGTCAGTTCGATCAGTCGCGCGAGAAAGCGTGGGTATGATCACGTGTTCACGGTCAGCGAGCGGGCAAAGAGCAGTTGTTACGTCAGGTGTAACCACGTAAGCTGTATATTAAGTAGGTGCAGAAAATTGGATTAGTATATTGTGCCAATCTCTCATTCACTGGTACATAATGGTCAGTAATATAGTATCTGTGAATTCATTTGATGTCTTACCTTTAACATACATGTAGCACATACACTCAAAATAAAATTCCGTTTACTCGAACGGAAAAAATCCGTCCCCAGGGAATCAAGGGAATATTCCGTTATTGTAACGGATTCCTATTTTTTAACGGATTCAACGGATTTTATTATCCGTTAAATTTAACGGAAAAGTCCGTCCCCAGGGAATCGAGGGAATATTCCGTTATTGTAACGGATTCTAATTTTTAACGGATTCAACGTTGGGCCTTTGCTGGTAACCGGAAATTTATTAAATTTTATCCCATGCAAACTGGGTTTATATTGAGTGGACATTTACACGTAACTCTAACGTCCGAGTTAAGAGAAAAATCCTCTCAGTATATAGATCATCGGAATCGTTCGTAATATCCAATGTTTAATGATTTTAACTCAAACCGCATTGATATTGACTGCGCTGATTAACTCTCATGTGGTTTTTAATTCAGTGCTTTCTCTTTGTCGAGGAAGAAATTAAAAAAAAATAAGATTCTATCGATCTGACAGAGTCGGACATGTTTGGCATATAATTCCGATATTGCTCATTAATCACAAACGTAATTATACATGCAGATAAATTTTAAAATTACAATTTCCTGCTCATAAAAGTAAAACAAATGAGTAGGTTCATTCAAGTTAGATAACTCTTGGTGCGGTGATGCCCACGACGACCCGGTGTGGTTAGGTTAATGTGGAGATGCCTTCACAGCCCAATTCAGAATGTGGGCTTCCCAGTACTTAACCCACTTGGGGCCAGTGTAGGGTTGCCCATGCCCCCACAGCCCGCGACATGCCCACGTTTGCCCAGGTGGGACCAATGATTACTTGCTGACTGGGATATTCCGTTGATATAACGGATGAGTCCGTCAGTGCAATACAACAACGGAAGATTCCCTTACTATAACGTACTATTTCCGTTTATATAACGGATTAATCCGTTAAAACTACCTAACGGATAGTAATACGTTAAATTTTAACGGATTATTATTTTGAGTGTACGGAAAGATGGATTCTAAGATGTCTTGTGCTCAAATCGCGGAATGTCTTCGGAGTATTGGTATTAATTTCCAGTTATATCAAAGAGCCACCAGAATGGCGGCGCCGTTGTGCAAAGATCAGCCCATGTCAACCAGAATCTGCAGCTGCATCGTGCAACTGGGACCAATATCTGGAATTGAGCCAAAAGGAGTGCCACTGTTGCAGACAGTCTGGTCATTTCGGACCCCCACTTCCCTAAATATTGTTCTGACCCCTTGAGCTTACCACACTATACTCTTGGGTCAAGCTCTACCACAATATGTAAAACAAATCCAACATGGTCGCTTTGATGACGTCACAGTGACGTTTTTTAATCGATTTTTCGGTCAGATTTTTCGAATTTTTTTATTCATGTTTTTCTTTGCAAAAGCTGCATGATAAATGAGTAAATAATAGCCTGATATGAAATAAATTAGATTTAGACCAATTTTCCTTGAAGAAAAGCAGGAATTAAAAAAAAAATAACGAAAACATCAATTTTCAGGTATACCCCACATGGTCGCCACCTTGAATTTACCAATCACCCTGTACTCGGGGCGGGGGGTATGCAAATAGGCTCAAGGTAACCCATAACCAACTAAAAAGTCGCGGAGGGCCAGTTTTCAGTTCCTTTTATTTTTGTCGTTGCGGAGACCGGGGAGAAAGTTTGGTATAGTGGGGGGGGTGGCAGGTAGAGTTAACATTGCCCTGTGATTTCTTGACATGTGCTCATATATACACACAAACATATGTATCAAATGATAGTTGTTATCCATGAATTTCCTGTGGTCATTTTCAGTTACTCCCTAAAAAATATTGAGTGAACTGTTCCACTCAAGTTTGAGTGAAATGTACCTGTTCACCCAAACTTGAGTTACTTTTCACTCAACTTGAGTTACTTTTCACTCATCTTGAGTTAATTTTCACTCAACTTGAGTTACAACCACTCAAGTTCACTCAAAATTGATCCCACTCTTATGCTTGAGTGAACGTCAATCAAGTTGAGCGCATCTAACTCAAGTTGAGTGAAAAGTAACTCAACTTCAGTGAAAATCTCACTCAAGTATTGAGTGGAATCAATTTCACTTTTACATAAGTGAAATTTCACTCAACTTTTTTAAGAGAGTACCCATGGTGTATTCAAAATACTGTATATATGGAATATTTTATATACATCGCACGCCTGGTCCCCTTTCCATTGATTTGACCTGAAGGAACTGGGTCTTGATTAAGGTTGTATGATAGATTATCCGCAAAGTGGCGAAACATTTGACCAATAGGGCATTCCAGATGCTACGCCCGCAACTCCCCGTTGAACACAATATCTTAAGACAACTGGTGCCCGAAAAGCGGAACTATTGTCTATTTCCTGCTGAGTAAAAGAATGCACCCGGAGCCGAAAGTGCGCAATATGAAGTGAACACAAACCGGAAGTCTCCACAGCACATACGCAGTTTACTCTTTCTCTACTACTCAAGATTTTTGTGGATATTTAAAGAGTTAACTCGCAACGCGTATTACGAATGCCACATACCGTTATCTATGGTGTTCTATTTGGGCCAAGTTTGCGTCGCGTGGCGACTTTTAGAAACTCGCCACTCGCCACGCGCCGTGGACCTCTCCGGCGCGCGGCGACTGGCGACTTTCTGCTATCTCTTAACCTGCAAAAACTCGCCAGTCGCCACCCGCCGTAAAACACGCGGCGAGTTTCGCTCTATCTCTTAACCTGGAAAAACTCGCCGCGCGCCACTCGCCGGATGAACCACGGCGCGCGGTGACTGGCGACTTTTGACTTCTGGAATTCTCAGGACTTTTTCTCAAGTGCGCATGCCCGGGGAGCATCAATTATCGGAATATTTTGTTCGAAACATGCTGTCATTTAATTTAATTTAAATCTCTTCCTCGTGCATAAATATACATAATTTCTAATGAATGAACTCTCCAGCTACATCTGATGCTATGTGACTAATTTTGAAGATGTAAGCTATCTGTAATAATTAATATAGTTGTTTTTTGAAACAAGTTCTTTTTAATGCAATACGCATATAGGGCAATCTAATTTTGTCAAATGTGCAGATATTTTTTTTATTAAAATACTCGTTATCCGTTTCTGTGCAGAACTTGCATACTCTCGTTATTATCTGCTGGTATATTTTAAAAAGTTAACACCAAGACAACATTTTCAATCGTTTTTTTCATTCGTTTTATATAAGTGCCTATATATATTTATAAAACAGCATATCGTTTTCAATTCAGAATGAATCGCTTTGAAATTGTTCCTTATTTAAGATACAATAAAGCACTCGACGCGGGAATTTTGTTTTACAAGATAAAAGCAACGTCAACTAATATGCTGTATGAAATATTAAGAAAGCGAATAGAGCGTCATCGTCATATTGATTAAAAAAGTAAGAAAAATGCTAACATTTTCTCTGGATGATTGAATTTCTCTCTTCGTAAGTTTTATGTGAAAAACGGGCGATATCTTTGTATAAGAGATCCTTTATTGCTGTTTTAATCCATAGAGCGGCTCTTTGTTGGGTTGATATTTCCTGTATCACAAACCCTACAAACTATCAAGACCCTATTTTTAAAGATGAAAAGACGTATTTCTTTCAACAGTTTCCATATTTTTTTTACTTCCTCAAATTCTATGAGATCGCGACTGTGATTTATGATATTGCAACTGCATAATTGATGCTCCTCGGGCATGCGCACTTGAGAAAAAGTCCTGAGAATTCCAGAAGTCGCCAGTCGCCAGTCGCCACGCGCCGTGGTTTGTCCGGCGAGTGGCGCGCGGCGAGTTTTTCCAGGTTAAGAGATAGAGCGAAACTCGCCGTGTATTACGGCGCGTGGCGACTGGCGAGTTTTTGCAGGTTAAGAGATAGCAGAAAGTCGCCAGTCGCCGCGCGCCGGAGAGGTCCACGGCGCGTGGCGGGTGGCGAGTTTCACTACAGTCAAAAGTCGCCAGTCGCCGTGCGCCGTGGTTCACCCGGCGAGTGGCGCGCGGCGAGTTTTTCCAGGTTAAGAGATAGAGCGAAACTCGCCGTGTTTTACGGCGGGTGGCGACTGGCGAGGTTTTGCAGGTTAAGAGATAGCAGAAAGTCGCCAGTCGCCGCGCGCCGGAGAGGTTCACGGCGCGTGGCGAGTGGCGAGTTTCTAAAAGTCGCCACGCGACGCAAACTTGGCCCAAATAGAACACCATATCTTCGCATAACCAAGCCGAACACTACACTAAATGACGGAACGTAGGTGTAGTATTTAACTTACAATGTGAAGATGACAACACTGAAATCACCCCATTGCACTACACAGCGTGAGCCCATCCCACAGCACTCACACATGCCTGCCCATATTGTATTATGTTTCATCCTGCCGGTGTATGTATGGTATGTAGGCGCCTGGTTAGAGTGCATATCCAATCAGACTGTATCTGCGATTTCTCTACTACTGATGACGTCACAGTTACTTGGACCGTGCCACCCCACAGACAATCCATGGTCAACTCCAAGATGCAAGGTTCACCCCAAATAAAGGATAAAAGGTCACAGCAACTTACATCACATTCACGTTCAATTTACTTGCCGTTTTACTCCACACCACTGTAAGAGATTTCAGCTTTGACTACTTCATATTAAGAATAGCAGTTTTGGTCTATTTTCTGTCAGATTTCCCGAATTTGTACTTCTTTTCTTTCCCTGAAAAGACAGCCCCTTAAATTATGAAATAATTGTATAATGTGAAATAAAAAAAGTCCAAGATTTTGAAGAAAAACGGCGGCATCATTTTCCTGTGATCGGAAGGTATGTAAATAGACCCACAATGACCCCAATTACGAACCTATAAAGTCACGGTGATGATGATCCCCTCCCACTTCTGCCTGGTAGGTTTATTGCCTGACAGAGGTTAATTGGTGCTTTCGGAGTGTACACTGATCAGGTATGACTAAACTACACTGGATAACGCAATTTCTGAATGGTTTGGCGATGTAATTTGTGAATGATATTTATAGCATATGAAGCTTACTGATTCTTCGTGTGTCAATATTCATAACGCGGGGTCAATTATTCATGAATTACGATGGAACAGAGGGGGCGGGGGAAGGGAAATTTCGTATAATGCGTGCACCTATGCCCTCCCTTCCCCTATGGTATGCCACGAGAAATAATCACCACAATCGGTATTGAGCTAAGAAAACCCAAGATTGAATAAATATTCTATATAGTATTTATAAAGACCAACAGCCCCCCCCCCCCACACCTATGTATGGACTTTACTCTTTCTCAAGTTAATATAGGACAGTTACATTTGTATAATGCAAGGAAGCGATGGCGAGTCACCTGTTCAGTTGTGTATTCGCTGAAAACATGTTAACATTAAATTGAAGAATTTTAGCAGCAAGAGAATTTGAATCATACCACTCACGACAGCCTCGTGACGGATTGTCAATATTTTTGAAGGAACTATAGAGTAAGTGAACCTCAACGGTCGTGTTTTATCTAGACAGTGCAATGAAAAGGCGTTACTATGATGGCCGAGAGGGGCCATCGCGTCTTTCATTTCTAATTTAACGCGATGGAGCGATGGAGCTATGCGATGCGCGATGGAGCTATGCGATGGAGCGATGGAGCTATGCGATGAAGCGATGGAGCTATGCGATGAAAAGTCGATGAAAAGTCGCGCTATGCGATGCGCGATGAGGCTATGCGATGGAGCTATGCGATGCGCGATGGAGCTATGCGATGGAGCTATGCGATGAAAAGTCGATGAAAAGTCGCGCTGTGCGATGCGCGATGAGGCTATGCGATGGAGCTATGCGATGCGCGATGGAGCTATGCGATGGAGCGATGGAGCTATGCGATGAAAATGCGATGGAGCGATGGAGCGATGGAGCTATGCGATGAAAAGGCGATGGAGCGATGGAGCGATGGAGCTATGCGATGGAAAATCAGAAATGAAAGACGCGATGAAAATGCGATGAAAAGGCGATGGAGCGATGGAGTGATGGAGCTATGCGATGAAAAGGCGATGGAGCGATGGAGCGATGGAGCTATGCGATGGAAAATCAGAAATGAAAGACGCGATGAAAATGCGATGGAAAATCAGAAATGAAAGACGCGATGAAAATGCGATGGAAAATCAGAAATGAAAGACGCGATGAAAATGCGATGAAAAGGTGATGGAGCGATGGAGCGATGGAGCTATGCGATGAAAAGGCGATGGAGCGATGGAGCTATGCGATGGAAAATCAGAAATGAAAGACGCGATGAAAATGCGATGGAGCGATGGAGCGATGGAGCTATGCGATGGAGTGCGATGGAGCGATGGAGCTATGCGATGGGGCTATGCGATGGAGCTATGCGATGAAAAGTCATTGCGCAAACACCATCGCCAAAGTGAACAGAGAAATTAACAATTATTTTAAACATGAAAATTTCAATATGTGATCACGGTAGATAAGAACATTGCATTAGATTTCAGTTGGAGGTGTTCAAATGTATGCAGAAGATATTAAAACAACCAAACTTCAATTTCAAACGTTCACCGATGCGGTTTTACGTCACTTTTGAATACGAGCATTTATGGTATAAAACTACACGCTTAAAACCTTAAAACTAAAGTATTGAAACTTACTCGTAAAGAGTTGAAATAACCCTTCAAGTGTGTCCACAGGGACAACACTTAAACGAGCAGTCCCTGTGGACACACTTAAGAGTCATTTCAACACTTTACGAGTAAGTTTCAACACTCTAGTTTTAAGCGTGTAAGCTATTTACTACGCATGAAACACAGCTTTCTATGTTGATATGGAGAAATATTTTTTTCGCTTCAAAGACGGGACAGCAAGAGGGTTTTTTCGCATGTAAACATGACATCTTCTTTCACCAGTGTGACACCGGAATAGGCTGGTAATTTTTTCTGCAGTGTAATGTGCTTATCTCGTGAATTTGCTGGCGACCAGTTCCGTTCCATTGCTTCGACAATTCCAAATTCACTGAGTTAGTAAACATACATGGGAGCTTTATAACGTACTTCTCGATTTTAGGCTTGAGTATGCTCATCAGCCGTGTAAACAAAATTATGTGATCTGCACGCCGCCATCAACGCTAGCCAATCAAGTCGACGTTTGCCATCCTTTGTATTTTTTAATCACAGGTCAAAAAGTTCCAAGATGTTTTCCCCTTTTCCTTGCAACGAACAGAATGAACTATATGTTTGCATTGAATAGTATATGACAAATGGGCAATTTTCAGGGTTTTGCATACCAGGTGTTCACGTAACACATTGACAGAATATCTTTAGAAAAAAACAACGTTAAAAGTGTGTAGGTGGGCAGGTATCTCACCGAAGGCATGTCGGCTATATCACAAGTTCATCGACTTCCCTCAGGGAAGATGGTGGACAGTATTTGTGAAAAGGAGAAGGCTGTACCGTAAACTTCTGCGGGGCTTAAGAACTATACGGATTTTATTCTCGGGGCATTATTTAGAATAACAGTATTGTGTACGTTAAAATGTGTCAAGGTCGTAAGCTTATACGTAAAAGTCGCCTATACTCCGCTCGTGCGGCTCTCGCACCAGAGATGTTCATGTAATTTTTCCGAACAAAATTTATTCCATCCTCCCATAACCGCTCCCCATTAAACAACCTCGTTCTACCCATCTTCACACAACAGGCTGATTATAACGTTTTGTCGCCTTGATATAATATGGCAGAATTATTGTTCCAAAACTGTAAGTTAAGCTATCCACCTGTACTGATCAACACTCGCTCAATGACATTTCTCTCATTCTCGCCTTTGCTTTATAGATTATGTATATAAAACTATATATTTTTAGAAAGCCTGTTTTCTAAGAATTCTAGACATGTTCATACGTTTAAACTTTGAATATAATTAAGTCTATCATTCATATTTGTACTTTGCTCTTCGTAAATTCTACCGATCATTTTCAAATGTCAATTTCAAGAAAAGTATCAAATATAACTGCGTGAAAATCGACAGCTCCATCTAGAAACGCGTCTCTCAGTTTTCTCGTTTTTCTTAGTTTTCTCACTAGAGCCCCAAAACCGAAGAAATATCGTTAAACTTACCGAACACTGCTAAAGCCGGAATATCTCGCTAAAGATTTGATAATTAAAAAAAAAAATGAAAGACGCGTTTCTAGGCCTCTATGCCATCCCAATTATGTCCAAATCTCGCCATTCTATGATGTACGGTTTTCGAGAAATTTCGGTTTTTACCAGCGAAACCGGTCCAATTTAATATACGATAAATCGAAAAAAGAGCCCAGCAGGTGATTATTCTACTGTGTTAGCCAAATATTCCCCGATAAAATCCTTCACTGACATGGATTACTCTTGTCACGCTCAAAGATATTGTATTGTTTGCTTCTTACTTTGCGCAATGACTTTTCATCGCATAGCTCCATCGCATAGCTCCATCGCTCCATCGCATAGCTCCATCGCTCCATCGCATAGCCCCATCGCATAGCTCCATCGCTCCATCGCTCCATCGCATAGCTCCATCGCTCCATCGCATAGCCCCATCGCATAGCTCCATCGCTCCATCGCTTTTTCGTATCATACTTAGCTCCATCGCTCTCATCGCTCCATCGCCTTTTTTCATGCGCATTTCATCATAAATCTTTCATTTCTGATTTTCCATCGCGCCAAGCTCCATCGCTCCGTAACTCCATCATCGCATATCCATCGCTCCATCGCCTTTTCATCGCATTTTCATCGCGTCTTTCATTTCTGATTTACCATCGCATAGCTCCATCGCTCCATCGCCTTTTCATCGCATTTTCATCGCGTCTTTCATTTCTGATTTTCCATCGCATTTTCATCGCGTCTTTCATTTCTGATTTTCCATCGCATAGCTCCATCGCTCCATCGCTCCATCGCCTTTTCATCGCATAGCTCCATCGCTCCATCGCTCCATCGCCTTTTCATCGCATAGCTCCATCGCTCCATCGCATCGCTCCATCGCGCATCGCATAGCTCCATCGCATAGCCTCATCGCGCATCGCATAGCGCGACTTTTCATCGACTTTTCATCGACTTTTCATCGCATAGCTCCATCGCTTCATCGCATAGCTCCATCGCGCATCGCATAGCTCCATCGCATAGCCTCATCGCGCATCGACTTTTCATCGACTTTTCATCGCATAGCTCCATCGCTTCATCGCATAGCTCCATCGCTCCATCGCATAGCTCCATCGCGCATCGCATAGCTCCATCGCTCCATCGCGTTAAATTAGAAATGAAAGACGCGATGGCCCCTATTATACAGCAATGATTTAACTTCAGTAACTGGATGAAGGCTGGGATGAACTATTGATATTCCAGAATATCAGACAAGAAATGATACATTACAACACATATAAGGGAAGTGGAAAGAGGTGCCGACATACTGACAGAGCCACATGACTTTACAGTATAGTCTTCCGGTTAACCTATTCTAAAGCACATACCAAGAATCTAACGATTCGTGATATGTGTTGTATCTCAAGTGCGCTTTTATTGTACCTGTTCATGTGGTAACTTGGATGATATGACCACATGGCCCCTAGCACCGGCATAAGCGGTATTAGATACAAATCTAGAGAGCTATGATGGAAATGCTCTGACAACTCGTGTATTGGTAATTGGTGAGCTGTTTCTCTGTGACACTCGTACACTGGGGATTGGTGAGCTGTATCGTCATCAGATAAAAATGACGGCATTTAACACAAAACACTAGTCTGTAAGGCCCGATGTCGACCCAGCATCAACTTCTCACAAATGCCAACATATATCAAAGACCAAAAGGTCTGTACAGGGGGCGGTCCTCGGGGACGAAACGTCCACCAGCAGAATCTCGCCATATCATATATATTGTTACAACTGGATACCTTCTCATCAGCATATTTTCGGTTCACGCTCCGAAGCATATTATTCCATGTATGTCACAAAATTAAATTGTCACATCTACATTTATATTTGTCAGTAGAATTCGTGTATTTCACATAGTCAGTTTTATATTTTATTATATACAAGCGTCTAGATCGTCATTTAATATTCAGTCGTCGCCTAATAAAGAATTTCTACGTCAACATGACGGGGGTAGCCCCTTTAATATTTCGTCGCACGAAACCACATTTCTTTGAAATTTCTCTATGAATGGGAGCCATTACCCAAGGTGAGAACGCCTGCCGTGTCTCACGGCGGGTGGTCCGTCTCGATGTGTACTGTAATTAACAAACCCGAATCTATTAACTGACCCGATTTTGTAGCTTCCTTTTGTTTGGAAGAAAGTTATTAGCACTAGACAAAGAACTGAAACATACTTCTTTAGTTAGAGCTTAAATGAGCCGATTTCAAGTTGATTCGATTTTACGTTTATCGATAATCCCGTATCGTCGTATAAAGTGTATAAAGTGGTCTTTTATTCATTTCATATTTTGATAGGCTGAATGAAAGCACACAGATTGTAAATGGCGCCACAGCAAGCGAAATGTTACTTTAAAAGATTCGGGTTTAAACTCCCGTCGGTGTATCCGTCAATATAGATCACGACTGAATGGCTTTCACGACACCTTTGATATCCACTGACATTCCTCTTTTTGCCAGATTAAATGAAAATGTGAACTGGAAACGGCGACAAACGGCTCACAGCAGGCGAAATTTTGCATACTTGTAGATTCGGTTTCAGACTCCCCCGTATAGCAAAGCCGTCAGCTAAAACTTCGAAAATCTACAGACTTCAATACCTGGGTTTTCAAACCTAATTAAACTTCCCACTATATGAAAACGGGGGACGTTTCCAAATACTTGGAGGTCTTGTCGATAATTATCGGGGAATGTTCGCATCATTTTAATGGATTGGTATAATGTCCGTCATATTCTCCAGTCTTTTCGGATGTATTCGTCTCTAGTATCGTATCCGTTGAATGCCGCAAAACTCTGCCAATATCTGTCCGATTTTCATTCTGTTCATGAAGCTTTTACGTCCATGTTCTGTTTATTGATTATTAAACCTGAAGAGATGCCCGCTTCAAAATCCTGAATTGAGGATTCGGGTTCGGCATTTCTTTGAAATTTCTCTATGAATGGAAGCGATTAACCAAGGCGAGAAGGCTTATCGTGTCTCACCGCGGGTGGCTCGACTCGATGTGTACTGTAATGTGCAAACCCGAATCAATTAACGATTTTGTAGCTTCATCTGGGTGGAAATAAATTTATTAGCACCACACATTCAACTGAAACATACTGAGTCCCAATCTCTTTAAGATCTTTATTAATGATCTGCCTACTTATTTTAATGATGACTGTGACCCTGTATCGCTGGGCACAGGTAATTGTCATATAAGTAGCCTGATGTATGCAGATGATGTTGTGCTTATCTCGTCCACTGAAACAGGCCTACAAAAATGCCTAGATGGAGTAGATCAGTTCAGCTCAGACTGGGGCTTAGACATTAACCTAGATAAAACACAGATACTAATATTTAATAAATTGGGAAGAGTTGTCAATACAAGTCTTCACTACAGGGGCAAAATACTGGTACATACAGCCAGCTATACCTACCTGGGAGTAGTCTTCTGTGCCTCTGGTAGTTTTACACAAGCTAAGCTAGACCTCCATAACAGGGCTCTTAAGGCCTATTTCAAACTTTGTAAACAGCTAAACTCACTTTCAGTTGATACTTCTACAGGTCTGCATCTCTTCAACCATACAATTAAACCCATTCTAATGTATGGTAGCGAAATATGGGGAATGTTCAAATTATCAAATTCAAAGGGGCACCCCTTGGACTATTTTTCAGACTGTACAGCTGAAAAGCTACATATCAAGTTTTGCAAGACATTGCTGGGAGTACATCAAAAAAGTGTCAATACTGCAGTTCTAGGCGAGCTAGGTAGCTTACCTATGTATCTGGATATTATCTTAAACATGGTTAAATACTGGTATAGAGTCTGCTCTGCAGAAAATGGCTCCCTCTTACATGAGGCTTATGCCCAGAATTTTGATATTATAACTAAACTGCCAAGGACAGACTGGGGCAAATGCATATATTTTATTATGTGTAAACTGGACATGGAAAATGTTTTTCTAAACCCTCATCTATACCATTTAACATTTATCATTAAAAAGGTAAAGACCATCTTGTCAAATGAATTTAAAAACAAATGGAAAGAAGACATTGCAAATACAACTGGCAAATTGAGAACTTATAAGATATTTAAACATCATTTTAAAAAAGAAAAATATCTATCCCTCATAACTGATAAAGAGGATAGAAAGTATCTTACTTCACTTCGCATAAGCTCCCACAGGCTACAGATTGAACAAGGACGGTATGAAAAAGCTAAGCTAGAGGATAGAATCTGTGGCCTGTGTGACCTTAACGAAGTGGAGGACGAAAAACATTTTCTCATGACATGCTCACATTTCAACAAATATCGCAAAAAGTTCTTTGAAAAGGTTGCTGAATATTGCCCACAATTTATATCCCTGAACCTCGATGCACAATTCTATTGGTTGCTAACGAATGAAAACCCAAGGCTTTGTAGAAAGTTAGCAAAATATGTTCGGGAATGTTTTACAATGAGAAAGACATTTTTAAATCTCAACCGTTAGTGATATTTCTTATTATTATTTTATTAGTATTTTTTTTTTTTTTTTTTTTTTTTCTTCTATTTTTTTAAGTGTTGTATTTTATTTTATTTTATTTTATTTTATTTTATTTTATTTTATTTTATTTTATTTGATTTTTTCCCCCCTTCTTTCTAAATAATGACCTTGATGTAGATATTTGTATTTGTATTGTCCTGTCTCGTTTTAACCTCCATGTTCATAACCTGTGATACAAGTAAACTGTGATTATATGTAGTTTTAATGTATAAATATGTGTTTTAATGTATACTCGCTCCTAGAGGGCGCCACATATGGCAAATAAATGATCTATCTATCATACTTCTTTGGTTAGGGTTTAAATGGGTTGATTTTAATTAGATTCTATTTTACGGTTATCAATAAATCCCGTAGTAACGTATCCGTTTGAATGCTACAAAACTCTACCAATATCTATCCAATTTTCTGAATTTCATGTGTCGGCCTCCCGTAATTCGCCGAAGATCGTCTACACGTTCTTTAAACATTACAAGAGAACGGATGAAGATAAGGAAATGAGATGTATATTTTCATAATCCTATAAGACTCTGGATGAGAAATATATACTTAGATTCTAGTTCAAGGAAGCGACTTTGAAGAATATGAAAATTCCCGGCGAATCGACACCTTTTTTTAAAGGGAGTGTTTCGTCGGGATTTAAAAGGAAAACTATACACGTGTCAGTAGCCGGTCTATATCAAATATCTCTCTTTTTTAAAGAATATGTGTTGGTGTTTGAACTGTTTTATTCATAGTGCCTTTTTTTCTTTTGAACCCTCACAGGGCGGCCTGTGGCGGGCGCCGCATGCATGGTGAAGTCTCCACGTGAATTATTCGAGCCATAGGCCTAAATGTCTTAGGGAATACTTGCGGGAAAGGAGGAAGTCTCAGTTTCAATACTCAAAATATCTATCTTTTGTAAAATATCTATCTTTTGTAAAATATCTATATTTTGTAAAAAAAAAATACGTTGTGTTGGTGTTTGGACTGTTTGATTCAAAGCGTATTATTTTTAAAGCAGCTCTCGCAGGGCGGCGTATGACTGGCGCCGCATGCATGGTGAAGTCTCCACTTTAATTAATCGGGGTCAGAACATACCAGGAGAGTGGGTATGTTTATGGACATCTTCTTGCACTGCGTCGATCAGTAGTCAGTAGTCATCGTTGAAGAATTCGATCATGCAAATTTGAAATATCGTTCATGGAGTATAAGGTTCGCCAGAATCCACAAATGCGTGACAAGATCGTGGTTCTCTTATTGGACACAAGCTTTAGTTTCTTGTTTCACAGCATTTGCAGTAATTGTTGAAAGCGACGTTAAATTCTATTCACTCACGCACTCACATTTGCAGTAAAATGATATATCAGCAAGTCAGATATTCCTATCGCCACACACTTGAATTCATTGAAATGATCTGTCAAATAGAATTGGTCGCAAAATAAAACCTGGTGGCCCGAACAGCTATAGGACTGGAGAGATTCAGCATGATTTACGGCGGTAAGGCTATGTTGGTATACACTGCTTTGGAGTCGCTGGCTGAGCACATATATTCATATCCAGGTCGGAAATATAAATCCCGGCATTCCTGACTCCTCTCCAATCGAGAAATAAGTTTATGAAATACACAGCATCAATTAAGGTTTGCATTTTGATGTCCAATATCTGGGATGAGGTCCCATATTCAATGACCGGCTGCTTTTGCTTTTCCCTTAGTAAACACATGCATTTGATGAGCACAATTATTGACGATAGCGTCACTGACGATATCGCTTAAGAATATGAAAGGGCAGATATATATATATATTTTTGATTATTCTTCTCATTTGGCTGTCGAGTTTCCGGGATCAGTGTCGTGGTGTTGGAGTCAAGGCCCACTGGTATGTTGATGGAGCCAAGATTCTGTTGGTTGACGGAGGCCAATCTCCATAGACTTACCTAGTCGCGGCTCCGTGGGCTGATGCAATTCAAATTGTAATTACAAAAAAGAATTTATAACAACTTGGCGTTGTGGACTTGCTGTCTTCCTCTGTCATCTGTCGCTGCATGACCACACACAATGATTATTACTTACCTTAAGTATTAGTGGGCAGTAGATAAATGCATGCAGTTAGTCAAATAATTCCAGAAATTATAAACGCGTGAAAAAGCTAAGGAACGCAACTTTCGCTATGCCATGCAGTAACATAATTTCGGAAGAAACTGTAAACCGGAGTTTGTTGTTTTATCTTTCATACCAAGAAAACTAATATTCCAAAGACCTCAACAAAAAAAGATTTAAACAGTAACAAAACTCTATTTAACCAACAAACAGGACAAAGGCAACATGAAGAACAAGTCACCAGAGAGTATCTGAAATAAAACAAAAACATGAACTTCGTTCAGCAGTATTCCTAAATATTTACATAATACTAAAAAATTGTCTAATGGGATAGATCGGACAAACCTGAAGAGGGCCAGATAACTTTACCGCTGGCACAGATGAATATAGGCCTAATTGCCTGAAAAAAAGAAAAATAAATAAAATATTCAAAATTTTTGAATAGCATTTTCTTCCCTTATATCGCCCAAACTTATGGACAATTTTACAGTCGCCTTCATGACGGATCGTATTGTGGAATGCAAATAAAATACAGATCTTTATCGGAAGGAATCCATTCATAATACCTCCTTTTTCCCCACTGGAAAACCGGAATGTGAAATTGAAGACCGGAAAGTTCGTTGCAGTTGTACGTTGTTGGTTCGGTAAGCACGCGGACCTTGGAGAAAGCATTTTTCGTGAAGTCGCGAAAGATTTGTTTCCAAATTAAAGCATATAAAATTATGTTTTCAGATATATAATATAAAGTTGATCATTGGTAATGGGAAGAAACAAACATATCTCTCTGTGAATCTGGGTATAATTCAGATCGGTCTTCGTTATTTTCGCGAAGTCGGAATTATTCAGTGTAATGACAAGTGATAACATATTATGCAAGCAGATAAAATACGGACAGTGGCAGATAAATTTTATAAGTGTCGTGCAATTATCGTTCATACAGACTCTAGATTCTAAATAATGAATTTGACCTGAATGCGTAATATTAATGAAACTGCTCGAGGAAATTTGAAGCCATTTCTATGACAATGAATTTAATTGCGCCTAGACGCGAATGGACGCGCCTGGACAAAAAATATGCGTATTAGAATGTACATGGAGTCAATCACGTCTTGCCTTTCCCGAGTTGATACGAATAGTCTGGAGTAAGCAATATTTGCATTTTTGTGTATAAGGCTGACTTGACTGGAGAGCTCTGCATGATGCCCAGCGGGTGGCCCCCTAAGAGGATTAACTTCTCACGCCTTGGCTAACGACTTTCTGACACCTTTGCTAAGGAGAATGTAACATAACAAAAACCTAGACATCCACAGATCGCTGCTGAACTGTAAACTAGAAGAACAGTTGATGAACAATAACATCAAATTTGTTGACCACAACAACTTGTCTTTTAGGGGCAAGGTAAACGACCGGCTGTACATGAATGATAAGTTGCACCTATCCGCAGCTGGTACTAAAATACTGGCTGCTAACCTATAGTGAGCTACGACAAATCAACCAATGTGAGCCCCGACCCCCAAAACGTCAGATGGCCGGTAGCGATATTGATACTGCCCAAAGGAGAGGAAACTACACCATCGAGACTAAAAAGGAGACCACTGGCCCCAGACGTGCGAGGCTCTCCGAGGTTGCCTCGTATAACCATGACCATGATAATACGCAGCATGGTTCAAACAGGAACGACAGGAGGCGATTTGACCATAAACAGCGACCACGCCAAGAGAGTCCGTACTACCAGGACTACTACTACCAGCCACGAGAAGAAAACTGGACTAAATCGAACTCTCGATATGATCGGTATACCATCAATTCCAGCGTTACGGAATTACAAGGTACCCATATTTTTTCTTCTTCTGAACCCCTGTTATTACTCGTCCATGGGAAAATCTGTTTTGGAATGTCATTTTTCTAATTCTATTACTAAGAACTGTAGGATGAGAGAAAAAAAGAGAAATACAATTGTTTTCTACCTGGTCACGTGACATTCGAATACCGCGTTACGGAATTACAGTGAATTAAAGGTGAACTGCAAAGCTTTTAATTTTATCTAAATTGTTGCTTATATACATCTTGTCTTATGTGACATAACTTTTATACGTTTTGGGGGCAAATATAGTTTGCAAAATTGTATTAATAGCAATATTTAAGTTATCCTGTTATAAATCCGTCTTGAAAACTTGCATCGCTTGTCTCTCTTGGTTTGTAGAACGTTATGACGTTATAGTGGTCCCCTTCATTCAAGTTTTATTCAAATGTGACGTCATTATACGTCGGATGAATGAACGAGGACCACTATAACGTCATGACGTTCCAAAAACAACGGGAGGCAAGCGATGACGTTTTTAAAAGTCCTGGCTCTCGGTATAAGTTTTGACTTCTCATATACCCAAAACAAAACAATAACCCACAGAACTATTACCACACATAATTGTAACGCCTATAGAAGTTCTTGTTTTATGACATTTTAACAGAACATTGGAAAGCTTTTCAGTTCACCTTTAACCTCCTTATGAAGACGTGTAGGTTACATATATATTCCATCAAAACTCGAACGTTTCTCATTTAATTCCTGATTTTATTCGAATCCTGAGCGCCTGAACTACATTATATCTGATTTCCATCAAGTAAAGTTTCAAATTGATAAATGTGGTTAAGCAAACCGGCGTTACGGAATTACATTTTGGTCGATCTTTTAAGAAGTTGCGATTTTTCCTATTTTACAAGTTTCGATTTTATTCGGTCTAAAAAATTCTGAGGACAGACCGAAGCACATGAATTCTGTTGTTATGCCCCCGGGAAGGCACGTGTATTCGATTAAATGTGAAAGAGCGATAATGACTGGTCAACAGCATGGGCAAAATTGTCCAGGAAGGACATAACCGAAATTTTGAATTTTGTTACGGAATTACATTTTGGTTGAATATTTCGTGGAATTGATGATACGTGTAACTACGATGAACTGGAAAAGGACTCCTACAAAAGCAGAGACTGGTATACATCTAACTACGATGAACCGGAAAAGGGCTCCTACAAAAGCAGAGACTGGTACTATTATTAGACAGTGGTATAATCCAAGATGGCGGATAATCCAACAATCCAAGATGGCGGAAACAGCTGGTCGCAAGTGAAAATGTGCTCTGTGAAATTACTTTCAAATTTCCAACTACAGTGCCGAATCGTGTTGATTTTTCACCATATACTGGACTAATATGCATGAAGAAGGTTTTTACTATAACAGATGAGCCAGTCGACCGAAAAGCAGAAGCAAAAAAAGAGAAAATGCCGATTCAGTGGGCACGAGAAACCGCCAGCACGAGACAAAAACCAGTCCGACAGGTTTGTTTGAACAACACCAACAACCCGAATTGCAACAGTCGTCGCCTGTAAGTTACTTTTCAACGATAAATCCGAACACCGTTCCCAATACTCAATTTCTGCCAGCTTCTCAAATACTACAGCCGTCTCTCCCTGGTCAGCAACAGCCATGGTATTTCCCACAGACTGGATTTTCAAATTTACAAGGAGGGTCCCACGGAGAGGCCCCACATACCTCAACCTCAACTCAGGAACTCACTATAGGCCTTCGTGACCTGGTTCAAAAACTAACTGCAATTGAGAACAAGGTCGGTAAACTAGACAATATTGAAAAACAAATAAGTACAGTTACTGTTCAGATCACAGAGATGAATACCAGGATGAAAGCTACTGAAGAAAAAGTGAACAACATGGAAGCAAGTATGACATTTCTTAGTGAAAAATACGACTCCATGGCAAAAACCCAAAATGACATGGTGAGTGACATAAAAACACACCGAAAGGATTTTGAGGAGAAGATACATGGTGAAATATCAAGAGCAATGGGAGAAATAACAAAAGAACAACAAACCATAGAGCAACTGAAAGTGCAGAACAATCTCCTGTAGGAAAAGGTTACCGACCTTATATGTCGCAGTATGCAGGATAACCTCCTTTTCATGGGTCTACCCGAAACAGAATCAGTCTGGAACAAAAACGAGAGAGGGCAGGATATTATTACCAGTGAGGATATATTAAGAATATTTCTGAAAGAAGAGATGAAGTTAGAAGAAAAGGATTATCAATTTGAAAGAGTACACAGATTGGGACGAATCAAACACGGTCCAAGGGGCCGGCCAAGGCCAATTGTTGCAGCATTCTCCTTCTTTAAAGATCGCGAAGAAGTTCGTAAAGCGGGGTACCAGCTCAAGGATACAGCATTTGGTGTGACAGAACAATTTCCTCCAGATGTCGTGGAAACTAGACGACAGCTACGACCGATGTTCAAAGAGGCAAAGCGACTGAACAAACCTGCACGTATGGTGAAAGATAAACTCTACATTGATGATCAGCGGGTGCTACCTCCAGCTGCCAACACCACCAGACCTTCAGGTAATCATGGTAACAGTGAGCCAATGGACACAAAACAGAAAGAAAACGCATAGGGAGGTCAAAGGGAAGTAATCCGGTCTCATGACCAAAGTGATCTAAGCTTTAATAGTGATGATCATGTCGATGCAGAAGAGGAAACGGGGGTGTCCGAGATTAGGACTGTTTCTGACGGTAATATTACTTGTAATATAAAGTTTTTAAGTTTAAATGTTTGCGGTTTGAAAAGCAAATTATTAGTTCCAGAATTTCTCAATATAGTTCAAGATTATGATGTGTTGGCATTCACGGAGTCTAAGTTGGATGAGTTCGATGCTATTTCTATCAATGGCTTTAGTAAGCCTTTTGTAAATAACAGGAAATGTCTTCGATCAGGAAAATCGGGAGGTATTGCTATTTTTGTTAAAGATGAAATCTTACCATATATATCAGAAATCGAAACACATTGTGATTACTCTCTTTGGATAAAAATTTCAAAAAGATTATGTAATTCAGATGAAGATATAATAGTGGCAGCTATATATATACCTCATGTTGGCTCTGTTTACCTGAATGGAGACTGCCTGGGTACTTTGGAAAATACTATCAGTCAAATGTGTACAACCTACAATATAATATATTTAATGGGCGACTTTAATGCGAGGACCAGTAACCTATGTGATTTCACAGACATTGATGAATTTATTCTAGAAAACTTAAATGTTGATATGGACACAAGAAACGCTCTAACCTCGTCTATTACTTTGAATGAACTTGGACTAGAAGAAAATAGGGCTAGCCAAGATAGAGGCCGAGCTAATACAAATGGTAAAAGATTGATTGAAGTCTGCAAAAACAACAATATATTTATTGCCAACGGCCGAGTCGGTGATGACAAGGGCATAGGAAGATGTACCTGCAAAGATAATTCAGTGATAGACTATGTTATAGCCAGTCCAGAAGCACTTAAAAACATAGTCAATTTCAATGTCCAGGAATTCGACCCAATGCTTTCAGATGTACATTGTGCAATACGTTTTGAAACAACATTTATAAAACATGATACCAGCAACACAAATGTGCCAGATAAACCAAAAGAATTTTCTCTGAAATGGTCGCAAGTCTGCCACGAAAACATTAATATATGTATAGATAGAGAACGTGTCGAAACCATTGAAATAGGTATCAAGGAAGCGTATGTTAACGAACGTATCGATCAACAACTACTAGACAATTGCTGTGATCAGATCGAAGACCTATTCAAGGACAGTATGGACAAATGTAAAATTAACAGTAACACGGCAGAAACAAACAGAAAATACTTCAAGAAAGGAAATAATAAACCTTTTTTCAATAAAGAATGTAAATCAGCAAGACGAAAATACCACATAAGCACGTAAGCAGTTCAATAATAACAAGAGTCAAAAGTGTAAAGACGATATGGTTGCACATAGTAAGCTATACAAAAAACACTGAATGAACAAACAAAAATCTATAGGAAAAAATTCCAGAATAAACTACGCAAGTTGAGCAAAGAAGACCCCAAAACTTATTGGAAAATTTTAAACAGTGATAAGAGAAGTAAAGGAAGTGAAAATATATCTACCGACATACTTTTGGATTTCTTTAAAGACCTTAATGCTGGGAACCCTAACGATATCGATGATGAGATCGACGGTAATATCCCAGAACTAAACGACCCCGAAAGCAATGAGCACTTAAACAGGGAAATTAATGAACATGAAATACTCGAAGCAATCAAATCACTGAAAAATAACAACGCCACTGGGTATGATTATATATCAAATGAATTCATTAAATGCACTGAAACATTGCTACTGCCAACATATAAAATTTTATTCAACTGTATACTGTTGAGTGGTAAAGTTCCAAACAAGTGGCTCATTGGAATGATTAAACCAATATATAAGGGAAAGGGAGATAATAAAGACCCAAATGACTATAGACCCATCACACTGCTAAGCTGTCTAGGGAAGCTATTTACGTCGATTCTCAATACAAGATTAAATGACTTCGTAGAGTCCACAGGTAAAGCGTTTGATACTGTTTGGAGACATGGCCTTTGGCAAAAATTACTGAAATACAATGTCGAAGGAAGAATTTTCACGGTAATATTCAATATGTATGCTAGCATTAAATCATGTATAGTTAATGATGGACAGAAATCAGATTTCTTTGCCTGTAATATCGGAGTCCGACAAGGCGAAAATTTATCGCCCATACTTTTCCCCCTGTTTTTAAATGACCTCGAAGACTTCCTACTGCAGTACAGGTGTTCTGGTATTAATATTAATGAACTTAGTAACGATCTATTTCAGTATGTGCAAATTTTAGTCTTACTGTATGCAGACGATACCGTTATCTTAGCCAAGAATGAGAAAGAACTCCAACATAATTTAAATATTTTTAAAATGTATTGTGATCAATGGAAACTGAGAATCAATACCGCCAAAACAAAAGTAGTTATATTTGGGGCTCGATTACTTGGAAAGTTCAGCTTCTGCATAGGCAATGCCAATGTAGAGATAGTTGATCAATGCAAATACCTTGGGTTCGTTTTTTCAAACACCAGAAGCCCCGTACGTGCAATGAAATCCGTTATTGACAGTGCTGGGCGAGCTTTATATCTTCTCTATTGTAAAATTAGAAAATATAACCTATCTATAGATCTGCAGCTTATTCTATTTGACAAAATGATTATCCCAATCTTATTATATGGATGTGAGATTTGGGGAGTAGCAAATACGAATTTAATCGAGAAATTTCATTTGAAGTTCTTAAGAAAAATTGTGTCTGTTAGAAATAGTACGCCGTTGTATATGGTCTATGGTGAACTTGGGAGATACCCCTTAAATATTCTGATTAAGAAAAGAATGGTGGGATTCTGGGGTAGAATTATTGCAGGCGGCGATAAGCCGAAGCTGTCTTACATCTTATATACACTTCTGTTGTCCGATGTAGATAATAATATATACCAGCATAAGTGGATAACTTCAATCAGATCTATATTCGAAGAAACTGGTATGAATGATATTTGGATGTCACAGAACTCACATGGTCTAAACTTCACCAAAACTAAATTAGAACAAATATTACATGATCAATATTACCAATTTTGGCTCGAAAGTTCTTCCAGTTCGACGAAAGGCCTCTTATACTCAAAAATTAAAGAACAAATCTGTTCAGAGAATTATCTTATTCATTTAGACCCCAAACTAAGAATCGCTTTTACTAAATTTAGAACGGCTAACCACAAGTTTCCAATTGAGACTGGTCGCTGGGAAAATAAACCACGAGAAGAAAGACTATGTGAATTATGTGACAATAAATCTATTGGTGATGAATACCACTATCTGCTTATATGTCCTTACTTCAATAATTTACGAGAAAAATATCTAAATAAGTATTATGTTACATACCCATCTTTGTTTAAGATGATTGACCTCTGTAGGACAAAGCATGTACCCAAGATGATCAAAATATCGAAGTTTATGTGCTATATTATAGACCATTTTGCCAGAAACCGAAACTGAATTATACCACACATGTTTCATATAAAAAAATCAACTCGGCATGATCAAATATGTAGTTAATACTGTAACTATAAAGCTGACTGTTTTTATCGTGAATGCATGTGATAGACAAGGGGAGATAATTTCCATTT